>CM042404.1:30810650-30850650 GCA_023634145.1 Thymallus thymallus
ACAGTAAACATATAGCAAAACACCAATAAAGCATGCTATTACTGTAGAAAAAAACATATAATGATTGTAAAATTTACCACAAAATTGACAGCAATGGCTAATAGTGTATGTAGTTTGATGTTATCACATATTGAACCACATGATTTCACATGTGGAAAGTCAAATGATTTCACACATGAAACGTTAAATTTGATGTGGTTTCATATGTGAAACAGTGTTTTTGGAACACTTCACATGTGAAATGTCGGTAACACTTTACTTGACACACAGTGTCATACCATGTCATAATGTCATAACAGCTGACATAACTTGGCATAATGTGGTTATAACACTGTCATGACACATATATTTACACCTGTTGTGACATATAATGCGTTATTTTATGGCTGGTTATGACACCTACATGAGAGTGTCAAAATCCACAAAACGAAACATTCAGGATTGCTGAGAGTCAGTAAGAGATGATCTGTGCCTTGACTTGTTATATTTCATCACTGAAAATGTCAGTGAAACTCCTCCTCCACATTTACTGGATTGGATGAACAGTGCAGAAGAGAACCTTCCCCAACAGTTTGCGGGGGATCTAGTTTCAGGTGTTTCTTTTATACCTGCTACGTTAGGTAACTAAGGAGTGGCTTAGAAAAGTCACTGCCAAGAAACACTTATTTTAGCATTTTCCTGAAGTGTCACCAGCAACAACGGCTGGGCTGCTACAACTTCTAGGAGATGTTGCCACGCAACACAGGGTACAGGAAGCACACCTTTGAGCTGGGAACAACCAAAGCTTTCCCTGTTGTCAGACTTGATGGTTCCCGGGAAGTGTGAAAACTGCAGTTTTCTGTAATTACTGCATCCAAAATACCACAGTCGAGTAGTCCTGGTGGTTACTACACTTTTACTGCAGTTTCAAAACCGCAATCTTTTTTGTAAGGTACAGAGTACTCAGAATTGCTGTTCAAAGGGGTAAATCATATCATCCAAACATATACATTATATAAATAAAGGAAGTGGGCAACAATAAACTGCGTGAGAAGTAATATTTTATCTACATCATCAATATTGTACTTTTGGTTTAAGAATTATTTATTATTTTCTCTTTTCCTGGATATCTATGCTCTCAACCTGGTCTCAGATAATTTCGTATGATTCTGTATGTAAATCCGAGATACTTACATGTGACGCTTCGTATGGTATGCATGTATTCCCTTAAAATACAGTCCTTAGTACAGGGTTTAATTACAGATAGAAGAATTACTTACAATATTGCACGTGATATGATATAACAACTGTACATGAATATGTAAAGACAGTCCTGAATGAATGAGTGCTGAATGAATAAGTCCTGAGTGAATGAGTGATTACAGACCAGAGAGTTACTCACGGATGGATACATAATTGTTAAACTAGGTCCTAACACTCCAACAGTTCCAGGTCTATGTTGCCGACGGCACGGCACCCCGGTGAGGCATTAAATAGTCTAATAGCCGTCGGCAGGAAGGACATCCTGTAGCACTCTCTGGCACACCGTGGTGGTATCAGTCTGTGACTGAAGGTGCTCCTCTGCGTCATAACCATGGCATGCAGAGGGTGGATGACGTTGTCCATGATGGCCAGCAGTTTGGCCAGGATCCTTCTCTCTGCCACCTCCTCTAGTGTCAAGGCCAATCCCCATAACAGAGCTAGCCTTCCTGATCAGCTTATTTACCCGAGAAGCATCACCAGCCTTTATGTTGGCGCCCCAGCACACAACTGCAAGTGACTGGTAGAAAGTATGTAGGAGTTTACTGCACACGTTGAAGGACCTGAGCCTCCTCAGAAAGTAGAGTCGGCTCTGGCCCTTTTTGTACAGGGCCCCGGTGTTACCAGCCCATTCCAACCTGCTGTCCATATAGACTCCCAGGAACTTGTATGAACCAACCATTTCCACATCCATCCCCTGTATAGGGACTGCAGTCGTTTTGGCCTTGGTTCTCCTGAAGTCTACAACCATCTCCTTTGTTCACAGAATAAAGTTAAATAAAGGTCAAATAAAATACCACTATATTACAATGTACGTGTGTGTGCTAGCGCCCGTGTTCGTACGCGTGTTTGTCTCTCTTCACAGTCCCCGCTGTTCCATAAAGTGTATTTTTATCTGTTTTTTAAATCTGATTCTACTGCTTGCATCAGTTACCTGATGTGGAAGAGAGTTAGTTCCAAGTAGTCATGGCTCTATGTAGTACTGTGCGCCTCCCAAATTGAATCCAAATTGACTTTGATATGGTGGTTATTATATCAATATTTGCGCATGAAGGCGTTTCCACCACCATTTCCCGCATAATACAATTTACCGAATAATAATAAATAATAATAATACTATAATAATACATAATAATAATACAATAATAATACATAATAATAATACTATAATAATACATAGTAATAATAATACTATAATAATACATAATAATAATACTATAATAATACATAATTTACAAAAATAAACAAATGATCTGTTTGCATTTATAAAATTACACAAAAAAAAATGTATTATAAAAAATGTTATACGATATGACTTTACTGGCATAAAGTTAGTGGGAGGAGCTGTATAATTCCATATGTTTGATGTGTTTGATACTGTTCCATTCCAGCCATTACAATGCATCTGTTCGCCTACATTTCCTCCCACCAGCCTCCTCTGCTTGGTAGATAATCAGCAGTAGATTGCAACTCAAAAGTATCTCTGAAGTATCCTATTGGTTAAGCTGTCCCGCGTGGCTTGTTGGACACGCCCACCCCCCCCAAACCCCGCCTCATCATCAATACCAAAACACGACGGAGAGAATAGATGTTGTTTGAGCATGGATGCAAACATCAATTCAATGATTTCAAAAACATTTTTAATTTGTTTGAATTCTATATATTTTCATACAATTCAATGTTTTACTATATTTCTACTACAAATTACTAAACTTTTGCTTTAAATAATGTAAATAATGTGAAATGTATGCTCTTTTTTCATTTGGGACAATTCTTTTGAACTCAAATTGGCTCGATAATAGAAGGTGAGGAGTGTAACAGTAATGTTGTGAATGACAATAACGTTACCAGGGCAGGACTTCTCGCGTTCCGAAAATAGCAACAGACGTAGAATCCAGAAGTAAAATTGACTACAGATGTGGTAAGATACCAGCCACGGTCGACTCCGTCTGCATCGGTATGTCAACATTTTTTCTTTGTCTTTTTTTAGAGTCAGAAATGTATATCTCATGGTAACATTTTCATCTTTATGGCTGTTTTGTTGGGACACTGGAAAAGAAGGATCAGAGAGAGAGAGAGAGAGAGAGAGAGAGAGAGAGAGAGAGAGAGACAGAGAGAGAGAGAGAAAGACAGAATGTGTCTGCACTGAGACTTAATCCTAAAAGTCCTGTGCGAGTTAGTTAGAGAGAAAGAGAAAGAGAGAAAGAGAGAGAAAAAGAGAGAGAGAGAGAGAGAGAGAGAGCCGCAGCCATTCCCAACGAACCACTGGTGTTGTAGAAGAATGAACATGGTCTGTGTACCTTCTTTGTTATAACGGTAAGCATTTTATGAATAACACATTTGTTTCTGTTAACGTTTCTTGTTTTTCAAAATATTTACTTAATCGCTGTGTGATATTGCGTCTTGTAAGAACAAGTTATGAGTTGACACCATTATTTAACTTATTTATTATACTGTATAATATGCGTGCATACCACCAGGATTACTTTCATTACTTTATACCACCAGGACTACTTTCATTACTTTATACCACCAGGATTACTTTCATTACTTTATACCACCAGGATTACTTTCATTACTTTATACCACCAGGATTACTTTCATTACTTTATACCACCAGGACTACTTTCATTACTTTATACCACCAGGACTACTTTCATTACTTTATACAATCGTTTTTATTACTAACCCATTGGAAATGTTGACGATACATATCCTTCGTTGAAAATCTAATTATATGATCGTCAGAACGTTAGAAGGCAGTCTAACGTTCTGACGATGACATTTCTGATGAAATGTCATTGTCCCTTGGTGACTTTACGTCAATGATACGTAAACTTGTGCACAACTTCTCTTTTGTGCGCAGACAGTTCTTGATATCCAAGTCTGTTTTCTGGTAAGTTGAGACAACAAACAAGAGTAAACTCATTGATTCTCTCCTTTATGTTACACTTACACATATCCATTCACATTCTCTGTGCAAATCACAGTCTCATATCCAGTGGCTCTTCTAACAGTGACCCACACCAGCATCTGTGCTTCAGAGTGCACACACACACCTGCAGTGTTATACTGCAGGGGTTATACACTGCCTGAGAGGTAATGCATCACGTTGGCATCAACACTGAACCACTTCCTTATTTTGGTTGGAGGCTGAGTGAGTGGTTCCCCTGTTATCTCTATTCTCGTACATCAGAAGACCAGGGCATCAGTAAGCCCATGTAGACAACAGATAAGCTCACCTCCCCCAATGAAACCTAGCATTAAATACAAACCACTTTTAGATCAGTGTCTATCACCAACTTCAACTTCCTGTACAATATCCTGTCAGCTGCACAGCACCTGAGCTATGTCTCACCACAGACTGCATCACTTCCTGCTTTGTCAGCGGCTGTTGTCTTCTCCCTCACCCACAACAGAGACGGCCTGGGTTACCTAATGTTAGTGTGTTAGTTTGTGTGTGTGTGGGTGACAGTGTATGTTGTGTTATGCTGGTGTGAGTGCTGTAGTGTGTGTGTGTGTGTGTGTGTGTGTGAGTGAGTGACAGTGTATGTTGTGTTATGCTGGTGTGAGTGCTGTAGTGTGTGTGTGTGTGTGTGTGTGTGTGAGTGAGTGACAGTGTGTGTTGTGCTGGTGTGAGTGCCCTATTGTGTTAGTGTGTGTGTGTGTGTTGTGTTACGCTGGTGTGAGTGCCATAGTGTGTGTGTGTGTGTGTGTGTGTGTGAGTGAGTGTGTGTGTGTTTGTGTGTGTGTTGTGTTATGCTGGTGTGTGTGCCGTAGTGTGTGTGTGTGTGTGTGTGTAGTAGTGTGTGTGTGTGTGTGTGTGTAGTAGTGTGTGTGTGTGTGTGTGTAGTAGTGTGTGTGTGTGTGTGTGTGTGTAGTAGTATGTGTGTGTGTGTGTGTGTGTGTGTGTGTGTAGTAGTGTGTGTGTGTGTGTGTGTAGTAGTGTGTGTGTGTGTGTGTGTGTGTGTGTGTGTAGTAGTGTGTGTGTGTGTGTGTGTAGTAGTGTGTGTGTGTGTGTGTGTAGTAGTGTGTGTGTGTGTGTGTGTGTGTGTGTGTAGTAGTGTGTGTGTGTGTGTGTGTAGTAGTGTGTGTGTGTGTGTGTGTAGTAGTGTGTGTGTGTGTGTGTGTGTGTGTAGTAGTGTGTGTGTGTGTGTGTTTGTGTAGTAGTGTGTGTGTGTGTGTGTGTAGTAGTGTGTGTGTGTGTGTGTGTGTGTGTGTGTGTGTGTGTGTGTGTGTGTGTGTGTGTGTGTGTGTGTGTGTGTAGTAGTGTGTGTGTGTGTGTGTGTGTGTGTGTAGTAGTGTGTGTGTGTGTGTGTGTGTGTGTGTAGTAGTGTGTGTGTGTGTGTGTGTGTAGTAGTGTGTGTGTGTGTGTGTGTGTGTAGTAGTGTGTGTGTGTGTGTTGTGTTTGTTTGCATGTTGCATTCTGTTTGTGTAACCAACATTCCTAACGTGCACACTTTTCTGAATGTTTGTGTGTGACCCTCTAGGGTGTGTGTGTCTGGGATGATTAGAGGTCACAGCAGGTTGGGGGCTAGAGGTTAGGGGTCATGTCTACCATGAGGTATCAGGACCTTCCTCTAAACATCTACATGTTCATCTTCGGGACCGGAGTCTTCGTCTTCGTCCTCAGCCTCATCTTCTGCTGCTACTTCATCAGGTAAACATATCCCTCCATCTATATATCTATCTGCCTGTCTGCTAGTGTTCCATGGTATACCGAAAATGATAAAACGTGAAGAAACGGTTTGGTTCTAGAATTTTGGTTCTTGGCTCGTGAGTCATTACTGGTTAAAGAGACAGAGCACACTTTTATATAAGATGCCACTTCAATGCAAATGTTGTTGATTAGTACAATAAAATAAATGGCAGATGGAAGGGAAACAGATTGTTAGTCATCAGTAGCTCTGTGAAATCAGTCAAGATAAGCTCAATAACATAATGTATGCACACATTCCTATTGAATATGCATTCAGCTGTGGGTCATTCCATGTCACTTCAGCAAGCCAAGACACCCATTATCTCAGGTTGTTCTGAAATGTATGTAGTTCGAAACAGATAAGATTAGCATTCCTGAAACATTAGTTTGTTAAAATGTATTTTGATCTCTGATAAATTAAGCAAATTGATCATTTAATTTAAAAGATTCACATAATATTCAACAAATAGAGTACCCAACATCTTATAGTACACAAACTTCTTCCTACCATTGAGAAAGACATGAGGAATCCAATAAAATGTCCAAAAGCCACGGACCCCCCACACCCCACGCCACGCCAATCCCACCCCAACAACCAGTATGCAGTATCAGTTCTATATGTCTAACAAGTAGTGTGGAGCTGCGGCTTGGAGTATTATTGCTTCTTCACCCTTTGTAATGTATTCTCTGTGAATCTGGTGATGTTTTTTTCCACCTGTTAAGAGGAATTTGCCATTGAAGTTGCTTGCGTTCATCGTACATTTGTGTGAAAGTACCAGATTTTGCCCCCTAGGTGCCACTGTTTTTGCTACTGTCACCACACCTTTTAATACATTTTGCTTGTCTCTTGTGTTTATTAAATGAATCATAACATTTTCTTTGCAACTTTGGGTACAAAACCATTAACTTTTGCTCATGATGAAAATAAATTGTGTGGTTAAGCCAGTTCTACATGAAAGCAATTCCGTCTCTTTCCTTCTCTTAGAAATCTGGACACAAATGAAGCCTAAGACTTAATTGCTTTCCAGCCATGAAAGCATAGCTGGAATTGTGAGGATGGCCTTACAATATATTTTCATCATGAGCAAAAGCTATTGTTTTTCTACTTAAAGTTAACACAAGAGACCAGCAAAATGGTTAAAAGGGTGTTTGGTGGCAGTAGAAGGAACAGTGTGGTACTTTCACATATTCACAATCATTATGGTAAATAATGCAAGTGATTTCAATGGCTAATTTCTATGAACAGGGCGAAAAAAACCATCACCAGATTCTCAGGGAATATATTACAGTACAAAATATGAAGAATCAATACTCCAAGCAGCAGCTGCATACTGTATACTGGTTGTTGGTGTTGGATAGGCATGGGGTGTGGGTGGCTTTTGATAATTCTATTGGATTCCTCGTGTCTTACTCATTGTTAAGAAGAATGATGGTCCAAATTAGATGTTAGCTACTATATTTATTGAAGATTATATGAATCCTATCAATTAAAATAGCCAATTTGGGTGCAATCAATTATCTTAATTTATCTGAGCTTATCTGTCTGGATCAAGTGCTGTTCTGTGACTTTGGCTAATATGCCTTATTTTTTTGCTGTGGTATCGTTTTGGTATCAAATCCATCCATCTGACAGGTGTGGCATATCAAGAAGCTGATTAAATACATGATCAGTACACAGGTGCACCTTGTGCTGGGGACAATAAAAGGCCACTCTAAAATGTGCAGTTTTGTCACACAACACAATGCCACAGATGTCTCAAGTTTTGAGGGAGCGTGCAATTGGCATGCTGACTGCCAGATAATTCAATGTTAATTTCTCTACCATAAGACACCTCCAACGTTGTTTTAGAGAATTTGTCAGTACGTCCAATCGGCCTAACAAACGCAGACCACGTGTAACCACGCCAGCCCAGGGCCTCCACATCCGGCTTCTTCACTTGCGGGATCGTCTGAGACCAGCCACCTGGACAGCTGATGAAACTGTGGGTTTGCACAACCAACGAATTTCTGCACAAACTGTCAGAAACCGTCTCAGGGAAGCTCATCTGCGTGCTCGTCATCCTCACCAGTGTCTTGACCTGACTGCATTTCGGTGTTGTAACCCGACTTCAGTAGGTAAATGCTTACCTTCGATGGCCATTGGCACGCTGGAGAAGTGTGCTCTTTATGGATGAATCCGGGGTTTCAACTGTACCAGGCAGATGGCAGACAGTGTGTATGGTGTCGTGTGGGCGAGCGGTTTGCTGATGTCAACATGCTAGACAACACGCTAGGCAACACGCTAGGCAACACGCTAGACAACACGCTAGACAACACGCTAGGCAACACGCTAGGCAATACGCTAGACAACACGCTAGACAACACGCTAGGCAACACGCTAGGCAACACGCTAGGCAACACGCTAGACAACAGTCTCTTCCTAGTTGAACAGAGTTAAAGGGTAACTACACCCCAAAATCAAAATGTCTCTATTTTCCCCAGACCTCAAAAATGGTCTCCTGATGTGGTTTAAGCATTGTTGTGGACTTACAAAACAACTACATTGGATGTTTTAATCTTTAACAGGAAAATGGAAACCGGAAATAACTAAATGAAGAAAACAGACAAATAAAACTGATTTTATACAAACACACACAGTAGACACATGCACATTCACACACACTCACCTATGCGAACCTTTGCGATTACACCAACACACACACATGCACTTTTGAAGACATGAATAGAATAGAAGGATGAATGTCTGTTGTCGTCATCTGTGTTGTGACAAAGAGGATACACCACAGTGGTAACTGGAGAATGCTCTGGGCTCTGAAGAGTTATTGAGCCTTAATGAAGTGGGATTGTGTTCAGTGTGAACAACACAGCACTGTGTCCAGGGTATGACCCTCTTTGCTCCACAATGTGGTCCTTTCAAAGTGGCAGAGTGGAGAGGTAAGGAGGCATTATATGCCCACTGAAACTGAGTGGGCACAGTGGTTTACTAAGATTAATCTGTTTGATGAAAACGTGCCGTATATGGTCATTTTTACACAGAATTATTGAAAATAATTGGATTTGGCAATAAGTGCCTTTTCAAAAGTAAAAATAAATGTATGACTGGGGCCAGCCGTTTCAGCTTATGCACCTCTAGGGTGATTACTCAGACAGGTTCGCTGATGAAACCACCCTTCGTCCGTCCGTCCGTCCGTCTATGTCTTCTTACTCAGACTGAAAGTCTCTCCTCTCTTTCTGCTCTCTCGTCCCTCCCAGTAAACTGAGGCACCAGGCCCAGCGAGAGAAGTTTGGATACAAAGCGGTAAGCCACGTCACAACACCACAAAAAACTCACATCACTGTACTGTTAAGCCAGTCGTGTTCAACTCACTGCATCTATCACACGTCTGCATACAAACTCACCTTTTTTGCCGTCGTGCTGTGCATATAATCAGAAGCACAATGCCTGGAGAATTGTTTAAATTCTCAGGAATACATTACAGAAATATATTCTAACTGCAATTAAGATCAATTAAGCCTCACATCAATCCTCAGTGTCTCTGGCCCCCTAGTGTTGAGAGCAAAACATATTCCATCTTGTGGATAGAAAACCTGTTTCATTCAATGTTTGTCTCACAATTCTAGCAGTAATCACTGATGCTTTTTCACAGGTGGTATTCAAAGGGGATGCAAAGAAACTGAATCTACACTGGGTAACTACGTTTTTTATGTTTTCCATCATTCTTCTGTTTAGACTCTCCAACGCCCTTCTCTCTCTTTCTCTCTCCATTGCTCTCCCTCTCTTTCTCTCCATCACAGCAGACATGTCCAGTGTGCTTGGAGGACTTCAGAGTGAAAGATGAGCTAGGAGTGTTGCCATGCCAACATGCCTTTCACCGGAGGCAAGTGTCACCTCACCTCACACCAAGCAGATGGAATTTATGTGTCAGATGTGTGTGTCTGTGTGCGCGTGTGTATCTGTAAGTGCATATGTGTGTGTATGTGTGTGTATGTGTGTGTGTGTATGTGTGTGTATGTGTGTGTGTGTGTGTGTGTGTGTGTGTGTGTGTACGTGTGTGTGTGTGTGTGTGTGTGTGTGTGTGTGTGTGTGTGTGTGTGTGTATGTGTGTGTGTGTGTGTGTGTGTGTGTGTGTGTGTGTGTGTGTGTGTGTGTGTGTGTGTGTGTGTGTGTGTGTGTGTGTGTGTGTGTGTGTGTGTGTGTGTGTGTGTGTGTGTGTGTGTGTGTGTGTGTGTGTGTGTGTGTGTGTGTGTGTGTGTGTGTGTGTGTGTGTGTGTGTGTGTAGATGCATGCATATATGTACTGTATGTGTTACTGAATGGTTGTTTGTCCTTACAGTTGCCTGGTGAAGTGGCTGGAGGTGCGCTGTGTGTGTCCCATGTGTAACAAGCCCATCACTGGACCACCTGAACATCGCCACAGCCTGGGCACACATCTGGATGAACTGGTGTAGAGCGTTGCTATGGCGATACAGCCGGGACGGACTGGTGTGGCACGTTGCTATGACAACACAGCTGGAACGGACTGGTGTAATATTGTTGCTGTGATGATATGGCTGGTCCCGGGACGGCTGGTCCCGGGACGGACTATACGTTGTTAAAGTGAATTGTTTTTACGGTCCGGGGGCAAAACCACAAGTAACCATAACGATGGAGAACAAAGATTCAGATTCTAGAACCTTATGTATTGATAACGAGACGGGACACAGAGCATTGTGGGTACTGTAGTATATCATACTACACCTTATCAAGTGGAATCAGTCATTTAATGACTGACTGCCCAAACCTCCACAGTGCTCACTCCACCAGTCTCAGGAAGAAAGGATCCACAAAGCCAAACTCTGGGACTAAAACTCCCCTCTCAACCCTGGCGCTGTGTGTGCGTGTATGCGCATCTATCAGATCTCCATCCTGCTTATATTAAGTGGGTGTGGCACACTCCTGTTATGATCTGTAGGCGGAAACGACAACGACAATGTATTTATTCTGACCAGGCCCGGCCCAATAGTAATACAAATAATTGACAACATCTAAAAGTCTATGGGTTCTGTTTTGTCCAGCATGTCCTACCATGTTAACCAACAGTCCTCTACTGTGTATGTGGTGGCAGGAGCTAGCCTGCCTTAAACCCCCTCTCACCTCTGGGTCTGCTCTCAGATATGACATGGGCCATGACCCAATACTTCAATCATTCCCAGATCTGTGAATATTTAGTGAAAGAGGTTGAAAGGGTGCATATTGGAACAATACATTTATTTTACAGTCCTGTTGCAGTAGCCATGTTTGTGTTCCTGTGATTGTGTCAGAGGTCATTTCTCAACACCATCCATCCCTTCATCACAGAGTGTTATTATGGACTACCCTCAAACTAACAGTATGGAAGTGGTCACTAGACTATAGTCACTAGAGGGCCAGTCTGTCTCTGCTTTTACCGTACTTGACATGACAATCGCAAAGAAGTTGGCTGAAGGAGGCACCCAAGCTACTAGGTGGCCAGGCTAGAGCAAACAAGTGACAATATCATCAGAACTGACAAACTAATTTGTGTGCCATCTGTTAGGGGTTAACCCTTTACACCTGTATACCGGTTGAAAATGGCGTATTTGGAAAATGATAAGCACCTAACTGGAACGCAGTGTCTGTACAGTAAGTTGCTATACATGACGTCAGAGCTCAGGGTCTCCCCTTCTCAGCACTGTATGGGTTTTGACTGACAGCTATTCTGAACATGAGCGCTGAAGTAGAAATCAAACTCCAATTGTATTTGTCACATGCTTCGTAAACGTTTACATTTCTAGTCATTCAGCAGACGCTCTTATCCAGAGCCACTTACAGTAGTGAGTGAAGACATGTTCATACTAGGTGTAGACTAACAGTGAAATGGTTACTTACTGGTCCCGCTTACTTACGTGTTCCAGCAATGCAGAGTTCAGATAAAGAATAAAAATTAAATTTAAAAAAAAAGGGCAACTCAGTATTAGGAAGGTGTTCCTAATGTTTGGGACACTCAGTGTAGGTAGAGGTAAAGTGACTAGGCAACAGGATAGATATCACACAGCAGCAGCAGCGTATGTGGTGAGTGTGTGTGTGTGTGTGTGTGTGTGTGTGTGTGTGTGTGTGTGTGTGTGTCCAGTGGGTGTGCATAGTGCACGAGAGTTAGTAGGAGGATCTGAGGGTACATGCCAAATCTGTTAGGGTGGTATACGGTTTGGAATGGTGCTGATGTGAGCCATGACCAGCCTTTCAAAGCATTTCATGGCTACAGACGTGAGCGCTACAGAGCGACAGTCATTTAGGCAGGTTACCTTGGCGTTCTTGGGCACGGGGACTATGGTGGTCTGCATGAAACAAGTTGGTATTACAGACCGGGTCAGAGATGGGTTGAAAATGTCAGTGAAGACACTTGCCAGCTGGTCAGCGCATGCTCTGAGTAAGCGTCCTGGTAATCCTTCTGATCGTTAACTCATCTGGTAGGCTCACGTCTTTTGTTATCCGTGATCGTTTGCAAGCCCTGCCACATCTGTTGAGCATCAGAGCCAAGATAATATGATTCAATCTTAGTCCTGTATTGACGGCTCGTTGGAGGTCGTTGCAGGATTTCTTATTAGGGTGCGGATTAATGTCCTGCTATGTGAAAGTGGCAGCTGTAGCCTTTAGCTCAGTGCAGATGTTGCCTGTAACACATTTAGTATCTCCTGGCTTCCACACAATGCCTACAAGCCACTGATGCAGACCTTTAGAACATCTACATTTTAAAAAGTATTTTTAAGTTTTGCTTAGAATTCCGTGCCATTATTTTATAGTATAAAGAATACAATTGAACAAAACTGAATAAAATAGAAAGGATATTTTCTCAAAATGATTTGATTTGAGGGAGTGTTAACATGCAGTTATTCTGTGTTGAGGTTAACAAATAAACAGGTTCTCCTATATTCTTCATTTAGAGTTATTAATGTCACTTTAGTTGTGATACAAACGTTGGGCTGTATGTTTTTATTTTTAATACATTCTATGGCTGCGTGAAGCGATGATTTGAAAAAAGTGCATGACAGTCATGAGCTCCTCTTTGTTCTTTGTGCAGGCTGCACACACTTCATCAGTCTCTCATTCACAATTTGGCAAGCACTTGATAATGCCTAGAATTTCCCGGCGGCGTTCCCAAATGCGATTATGCATGTAATGTTTTTATTATAAAGGTGCATTTGTATGGTGTAATGGCGGTCCGCAAACAAACGTTTAAGGTGCATGACGCCACCTACTCTGCTGGTGTGTGCAATCAATTATGGTTTGCCTAAATTATGTACATCTCAGAAACCCTCCTCCTCCCCAAAACCTTACTACGGGACCAGCCATGGTAGCGCCATAGGTCTGCCTAGTAGTTCCACCAATCTGTCTTACAGCCTCTGCATGAGACATAATTTATTCTATATCTCTGGGCCTCTCTAGCCTCTCTCTGCACCTGGCATCCACCAAATGCTGCACTGTGTTCTAGCCTCTCTCTGCACCTGGCATCCACAAAATGCTGCACTGTGTTCTAGCCTCTCTCTGCACCTGGCATCCACAAAATTCTGCACTGTGTTCTAGCCTCTCTCTGCACCTGGCATCCACCAAATGCTGCACTGTGTTCTAGCCTCTCTCTGCACCTGGCATCCACAAAATGCTGCACTGTGTTCTAGCCTCTCTCTGCACCTGGCATCCACCAAATGCTGCACTGTGTTCTAGCCTCTCTCTGCACCTGGCATCCACAAAATGCTGCACTGTGTTCTAGCCTCTCTCTGCACCTGGCATCCACCAAATGCTGCACTGTGTTCTAGCCTCTCTCTGCACCTGGCATCCACAAAATGCTGCACTGTGTTCTAGCCTCTCTCTGCACCTGGCATCCACCAAATGCTGCACTGTGTTCTAGCCTCTCTCTGCACCTGGCATCCACAAAATGCTGCACTGTGTTCTAGCCTCTCTCTGCACCTGGCATCCACAAAATGCTGCACTGTGTTCTAGCCTCTCTCTGCACCTGGCATCCACAAAATGCTGCACTGTGTTCTAGCCTCTCTCTGCACCTGGCATCCACCAAATGCTGCACTGTGTTCTAGCCTCTCTCTGCTGCACTGTGTTCTAGCCTCTCTCTGCTGCACTGTGTTCTAGCCTCTCTCTGCTGCACTGTGTTCCCCCCCACCATTCCAACACTTAGAATTCACATTGTTCCCATAGTAACCATAATCATGCTCCCCTACACATTTGGCACATCTTTTATTTTCTTTACACTGAACAGCTACATGTCCCAATCTTTGTCATTTAAAACACTGCAATGGGGATGGGACACATTCTCAGACATTGAAAGTATCGAATCCTATCTGTACTTTTGCAAGTAAAACCTTTTCAAACCTTAGTAGCACTGATAAGCTTTCATTTCTTTGAACCTCTTTCCTACTGGTCAACCTTTTGGCCTCAATCACTCTGCCTCCCTTCACATTTTCTTTATTATTATCTATGGACATAGATAGTGGGTCTCCAGAAATGACATCCCTATACTTAGCATACAGTGAGGGAAAAAATTATTTGATCCCCTGCTGATTTTGTTCATTTGCCCCACTGACAAAGAAATGATCAGTCTATAATATTAATGGTAGGTTTATTTGTACAGTGAGAGACAGAATATCATTTAAAAAATCCAGAAGAACGCATGTCAAAAATGTTATGAATTGATTTGCATTTTAATGAGTGAAATAAGTATTTGACCCCTCTGCAAAACATGACTTAGTGCTTGGTGGCAAAACCCTTGTTGGCAATCACAGAGGTCAGACGTTTCTTGTAGTTGGCCACCTGGTTTGCACACATCTCGGGAGGGATTTTGTCCCTCTCCTCTTTGCAGATCTTCTCCAAGTCATTAAGGTTTCGAGGCTGACATTCGGCAACTTGAACTTTCAGCTCCCTCCACAGATTTTCTATGGGATTAATGTCTGGAGACTGGCTAGGCCACTCCAGGACCTTAATGTGCTTCTTCTTGAGCCACTCCTTTGTTGCCTTGGCCGTGTGTTTTGGGTCATTGTCATGCTGGAATACCATTCACGGCCCATTTTCAATGCCCTGGCTGAGGGAAGGAGGTTCTCACCCAAGATTTGACGGTACATGGCCCCGGTACATCGTCCCTTTGATGCAGTAAAGTTGTCCCGTCCCCTTATCAGAAAAACACTCCCAAAGCATAATGTTTCCACCTCCATGTTTGACGGTGGGGATGGTGTTCTTGTGGTCATAGGCAGCATTCCTCCTCCAAACACAGCGAGTTGAGTTGATGCCAAAGAGCTCGATTTTGGTCTCATCTGACCACAACACTTTCACACAGGCCTGCTCTGAATCATTCAGATGTTCATTGGCAAACTTCAGAAGGGCCTGTACATGTGCTTTCTTGAGCAGGGGGCATACGAACAAAATTAGCAAGGGATCAAATACTTTTTTCCCCTCACTGTAAGCTCCGGCCACATGGCTTTTGATCTTCCCCTGCTGAACATGGCTTGCACAGAATACTAGCAGTCTACCATTTCCAATGAACCGGTTTAGTGTAACTTCATTTCTTTTTTTTTTTACATCATTGGATAATCAGATAGGGTGTAGCTGTGTCCCTGTGGTCACATCCAACACATACTCAAATCTGCACACTTTCACTAGACTTTATTGGACTTAATTATATACAGTATATATCCATTGATTCCTGAAGAATGACTTATAAATGCCTCATGAGTTTAGTATAACTGTCACACTACTAGAACCCAAAATAAAATGCTTGTTTTACAAACACTGTATAGTCTCATAACACGGTTAAACAATCATGTTGATATCATGGATGGTCAGTCCTTGCATCCATAGCTGTCTATTAATCTGAGAGTGGATACATTTCTACAGGCACATCCCTCAGCTTTTTACCAAAACAGAGGCGGGGTGTTTTGATACTGTGGTTTAATGGAAAGATGTAATTGTATTATATGTAGTAGAAAGCGATGGGTTTGAAGAAGCCTACATAACCAACATTTAACATCCATATGGCCAGCTATGTAAACATTGATTTAACCTGAAATAGTCATGCAATTAGTAACATACATTTGTATAATGCCTCTTAAGGGGAAAGTAATCAGATTACGTTACAGAGTTTGGGTAATCCAGAAGTTATGGATTACAATTTGACAGGTATGTGCGCAAATGGTGTGTGTGTGTAGTCCATGCAAAAATAAAAGGTTAGGGATAGCGGCTCTTCAGAGACCTGTTGGTGTCATACTTGCGCCGGTAGCGTTCGCCATGCAGAAGCAGAGAACAGGCTATGGCTTGGATGGCGTCGTAACAATTTCAGGCCTGCCATTCACACCGCTTCAGAGGTCCTGGATGGCAGGGAGCCCAGCCAAAGCGATGTACTAGGCTGTCCGCACCACCCTGAGTAGCACCAAGCGATTGAGGGTGGTGCAGTTGACATACCAAGCAGTGAGACAGCCAGTCAAGAACTGAGGATTTGAGGGCCCTTGCAAAACCTTCTGAATGGGAAGAGGCACTGTTGCACCTTCATGACTGTTTGCACCGAATAAACCTTTGTTTAAGTTCTTAATGATTTGGACACAGGAAATTAAAAGCTCTCAACCCACTCCACTGAAACCCTGTCAATGTGGATGTACCCCAACCAAAACATGACCTGGTATCAAAACAAGCCACCTACAATTGCCCACATATCACCTTCATTGTCACTAGCCATCCAGAAACACAAGGCCCCATTTGAAGTGTGCAGAGTTTGTCATAAGCTCACATACATATATAATTACACCAAAACACATTTGATCCACTCTTATTGAATGACACCCACAGTTAAGGAATCTTTTGCCACTTTATTGAGAATGCACTAAACAAATGTGGTCCTGATGGAACAATCAATAATAATGTAAGCCACAAATTAAACCGGTCAGTAAGGTAGGAATGGTTAACAAAAGAGAACTAAATTAAAAGGGAATGTTTCCGATTATGGGGTCGGGGAGAGCTTGAGGGAGGGATAGAAGGGAGAGGTTGATGCTTGGGGGTCGGGGAGAGCTTGAGGGAGGGATAGAAGGGAGAGGTTGATGCTTGGGGGTCGGGGAGAGCTTGGCGCTGTGTGGCAGGAGGAAACAAGGGATTAAAAGCTCAAAGCTGGGTGAAAGAGGAAGGGACGTGTGCTCAGAGCTCTCCACAGTCAGCAATGGCGACCTTGGCGGAGCATTTGCCGCTGCTGGAACCCTTCTTCTCCATGTTAGCGATAACGCCGAGCCCCTCCACGACCTTGCCGAACACAACGTGCTTGCCGTTCAGCCTACAGAGAGAGAGAGAGCAAGATCAGCACCTCTAAGTAGTTACAACAGTGCTCTTCCTGACAGAAGCATTGAGGTTTAGGGCAACCAGGAACTGTTCAAGAAAAAAAAAAATTGTAGTCACAGGCTGTGACAATCATGGAATTCTGGGTAATTATTCATCAGTCAAATTGATAGAACCGTTCAAATTAAAAAATATATTTTTTTAAATGGACATTCTCAGTCTCCCTGGCACTAGCAGTATGCACTGCAGCAGGGACAGGGCTATTGGGTTAAGAATACTGAGCAAAAGTATTTTTAAAACGCAACAATTTCACTGAGTTACAGTATAAGGAAAATCATTCAATTGAAATACATTCATTTTAGGCCCTAATCTATGGATTTCACATGACTGGGAATACAGATATGCATCTGTTTGTCACAAATTTTTTAAAGAAGGTAGGGGAGTGGATCAGAACCAGTCAGTGTCTGGTGTGACCATTTGCCTCATGACACATCTTCGCATAGAGTTGATCAGGCTGTTGATTGTGGCCTGTGGAATGTTGTCCTAATCCTCTTCAATGGCTGTGCAAAGTTACTGGATATTGGTGGGAACCATCTGTGTATTCAAATTGCCATTAATAAAATGCAATCGTGTTGGTTGTCCGTAGCTTATACCTGCCCATACCAGAACCCCACCATGGCACTGTTCACAACGTTGGCAAACCGCTAGCCCACACAACACCATACACGTAGTCTGCGGTTGTGAGGCCAGCGATGCTGTAGGCAGCTTATAGTTCAATGTTAATTTATCTGTCAACAGCTCTGGTGGACATTCCTGCAGTCAGCGTGCCAACTGCACATCTGTGGCATTGTGTTGTGCCAAAACTGCACATTTTAGTAGCCTTTTGTTCCCAGCACAAGGTGCACCTGTGTAATGATCATGCCGTTTAATAATCTTCTTGATATGCCACACCGGTCAGCTGGATGGATTATCTTGGCAAAGGAGAAATGCTCACTAACAGAGATGTAATTTTGTGAACAAAATTGGAGAGAAATAAGCTTTTTGGGCATATGGAACATTTCTGAGATCTTTTATTTCAGCTCATGAAACCAACACTTTACATGTTGCATTGATATTTTTGTTCAGTGTATATCTACTTAAAGCTTCATCCATAATCATCAGATACACAATTACTGTACCAGCCCTACCATTGGTAAGAACATCTTCACAGACCAGTGGCGCACTACCCTGAAGTACACTTCTTTATAGTGCACTGCAAGTTACGGGTCAGAAGTCAGCGTGGCCGCTTCACTAGTGAGGATATAGGTCTTAGTTTGTTGCATATACCAGAAAGGAATCATTGAAGGGTCTGAGGAGTGTTGGAAGGGTGGACTGCATCAGTGTTGTTACCATTAGGCTGTGTCGTCAACAACAAGGTTTGAAAGACCATTGTGAGATAATCACTTGCAGAGTATGCATGCAAATGATCCACTACACTTCTAATCAATGAACCCGTCTCACCAATCAGTGTCAACTCTGTGTGTCTCTGTGTGTGGGTGTGTGCCCCTCACCAGTCGGTGTTAGCAGTGCAGATGAAGAACTGTGATCCGTTGGTGTTGGGGCCGGCGTTGGCCATGGACAGACAGCCCATGCCTGTGTGCTTCAGGGTAAAGTTCTCGTCTGGAAACTTGTTGCCGTAGATGGACTTGCCCCCGGTTCCATTGTGGTTGGTGAAGTCACCACCCTGGCGTAAGGCAAAATCATGATCATTGTATAACTATCCCCTTTCTCTAATCATGCCACTGACAAGGCTCCCTGTACTCTACAAGAACCCCAACTTTGAATTATGTTGGCGGACTGCATCAGTGCTGTTGCCATTAGGCAGTGTCGTCACAACCACAAGGCTCAGAAGACCATCGTGAGAAAATCAACATCACTTGCAGGGAAAGCGTTTAAATGAGTCACTCAATGAACCATATGGTTGGTAGGGGCCCAGCATCGGGCCTGGCTGCACCCGTCAGAGCTAATCAGATCAGGGCCCATAATCAGAGAGTCTCAGGATACAGTTGAAGTCGGAAGTTATGAAAAACTGAGTTTAAATGTAATTTGCTATGGTGTATGTAAACTTTGACTTCAACTGTAAGTACCAATCTAGGTTGAGGCCAGCCACACCCCATATGATATTCATTATAATCTAGAAGGCAACAACTGATCCTAGCTCAGCACTTCTTGCCTGAGACGCTATGAAGATCAGTACAGATTGAGGAACTGAAGCAGCCTTTGGGACTGTTAAGAGTTCAGTCTGGAAAAAGCAACACAGATTCTGCCGTAACCCACCCAACCAACCAGCCACCGGCTTACCTGGCACATGAAACCGGGGATGATTCGATGGAAGCTGGAGCCCTTGTAGCCAAAACCCTTGTCCCCGGTGCACAGGACACGGAAGTTCTCTAGGGGGAAAACAGTCACCCTGTTATCAGCAATGTGTGCATAGCTGCTTAAAGGGACACTTCAATTTGGCCAATGAGGTCCTTTAGCGCCTTCTCCGGAGTCAGATGAACTTGTGGATTCAATATTTACATCTGTGTCCACTATGACTAACAGAGCAATGACTGGAAATCTATGGGTATATGCTAGCATGCAGATACCGCCAACGTACTTCATACTGGACACAGACATCAAACTGGTATCCACGAGTTAATCATTCCCAAAATATCCCTTTAAAAAGGCATAAAAGTCACATGAAGTCAAGTGTTTTTCTGCTCCTGATCACTGAAATCTATAACGACTGACAAGGTTGGCCAGTCAATGCTACTTAATTACTAACAGGAGGTAGCATTGCTCAGCTGTTGCATTGTATAGGATCTGACCATGCAGCGATACATTTTGTCATGTAGCGTAGATGGAACTGAATGCATGCTGCTGGCCTTCGGGGACCAGGGCTCACCGATGACAGAAAAGGCACCACTGAAAGAGGGTGAAGGTTGGACAACATCAGCTGTTGCAATTAGGAGGTGTTGTCACAACCGCAAGGCTTGGAAGACCATTATGAGATAAACATCACTTGCAGAGTGTGTGTGAATTATTCAGGAAATGTAATAATTGAAGCAGTCTTACCTGCAGTCTTGGGGACCACATCAGCAAAAAGCTGCAAGAGAGGGCTTTTCATTAGTATACACAAATCAATGAAGGGGGAAATGGAGCTCAAATAGTCACTGATAAATAACGTGATATTATAAACCAGGGTAATAAGAGACTACTGCTAAAGCATTGACCACAGGACACAAAGCAAACAGGGGCTAGAGTCTAAACCGCCTTGGTTCTAGGTGTTGCTTCTAGACTCGTTCTGATCTAGAACAACTCCCATATGAGAATCACGAGACCGTGGTCAAGTTTCCACTGACCAAGGTTTATTTTAACAAACGCAATGTCATGAAAAACATGCAACATTTGTGATGGAAACGGCAGAGACATTTTCTAAAGACGGAACATTTATCAGTTCGACAGGGAAGGATTTTTCTGATGAGTGTTTTTTGAATAAATGATTGCCAAATACTTTTGAAGGCACGCAAAATAAAATAAAAATCAATCTATAAAAATTGTGTTTATTTGCAGGACAAGGATTGTCCCAACTTTCAAGAATGACTGAATCGCTTCACCTCACTGTTCTGGTAGGCTGCAAAGTTTCACCAACCAATTATTTCAGATCAACAGGGATGCAAGTTTCACCATAGCAGAGACCTTGGTGATATGTTGGAACATGAGAATTAGAATACGGAAAATATTAGTAAATTAATGCATTCTATTTATGCTGGCTTTCCCGTGCTACCTGAGGTATGAAACATAGGTGGAGGACATACAGGCTGCTGCCAATTTATTGAGGCACCATTTGCCTAAATGCGTAAAGGAAACATCTCAACCACTACATTTTTATTTGACACTAGGGTTTTTTTGCAGGACAAAATTTGTTGTTGTGTTGTCATTACGTCCAGCTGTAATGACATCACAAGACAGTTAAATGAAAACATACCCTTCCAAAATGGCTAGAACAAAATAAATAATTCTCTGGACAAGTTAATAGAAACATACCTACTGATTGTGCGGGATAGAGGTGCATCTTTACAGACACCATTTCCAACCTATCACGTGACAGTCAGTCCGGGGCAACATCACTGAATTCCACCGCTTAACACATGTCAAGTGTAGAGTGCACCATCTCCTCATACAATCCACCTGCTCACATTACGCTACCAGCTAACCACTGGTATAAAATGAAATTACTCTTTGCCTTAAGGCACAGATCTAGGATCAGTTCACCCAAAATCCTTTTAAATGCACTAGAGGGTGAGATTGTTAGATCGGTGACTAGAGCCAATTAGGCTACATTCTATTCCTGCCAAGTGTCAACCACATGTGAAAAGTGAATATTGACATAGGCCATTCACAACGTCTTTCCCTCCACCAGGAGGCTACTGTGACGAGGAACTCAGCATGAAATGCCAGGTTCCAGCTGATAGCCTCTCCTCACTTCCCTCCCTCCTCCAGCCTGACACACCCACAGCTCAGTACTTTTCCACTCCTTGAAGTTCAAGGAAAAAAGGAACTCACCACTGCTGTCATTGGGACAATGCTGTATGATAAAGTTCCCCCAGCCCCATAGAGGCTGGTCTAAGGTCCGTTTTGAGCATCCCATGCCCTAATGTGGAAGGTAAAGATTTAAGGAGTATAGACTTTTCCCTGAATCTGTGGTACACTACACTAGGCTACAATGTTAAGCAAGCAGCACCAGAGCCACTGGCATCATGGCCTATGGGTCATAAACAATGGAGTTAACTGCACAGCCACGTGCTCCCTCCCACAGGATGGCGAAAGGTTTGGAGATCAAATTGTCCACAACAAGAATCACCAAGTACTAACAGTCCATTTGGAAGATAATGTTTCATCTTAAAGAGAAAGGAGGATTAGCGTTTCATCCTCTGGATTTCACGCCAGTTTTGCGGGTGGATAACATCAGCTGGCCTTAAATGCGTTTGTGTGCGCCACTGCACCTACAACTAGTCAACAACATGGGAGATGTGATGGCATTCTTAATAATGCAGATATTGTGGAGGGACTGAATGGGCATCCACACCACCTAGGAACACGTGCTGTTTGAATGGAAAACAAGTATTCAGCAGTAAACAGCAGCCAGGTTTAACCCCAGAGAGAGAAAGGACAGGCAGCTGAAAATGTATGGCCTTTATTTCATAACAATAAACAATTAGCATAACGTTACACCGCAGTACATCGGATTGCAGAGGGACCATGGCCACATTCTGCATGGTGCCTTAGAATACTAATGGGCTGGGTAAATAACCAGATTAATATTTCATTACAATTTTGTCGATTGCACCAAATCAAAGTATTGTCTGCGGTCTGCTTTTAGGTACATAGTGTTCCCTTACAACCCCACATCTCTCCTTTTTTAAAATGGCATCTGGCGCTATAAAAAATACGCTGAAAATGGCGACTGGCTAAAAATGTCATGTCCGGAAAACTTGAGTGAAACAGAAACTAACGTTAGTTAGCTATGCTAATCTAAACATCGCAATTAATTATTTAACGCGCACATATTTTGAGTTCCAAGATTGCAGGAGCCTGGGATTATTATTGCGAAAGCGATCACTTAAAAACTACCTTTATTTAACTAGGCAAGTCAGTTAAAACAATTTCTTATTTACAATGCCGGCCTACCTACAGGATCAGTCCCTGGAGCAAATTAGGGTTTAGTGCCTTGCTCAAGGACACAGACAGGTTCTCACCTTGTCGGCTCGGGGATTCGAACCAGCGACCTTTCGGTTACTGACCCAACACTAACCGCTCGGCTACCTGCCGCCCTGCAAGACCGTTATTTTACATCACGATGCCAAAACCTCTGCTTCAGAAACCATGCTGATTTTGATACCGATAAGAAAACAATACAAAACATGGCTTTTAATATGTCGTTAATGTCCAATGTTAAGCGAAATAATATCAAATACAAACCACAATCTCAATCATTGACTAGACATTGTTTAAAATGTATGCAGATCAAGTGAGGTTCGAGCAGAGTTGAGGGGCTTTCAATGAAACTAAGTTAGTTAGTCAACATGACAAAGATGAAAGCACGTGGACCGAGTCTGACAGCATCCCGGTTGCATGAAACTACCTGGCACGAGCTACAGCAGACCCGAACGAGAATTAAGCTGTTATTTTAAAGATTTAAAATTACAATGAATGGATTCCCAAACAAGTGTATTTTCTCTGCTGCTTACCTCAATTTCAATCCTGCCGGCGGCGGTATCGCCGATAGTGATGTCGAAGTAAACTCTGGGGTTAGGCATGATTGGAATTAAACTGTTTTTAATTTTGTGAAAATACACGAGTACTGGCCAAGTTTAATAGACGGTGCCGCAGTTGACTCGGAACGGAAACACTGTCTTGTACACGAGATATATATGGGCACCCCAGGGAAGCCTCCGGAGCCAATGCGAACCAATAAGAAGACTGGAACCACTGAGTGGCATGATCTTGAACCAATTAGATGTCTCGGAGGGGAATAAATTACAACAGGTCCCTTCCCCTGCACGCCCGTTTGATCAGCGCGGTTTAGGGGACGGACTCGTGATTGGCCCATTGTGGTACATACAAATGACGATTACACATACTGCCCAATGCGCTGCCAGGGAAAGTCTAGGCGTGTACTGTCGCTGGCTTGATTGTACAGGGCGTCTCCCGCCGAATAAAATCGCCATTATGGCTCAAATATAAATGTGAGTTACCAATGGCATTAAATGGCGCAACGGATCCGAAATGGCCTGTTTGTAGCTCAACACTGGACAAAGCCCTCGCGGAATGTATGCTGCATGATAACGAATGTTTCTAGGCCTAATAAAAGACACCGCTATTTAAACCTATAAGACACAGCTTTTTGTGTTGCATTCTGTGAAATCTTTTATGTATGCCCGATTAGCAAAAGTGTTATATGTGTGCCTGCGTGGGGCATTTCACACCTGAAATGTTGCGGTTGTATCGAGTTGCTGACTCGAGTCTGGGTCATGACTGGTCTTTTCTAGTTGGATCTAGCTTGTCAAATTTACGTCAAAGGCTTATTATTATTTTTTTTTTTTTGCATTTTAGCTAACCCTAACCTCCCGCGTAAATTCTCCTAAACCTGTTATTCAAAGTCAACTCTGACAAAGCTGGATTTTTTTACTTTTGTGAAACGGGTGTCACTGGCAATTCATGTGTAGTTATTTGTATGTATTTTTTTGTATATATTTAATTTATTATGCTTGATATGAAAATATAGTGATGTCCTGTTTTTGTTTTTGTATTGTAATAAAAAAAGGGATGCTGCTAATGTGAAAGTGACGTGTTCGAGTCACGTCACAAACCTTTTCCCAACCTTAACCTAATTCTCATAACCTGCTACGAAAAGTCACTGCTGCATCCCATCTAGACAACCTGGTTTCAGCTCTCTGGTTCTGCTGCACATGGGATAAGTTAGGGTGTGTTTTCCTGTGGCCTACACCTGCTAGCTAGGTAAAGAGAACTATGGAAACATGATTAGAATTGACATTTTTTACTTATAAAACATAATGGAAATATTTCACATCATTTTTAGAAAAATTGGTGTGCAGTTAATAGGACAATTCAACAATGTATTAATTGTATTCACTGACATGGGCCTCTTGAGCATCATCTAGACAATAATACAACATAATACATTGTTACCTAGCAAATGCTGGTCTTGTCTCTGAAATCCCTTGTACAGTCTCATATAGTAAACAGAGCCCGTATTCACAAAGCATCTCAGAGTAGGTGTGCTAATCTAGGGCCTGGGCCCCCCTATATAATTGTATTAATTATGATCTGAAAAGGAAAACTGATCCTAGATCAGGACCCTGAGACGATTTGTGAATACAATTTTACACGTTTCTGAACTCATGACCTCTGCCAGTTTAAACACATATAGGACAGATGTGCACAGCTTCACCAACTCTGGAATTACTCTAACAACAACAATATTATCATGATTATAAAACAATTTATATCATACACAGATGTTTTCTAACAAAAACATTGCACATCCAACTTCTGGTGCCATGAACAGTTAGGCCTATTATACAAAAACTTTACAAACCAATGCCAACCTCAGAGAGGAGTGGGGACAGGTAGACAGTCCCCTCAGGCTTAAGACCCAGAGAGAGGAAGCAGAAAGGCTGTTTAAACCTTGGTATTGTTTTAAATGTGTGTTACGGGGCTGGAAAGAGATGGTCTGGAGGAGGAAGAATACACATTCACTCCCTGACATACAGGAAACACATGGTCAGCACAACTTCTCCCCCTCTCCATCAATGCACAGGCCTTTACTGGGGATCCCTTCTTGAAAGTGTGTGTGTACAATTGTGCATGTTTAAATGTCTCTGCAGTATAGTTGTTATCTTGCAGGGAGAGGAAGAGAGGAGGAAGGATTACCAGAGGCAGACAGGGTGTGAATGGAGGTGAGAGTTCCCCATGTCTGGCTTCTGACTCAAATGAGTCACCCTCTCCTCCTCCCACCTCCCCCTCTCTCTGTGCCCTACCCAGCCTCTCTCTGTGCCCTACCCAGCCTCTCTCTGTGCCCTACCTATCTCTGTACCTCTCTCTGTATCTCTCTCTGTATCTCTCTCTGTATCTCTCTCTGTATCTCTCTCTGTATCTCTCCCGGTTTAGATCAGGGTAAGTAAGAAAAATACCTCCCATCTCCTTCTGTGTGCTGGTTTTGTATGATCTAAGTATAGATACAGTAAGGTGTGTACTGTATGTATTGCCCAGGTGTGAGGCTACATATCTTCATTTCAGCATTCATAACTCCCCCGTTAGGATGAACAACACCACCTTTCTTTATGACACTAAGTCATGTCAACAGAGATCCACTATGCCTATTCCATGTGCATTGACAAGTTCCACAATCATAAATACACAATGGAAAGTCGACATAACACTTTCTTTTTCTCGTTTCTAAAAAATATCCTTTAAAAAGTTAAATCCTTCGGCTTGTGATTTTTTAAGAACATTGAATTACTGTGCAGGCAGTCCCATGTGTCCGTCAGTCAGTCAGTCCCATGTGTCTGTCAGTCAGTCAGTCCCATGTGTCCGTCAGTCAGTCAGTCAGTCTTGGACAGACAATCATTCTCTTTTTCTCAGAATTTTTAAAAACGTATTTGATGGATCCATAGTGCAATGGGACGCTTTACAATAAGTCTAAAAACACTATAATCTTGACAGAGTTCCCAGACAGAGAAACAGTCATAACGGTCAGTCTCTCTCACTACCCTCTGCACCTCCCTTGGAAAGCCTGTTGGTCTGGTGCACAGAGGGTAGGGATGGGTAGTCATAGGGTATACAAACATGGATCCTTCTTTATTCCCGCTCTCTTCTTCCCCCCCTCCACTCTCCTCCTCTCTTCCCCATCTAGAAGGATGAAGCTGTCCCTAAACGAGTAAGGAGGAGTCTTCAGTTGTTCTCGAACAGAGAGAGGAGGTCATCATTGTTGTTGCTAGGTAGATCTGGAGGACCTAGGTAGGACAACAGCTCGTCTGGGTTGGTCAGCTCAGGGAGAAGCTGGAAAGGGGGAAGAGAGAAAGAGAAGAGGGAGAGAAAGTGTTATTGTTGTCATTGTTTGCTTTGACGTGTTTCTTCGCTTTTCATGCCAATAAAGCCTCTTGAATTGAAATTAATACATTTTTAAAAAGCAGAGGAAGGGTAGAGAGGGAGAACAAGAGAGAGAAAGGTTTGTTTGTGGCACATGGATGTGGCAAAAAACAAGCGCTTTCCAAGAGCGAAGGTAGCTTCAGAGAGCTTCAGATAGCTTCAGTTCCACATGCCCAATATCACTCAATCCACATTAATCGCTGAACAAGCAGCTAGCTGGCTCTCTGTGTGGTTGCCTTACAGTTGTCTAACGGTTGTCTTATGGTTGTCTTACGGTTGTCGTAGTAGATTGATCTGTGGAAGTTCCTCCCCTGCACCCGGTTCGCCCCGTCCCCAGTAAAAGAGGGAGGGTGGGGGTTAGTATAAGACCACCCACATGGGCACAGGGCCAAGGTCCAATATCCACACTAGCAATATCACTTAGGATGAATGCCCAGCATGCCCGATATAGCACTATAGTCTAAGTGATATTGCTAGAGTGGATATTGGAACAGAGCCCACGGCTAAAAATCGTAATGGCATCGCATGCATCACATGTACACTCTTAACTCACACCTGCATGAATTATCACCACTTCGTCATTGGTGTTGAATCTTCAAACCCATTGTGTAAATTTGCTAAAGTGAATGTTTGCTATCTGCATTGGCTACCACAGTCAAGAACATCAGTCATCAGTATAGGACAGCATTTCCATATGGGGCTGTCTAGACAGGGCTGTGGAGGTGACTTACATCCAAGGCGTGATCTGCTCCCTCTCCTCCTCCCGCTACCCCCGATCCTCCTGGACCCCCCTGGGCGAACGAGCCCTCCGCTTGCATCCTGGCATTCTGGGTATTGGAGTTCCGCTGCTGCATCTGTCCACCAACGCTGCTTCCGAGACTCTGGTTACCGTGGAGACCCTGCTGGTGCTGCTGCAGGGCATTATGGGAAGGGTCCATACGGCCTGAGTGGGACATCTGATGGTGAGAGAAAGAAGGAGAGAGAGAGAGAGAGAGAGAGAGAGAGGTATAGGAAGGGAGGAAAATAAAGGGAAGAAAAAGAGAGAGAGGATATTGAGTTTCACATTGTTTGACGTTACATGGAGGTTCAGTTTCTGATCGCTGAACAGTTGTGAATGCTGTGGTAAAGTGCAACCTGTTCGGCTTCACAGTGTCTGTGTGACAGAGAGAAGTGAAGAGAGGGAATGGCGGACATTTTGTGTTCCTCTAAAAAGCTTTCTTGGACGACTGAGCGCCTGCGTATGTAAGAGTCTGTGTGTGGGTGTGAGAGTAAATGCAGTTTCCTCCAGGCCCAGTCAAAAGGCTCTTCACTATACATACGCGCCAGAAGGGCCAGCAGTCACTTTTACATAACCAACATAGATTAATACATCACTTTTTATAAACACTCACCACAATATGTGGCTTCAGGAAAAACGAATGTAATTACATGGTCAATCAGCTGATGCTTTTATTCAAAGCCACTTCTAGTGAACACAGACAACACACAATCTTCACCCTACTCAGATATCCACCCAACTGGTGTTGCAAGCACCATGCTCTAACCAACTGTGCCATTGGAACCAAAACAATACATGTCTCTGACTACTCTACTGTGTCAAGGACAGTCAATGGATCCATCTCAAATGGTACCCTATCCCCTATATAGTGCACTACTACCCTATGGGCCCTGGTCAATAGTAGTGCACTATATAGGAAAAAGGGTGCCATTTGAGACAAAAACAATGTGTGTAATTGGAAGCATGAGATGTAATCTGATATGGGACACATTCCTAGGAGTAACTCATGACTACACTACCTTAGATAGTGACACTGTCACTCAGTTAATGTGCATTTTTAACTTTATATGCATTTCAAATGTATCAAATAAAATTCCCTCATCACATTAACTGAGCAGATCACGATGGAAGATAAGATTCAGTGCTTGTTCGAGGATGAAAATGTAGCCAACGCTTTCCAAGTACTCCAGAGTCCATGTGCACATGCATATTCACCCATCTCATTCAGCTTAGCTGTTAAGCATTAAGTGACCTAATTAGAGCCTGTGAAAGGTCTCTTTAATAGGGAGCATCGCGTATTTAGACCCCATTTCGTTTTATTTTATTTCAGCCACCCTAAAAATTGTAATACCAACTAATTTGCAGGCTTTAGGACCCCACGCCCTTTACACACGTCTCAGAGACACAGAGGCACCGCAGCTCGGCAGAAGGCAGCATTCAGTCGCGAGTTGTAAGCTTGCGAAATACACATACAAATATTTTAGCTAATTATTGTAACATGGACAAGCTATGCCATGTGGCGGCCTGGACATGTGCTGTTGTCTTGCCTCTTTGTTAGCTATGCAGCATTAGCTCTAGAGTTAGCTAGCTGACATCAAGGCTTTCGCTAGGATAAGTTAGATGGATAGCTTGATAACTATGCAGCAACACAAACATTGATCTTGACAAGCTAGCTAAGAGACTAGCAAAATATGACTGAAATGTCATCCAACTAACATTGCAGTCTCTCATGATTCACATGAAGTGGCCAAAGCTAGATGCATGCATAACCTAACTAAATGTGTCTCTCCATAGATGGATATACGAAAGTATATGAGCCAGGCAAAATGTACAGCAGCCAGTTGAGCAAGTGAACAGGCAGTCAGGAAGCTGCCAAGAGTCTGTTTCTCACAGACTCTGCACTATTCAAACCCATTGAAAGTTATCAGATTTGTCTGAATTACAAATTATACTGAGATTTTCTGTGTAATATTTTATTTAAAAAGAATGACCATTGAAATGTATTATTTCAAAAGTGACATTGATTTTATGTTAGAACATATATTTAAGAAAAGTCATAATTGAAATTTGCTGTTTGCCTAGGTATTCAAGCCCTTTGCTCTGTAAGCTAACACAGATGAATAATAATAATAATAATAATACCCTAACAAGGACAAAATTGGCTTACCATTGGCATTTCAATAACTCACATTTTCTGGATAAAAAAAAAATAATAATCATTGAACAGACAGTGAATCTGAAGGAAAGGTGTGAAAATGAAGAATAAAGAGCATTCTGTGGAAGTGAGAGATAAATACACATGCATACATTAGGAAAAGGGTCCAAAATAATATCCAAGTGTTTGGATATCCCATAGTGCACTGCTGGATCAATAATGACCAAGTGGAAGCTGCATCACACCAGTGCCTCAACTGACTGGTGCTCCTTTACTCCAATCTCAGCCACTGTACAATAAATAATAAAGAAGTTGAATACTTATGCAAACAGCATATTGGAGTTATTTATTTTCTAAATATATTTTCTTACATAAAACCAACATCACTTTAAAATAATACATTTATTTACTATTTTGGATTTAAGACATTTGTTTCACTTTTAAATGAGTTGATTGAACTATTGATACAATGATTAATGTACTAAACATGAGTTTAAATATATGTTGAAGCTGTAAATGGTTTATTTACATTATTGTTGTTTTCCATCAGCAACTCCTACTCTTCAGAAATATGTGAAAAAGTAAGTTCACCCCCTGGAAAGTTCTCTTTTTGTTTTACATATCTGGACAGATGGATATGTAATTTTCACTTCAACACTATTGACAGATAAAGGAAACCTAATTTAAGAAATCACACAATTTAAGAATAACAAAAGGTTACCTTTACCATCACATAAAATGGCTACAATTATACAATTAGGTACCAAAACAAGTGCAAATGATTAGAAAACATTAGAGAGAAACTTAGGAGGGTCCAGACTTCCATAAAGATAAGAACGTTGGTCTGGTTTGGTCTTAACCATATGGGTCATCATTCAAAGATCAAAAGATCTACCCGAGGCCCTCAGAAGAAAGATTATTGATGCCCATGACCAAACCAGACCAATTTTCCAGAGGGTGTACTTACTTTTTCACATGACTGCATTTACCCACAATTGATTTAAATAAATACCAGATTAGAAAGTATAATTGTTTGTTTGATTGTGGTTGTAGAGAGAGAGAAAAGGAGCACAGCCTCAGAGAGGCAGCAGAGACAGAGAGAGAACGAGAGAGAGAGAGAGAGAAAGAGACAGAGAAAGAGAGAGAGAGAGAGAGAGAGAGAGAGAGAGAGAGAGAGAGAGAGAGAGAGAGAGAGAGAGAGAGCGCACAGTGTCGGAGAGGCAGCTGCGACTAGAGATGACTTGGGAGATAAGGACACAGGTCCTAAGCAAGTGAAACTTCTTCTTTGCATGCCAAATATTCGGTTGAAACCTGAAATACATCATTTGTTGAAACTGGATACAAAAATTTGGAAAAAAAGCTCTGAACGTGTTCCAAAAACATGAAGCAGCTCAATCTCAAGGAAAGTGTTGCCTCCTGGAAGAGCTACAAGGCTAGTCCTCACAAGGAAAGTGTTGCCTCCTGGAAGAGCTACAAGGCTAGTCCTCACAAGGAAAGTGTTGCCTCCTGGAAGAGCTACAAGGCTAGTCCTCACAAGGAAAGTGTTGCCTCCTGGAAGAGCTACAAGGCTAGTACTCACAAGAAAAGTGTTGCCTCCTGGAAGAGCTACAAGTCTAGTGCCTCACAAGGAAATGTTGTACAGCAGATAGAAGCAGCACATGTAAACTAAATAACTGATAGAAGACAGTACATACGCCGTGTTGTGGCGGTGACCTCCATGTTAGGAAAGCAAGGAATACCTTTTAGAGGTCACATCGAAAGTGTTGAAAGCCATAATAGAGGGAACTTTCTTGAGTTCATGGCCCTTTTAAAGCAGGTTGATCCTTTCCTGCAGAAGTACACAGCCCCATCGAACAGCACTTACCTCTCACCAGCGTGCCAGAATGAGGTGATCGAGTGCTGTGCAGTAGAAGTGACTGTAACTATTGTCAATAAAACGAAGGAGTCTAAGATGTATGCCGTTATGGCTGATGAGGCCAGAGACCGACGCTCTGAACAACTGGCAGTCTGTGTTAGATATGTTAACACAGAGGGTCCAGTTAAGGAGCGGTTCCTAGCACTAACATAACTGACAGGTTCTGATGCTAAATCAATGATAGCTGCATTAGAGCACCAATTGCAGGAAAAAGGAATTGATGCGTTAACATGTGTGGCACAGACCTACGATGGGGCTGCAGTCATGAGTGGGTCAGATGGGGCTGCAGTCATGAGTGGGTCAGATGGGGATGCAGTCATGAGTGGGTCAGATGGGGCTGCAGTCATGAGTGGGTCAGATGGGGCTGCAGTCATGAGTGGGTCAGATGGGGCTGCAGTCATGAGTGGGTCAGATGGGGCTGCAGTCATGAGTGGGTCAGATGGGGCTGCAGTCATGAGTGGGTCAGATGGGGATGCAAGCCCATTTCAGAAAGCAGAACCCAGAAGCAATATATGTGCATTGTTATGCACACGAGCTAAACCTTGTCTTGTGTCACACATGCAAAGACGTTTCTAAGGCTACAGAGGTTTTTGACATGCTGGAAAGTGTGTATTCCTTTTTCAGTGTCTCGCTGGTTAACCACCATAAACAAACTAGGATTGCAGCCCTCTGAACTTGTGCAACTGTCAAACACCCGTTGGGCATGCCAGCTTCAATCAGTAAATGCAATGCTTGACAATTTTCCTGCCATCATTGAGTGCCTTTCAACCATCAGAACAGCTATGGCAGTGGGATTGAAGGCAAAACTGTGTCTCCACGGTCTATTTGTTGCTGATGTTCCAGGATCTTCTGTCTGTGACAGCAGGTTTACACAAGTATCTACAAAAGGAGAACGTTGACCTTGCTCAAGCATTGACATACACTGAAGGAGAAACGCAGTGATGCTACAGCTGATAATCAGATTCCAGTACCAGAACCATCTTCTGGACAAAGGCGGATGCAGAGGCGGATGGATGATTTTGTCATGGAATCAACTTGCAGTGCAGGTAGTGAACATAGTGGTTCAGACAATTTCAATTAGAATAACAGCTGAGCTGGAGAAGCATTTTTCAGGTGTAAATGCTGAACTACTGAAAGGCATTCAGGCATGCAGTCCAGCCTCAGATCACTTCCTATCAGTGCCACATTTGGCAGAGATGGCAATGCATTACAACATTGAGCTGAAATCAGAGGAAGTCATGGTAGCCAAAACCCTTCTAACTTTTAAGTCACAGGCAGGTGCTGTTTCTCTGGACATGATCACAGGGTACAACCTTCTGATATGTTTCCATCATTGAAGGCTGTAGCTCAGGTTGCCCTGACTATACCTGTCAGCAGCTGTAGCTGTGAAAGATCCTTCAGTGCGTTCCGTTGTCTCCACACCTGGCTCAGGAGCACCATGGATCAAAACCGACAATCATCGGGCTGTAATGTCCGTAGAAAAAGATGTCCTTGAAAGGTTCAGTCAGTATACAACTGTTGACAGATTTGCTACACTCAAACAGAGACGACACAGTTTGATGGGATGGGATGCATTTCTGGACTGGAGGAACTCACAATTTGTTTCAGTGAATAAAGGTCCTATTCTGACAGACCATGCAGTGTTTTTTATATTATAGTATGGTATTGTATTAATGCATTGTTGTATTAATTAGAGATTAGGGTAGGGTACAAAACCAAACTTTCCCAGGTATTTTTTAGATCTTAATCTCAAATGTATATTTTTTGAGTAAAACTCCAATATGACTATTGTCCTTAAATACAAACACACAGGTGAGATTAAGAACACATTATAGGCTACTGTAATGAAGTTCACAGTCCAGTCAAATTAAAGACAATTATACTGTAATTAATTCATCATAATTATGATTGTGTGGCATAGCAAGAAGCTCATTAAACAGCATGATCATTACACAGGTGCACCTTGTGCTGGGGACAATAAAAGGCCACTAAAATATTAAGTTGTCACACAACGCAATGCCACAGATGTCTCAAGTTTTAAGGGAACGCTCAATTGGCATGCCAACTGCAGGAAGTTCCACCAGAGCTGTTGCCAGATAATTTAATGTTAACTTCTCTACCATAAGCCGCCTACAACGTCATTTTAGGGAATTTGGCCGTACGTCCAACCGGCCTCACAACCTCAGACCACGTGTAACCTTGCCAGCCCAGGACCTCCACATACAGCTTCTTACTGTGGGTTTGCACAAACGAAGAATCTCTGCACAAACGGTCAGAAACCATCTCAGGGAAGCTCATCTGCATGCTCGTAGTCCTCACCAGGGTCTTGACCTGAAGTTCAGCGTCATAACTGACTTCAGTGGGCAAATGCTCACCTTTGATGGCCACTGGCACGCTGGAGAAGTGTGCTCTTCATGGATAAATCCCGGTTTCAACTGTACCAGGCAGATGGAAGACAGCGTATATGGCGTTGTGTGGGTGAGCGGTTTGCTGATGTCAACATTGTGAACAGAGTGCCCCATTGTGGTGGTGGGGTTATGGTATGGGCAGGCATAAGCTACGGGCAACCAACACAAATGCATTTTATCGATGGCAATTTGAATACACAGAGATACCATAATGAGATCCTGAGGCCCATTGTCGTGCCATTCATCCACCGCCATCACCTCATGTTTCAGCATGATAATGCACGGCCCCATGTCGCAAGGATCTGTACACAATTCCTGGAAGCTGAAACTGCCCCAGTTCTTCCATGGCCTGCATACTCACCAGACATGTCACCCATTAAGCATGTTTGAAATGTTCTGGATTGACATGTACGACAGTGTGTTCCAGTTCCCACTAATGTCCAGCGACTTCACACAGCCGTTGAAGAGGAGTGGGACTACATTCTACAGGCCACAATCAACAGCCTGATCAACTCTATGTGAAGGAGATGTGTCGCGATGCATGAGGCAAATGGTGGTTACACCAGATACTGACTGGTTCTGATCCACACCCTAACTTTTTATATATTTTTTTTATTTGTGACCATCAGATCCATATCTGTATTCCCAGTCATGTGAAATCCATAGATTAGGGCCTAATTAATTTATTTCAATTGAGTGATTTCCTTATATGAACTATAACTCAGTAAAATCTTTGAAATTGTTGCATGTTCCATTTATATTTTTGTTCAGTGCATAATGACCATAATCCATTGCGCACCTACTTGTCCGGTCTGTGTCTCTTTTACGTGGATTATGGTCATAATGAACAAAAATATAAATGATTGCTGGAATGAAGGATAAAGAGCAGATAGAGATCAGATAGAGATCAGATAGAGATCAGATAGAGATCAGATAGAGATCAGATAGAGACCAGATAGAGACCAGATAGAGACCAGATAGAGATCAGATAGAGACCAGATAGAGACCAGATAGAGATCAGATAGAGATCAGATAGAGATCAGATAGAGATCAGATAGAGATCAGATAGAGACCAGATAGAGATCAGATGATCCAGAAGGCATCTCTACCTGAAAATTGTAGGTTTGTATTCAGCAGTCAAATGTAGGCCTTACTTTGAAGAACTAGTAAAATAGTGATTTAGTCAGACAGTATAGACAGCAGCTCTATAGAGATGAGATGATGACTTGGAATGAAATAATAGTCATCAAATAAAACAAATTTAATAAACACCACAACTGAAATATTTTACTAAAGTAATGTGAATAACTGACGGTTAATAAGTGATAAGCAGGAATGGCAGCCACTACTTTTATTAATTGTTTTATTCTGTGTTGTTACAGCATTCAACCCACAGAATTAATTTAATGTTTAAAAATATAAATCAAAAAAATTTAATAATCGAACCGAAACGACCTCAAAAAGTACTAATCTCTCAGCAGTACTGTCCCTTTATTGTTTTGAGTGTTTTCCTGTGTGTCTGTGCATTAGTGTGTGTGTGTGTGTGTGTGTGTGTGTGTGTGTGTGTGTGTGTGTGTTACCTGGTCCTGTTGGTAGATGTTAGGGGGTCCGGGGGAGGTGAAGTCTCTAAGGGTGGGAGTTCCAGGGGTGTTGGGGAAGTCAGAGAAGCCTGACTGGCTGGAGTATCCTGGACCTGCTGGATGAACAACACACATATCAGGACACGTGTGTGTGTGTGTGTGTGTTTGTGTGTGTGTCTGCGAGTCTCGTCTCCTCCGTACCTTGACTGTTGTAGTCAGGTGTGTTCCTGCCCCCTGGTGGTAGACCCTGGTAGGGTGAGGAGGCTGGTCCCAGGGCAGCGATCATCTCCATGACGCTGGGCATCATCATGTGACTGGGGCTGACCGTCCGGCAGCGTTTCAACACCGGCCCGTCTGCTTCCTCCTTTATGTGGATATCTGGTTTGACGGGCACCGGCCTCCAGCCACACACTGGGTCAATGGTGATCTCCTCATAGTCGGAACTGAGGAGGGAGAGAGGGAGAGGGAGGTTAGACAAAGAAGAGAAAGAGGAGCCACTTTCAAGGACACCTAACTGTACACCTTATTATGGTTAGTTACCAGGTAGAACAGCTAAACCTCCAGGCTCAGATTTAAATACCCCTGTAGTAGGGTATGTGCAGACAGACACACACTTACTTCTGTATGTATATTAGAATGCCCATCATGTACTGGTCCACTTCTAGTCCCTCCAGTAGCGCCGTCTTACTGTGGTGGAGAGATAGACATGGTCCGGATGACAAAGAAAAACCAGGTCTTTGTCTATGGGAAAGATAAGGCCTGCTGAAAGATTATAGGTCAATTGTTGTGTTAACATACTTGCACACAGGGCATCTCCAGGTCCCTCTCTCACAGTTCAACTGTAGGTACGACTCCAGGTCAAAACACTGCAGAGAGAGAGACACAGAAGAGGTTTAGGGTGTGTGCGTGTGTCTCACCTGTATGCTAAGTGTGATGGCGTGTGCGTGTGTGTGCGAGTACATGCGTGTGTTTTCACCTGTATTTGTGTGTGTGTGTGTGTGTGTGTGTGTCTTACCTGTATGTGTCTACAGTCGTGTCCGCGTGCGGGCAGCTGGATGCGCCTGAAGGTGATGGGACATTTCAGGGAGACTTTGATTGCCGTCTGTTCCACACCATCCTCTCCGTTCAGCCCTGGGGTCCCGGGGATGGTCCCACTACTGAAGTTCCTCTTAACTGAAAAGAGGAAGAGAAAGAGAGAGGGGGAGGAAGAGTGAGGAAGAGACAACATAGCAGGGAAGAGAACAGGCGAGAATTGCGGTGAGAATAAGTATATGTATTTATGAGAAGCAAGCAGCCAGTCAGGTGTGTCTGTCCTCTACTCACTCTTAGTGACACAGTGCTCTGCAGGCAGCAGTCTCTTCTTCATTAACCCCTGAAGAACGGAGCGTACTGACGGCCTGTGGACCAGCTGCAACACGAACAGGTGGGACTGGAGAGAGAGAGGGGGGAGAGAGAGATTATTTGGATTACAAAACAGGTAAATATGTTATTTTCATTACAAGATAAAGATATCATGGGGAAAATGTCAGATCAGAACCAGAATACAACCAGATGAAGACTCAACAAAACGTCCTTATACACCAGTACGCAACCTGACTAAGACTTCATAAAACATATTTTTGCCTGTATGGTACTACTTACGCAGCAGCAGGCGGTGACAGTGATCTGGATGGTGTTGCGTCCCGGCTGACACACCTGCTTGAGGTAGAGGGGCTTGTGGGACGTCTTGTTGTCGCCCCTCTCGATGGTGAGCGGTGTGGCGTTCACACTCACCTGTAAGCAAGGACCAGACACCTACATGACAGACAGGTGAATGGAGGATTGGCTAACACGCTAGTCACAGTGGTCACACTGGGCTCAGAGTAAGAGTTCTGATCAAGGATCAGGTCCCCCCCTGCCCATATAATATGATTGTAATGATCCAAAAGGCAAAATTGATCCTCGATCAGCACTTGTACCCTTGAGACGCTTTATGTATACAGGCTCTTGGCCACCTTTAGCACAAGGGTGCAACGTTCAGATAGAAATACGTTGTGTAGAAAAGACATGCAGAAGAGAGATGTAGAGTAAGGAATCATATCAGTTCTATTGATGGTATTTCTATCTAAAACGTTCAGTACGTTGCACCCTCCTGAACGGGACCCTGTCTAACCAATAAAGTCCTCAACTGGCTAGCCAATCAAGTTCATACTCATCACCTTGCTAACCCAGATCTAAGGCTGGATCTCCACTCCACTAGTTTTCCGCAAAGGCTTCATGACTTCACCACCTGTATGGAGGGCTCCACACAGAGATGTTGGTGCATGGTAGAATTTGTCACTTTACTTGGGGGAGTGTAAACCCAGCCTAACACATTCTGACAGGGTTGTGTGTAAATGCACATAGATCAGGTTGTATGTAAAAAAAAAAAATTATATATATATATATATATATATATATATATATATATATATATATATATATATATATATATATATATATAAATATATAAAAACACTTATCTTGGCAAAGGTCTGTAATATTGTGGTGTGCTTGATGTGTATTTGAGTGGGTACCTGTAAGTGTGATTGTACCTGTACGGAGGCAGGCCAGTTAGTGTTCATCTGTCTGTCCTCGTGATGATAACACTTAAACTGCAGCTCCAGGTCAGGCCTAGAGGACACGGGCATGCAGTCAGACGACACACACATACACACCTCAATCGTCAATTAATCAATTAAAACACTGGATCACGTCACAGTAATGCCTGCTTTGATTGGCTGAGAGGCGGTGGGCTCTGACCTCATCATGAGGGTCTTGTAGACGGAGTCGCGCAGCTGGAAGGCATGGTTGCTGACCGCCAGGTTGTGCTCCAATCGGAACGGCTCAAGCACCACGCCGTCGCGCACCGGGAAGGTCAGCCGCAGGTCATCGCTAGGGTTACCTGGAGGGGGAGGGGAGATGAGGAGAGTATTTAAAAGTACGCAATCGGCCCAGGGTCCTCTTCATTAGGGAATGCAACAGAAAACGTTTCAAAACATTTTGCAACTGAAAACAAAAAAACGGTATTTCTTATTGGACACGCCCCTTCCTGTGTCAGTCCTTCTGTCTTCTGTTTTCTGTCTAATGAACACGACTCAGGTCTCATCACTATATACATTTCCATCAATCCAATGACTTAGGGCTCTATTCAATCTGCATCGCGCAAGTTCAGCATAATTGAAATGTAAAGGCAACGTTCCCGCGTTAGTGGAGACTGCAGTCACAGTAAACGCTGCATATGTCGTCTCTAGAGGAAATTACCTTCACATTTCAATAGTGCAATCTGTAACGCTTCAGAGGTCCAGACTGAACAGAGCCCTTAATAAAGAAGTGTTGTAGTAAGTGGGTCTCACCAGTGGGGGGCTGAAGGGAGTTGATGTCAGGGCCTTGGGGGAGGTAGGGGGGCTTGGTGTCTGGTCCTGGCCCACCGGGAGAGAGGTAGGGGGGCATGCTGCTCGGAGTCATGGGAGGGGTGGGGTTACCACCCAGAGGAGAACTGGGGTACCCCGGCATCACCCGGCTACCCTGCTGAAAGAGGGAGGAAGAGAGAGAGAATTTGAAACATAAAAACATCATCATACATTATATTATATAAAAGGTTAGTTAGGGCCACAGATTAAATTGTACATTAATTAATCAATTGTCGGTTTTAGTCCGTCAACAGCTAAACTCCAGGTAACTATTATCAGACGAGTTAAGGGCAGACATATTGTGCGTTTGACGGACAATCATCTCCGTTGTCCATTATACGTCAGCAGATGACTCACACTGAAAAAACATTTGTCTCAATCCGTCATTTGCGAACACAAAATCCCTGTGTGGCCATAGTTAGCCTAATTAATAATAATTAATAAATGTGCTTAATTTGGGTCCACAAATTACATGACATTTGCAAAGGACCCAAAAATCCCAAAGGTCATACGGAGGCCTGGACAATGCCATGGAAACAAAAAGCACCATCTCCTCCACACTGCCACGGCGTGCACACCACACACACACACCAGGTTGGCTTACCACGTTGACAGCAGCCTGTGTGAAGGCATTGTAGCCTCCGGATGCTCCTGGTGGCATGTTACCTTGCTGGCCGTTATACTGCTGCTGCTGCTGAAACACACACACATTAACAGGCAAAACTGATCCTAGATCAGCACTCCTACTCTGAGACGCTTTGTGAACACGGGTCCTGGTCAGATTTG
>CM042404.1:30858150-30917009 GCA_023634145.1 Thymallus thymallus
CAGGCAGCTTTGATTTATACAGGAATTTAAGAGAACAGCAAATGAGGCTGCCTGCCCCTCCCCCTCACACCAGGGTTTCTCTGAGCTGGTAAAAAATATGAGAAGCTGATAAATAATTGTCCGGGAGAAGAAAATTAATCCCATTGTGAAAATGCATTTTTGCCTATTAATTGATTGAAATCCCAGGAATTATTATTATTATTTATCTAGGCAAGTCAGTTAAGAACAAATTCTTATTTACAGTGACGCCTACACCGGACAAACCTGGACGACACATTTGTGCGTAGCCTTACTGCCTTGCGAGCCAACAATAATAGTTTATCAACATTTTAAGCTAAACGTTCTGATCTGTTGCATGAGCCTCATTGCTTTTTACATGTAACCAAGGCCTACGTCCCACAACTGTCCAGAGTTTGTTTGGAATAGGCTATTTCTCCCTTGCACAGAACGGCATGCTAACCAATATAATATATAAACTTTTCTACTATGGGGGATAGTAAGCCTACATTGACATAGGCTAGCGATGTTGCTGTTCGGTACTCGTCTTGTTGACTGAGGAAAAGAAAAGGTGGAGAATTATTATAATCTCTCAATTGCGCATCAGAATTCGTAAGATGATGTCTGGCACAACATTTTACTCACAGAAACCCTGACAAACACACAGCTCGTTAACTACTGAGAAATCACAAGATCTCAGGCTTTCAATACAACTTCCCCTCCATCAACCTCTCTCTCCATTCCTATCTCTCTCTTTCGCAGTAAATTACTCTTCATCTCAGGGTAAAAATCCTTAGCGGTGAATTTCCAAGACACTCCGCTGACAGCCGTTAGAGCGTTGGGACAGTAACGTGGATGTGGATAAAGGCAGCCCCCCCGCACCTCTCTGATACAGTGAAGTTGGATTAAAAGCGGAAGACACATTTCGGTTGAATACATTCAGTTGTGCTGACTAGGTATCCCCCTTTCCCCAATTTGTTGCCAACATCAGTTTCTCTCCTCACAGAATTGGGTCAGACACCCCGCAGATGGAGCAGAGGGGTGTGTGTGAGAGAGAGAAAGAGAGGGGGGAGGGGATATGTAGAGTGACAGTTACCAGACAGACACCTTCTACATCGATATTAGTTCCCTGGCCATTTCCATGTAAAAGGACCCATGAGCACCAACATGAAGTTCATAGGAGCATGTCAAATTGGGTGTCAAATTGGGTGTCAAATTGAAAGCTAAATCTACTTTTTTATTTTATTAAGGCATATACAGTACAAGTAACAAAAGTATACATTTTATTAAGTGATTTAAACTCAAAATTCTGTTTCCAAATTGAATTTGTGCAATTGAATTCATAGTATTGAATAGGGATGAAACGGTTACCGGTTTCACGATAAACCACAGTCAAATTCCCGACGGTTAGTATTACCATTTCAAATTGTAATCATCCTAAAAAACCGTGTTTGATTACCATGGTTTGAAAAAGTCACGGTAAATACTGTCCAGCATCAACCAAAGTTAGCACCTGTCTGACGCATTGCAGCAGCAACATGGGTTTGGTTTGGTGTGAAAACATGGCGGAAGGCAGTGACAGAGATCGGGAGATTTTTCAGCCTTCTAAGAGGACCAAATCTGAAGTGTGGTCGTATTTTGGGTTTTACAAGAGTGCTGTGGGAAACTTAATTGAAGATGGTCACCCTGTCTGCAGAACATGCAAAAAATTTAAACTCGCTGCGAAAGGGGGCAACACTTCAAATCTCTTGTCAAATCACGTCATGCAAGGTAAGTTCACTTTTAGCTCAATGCAAGATGTGGGGACTTCAGAATGGGGGAACATGTCATGGTTTGTCTGTCTAACTTGCTAATAGCTTGTCAATAATGTAAACTGAAGCTTTCAGTGTTACCTACTCTTGAAAAAACGCTACACGTTGTTCTGCTGCTGTTTGCGTCGTGTGTCTGCAGACTCTATTCGCCCATTACACACGATAACACGTTATGTAGTTCAGTCACCCAACCAATATATTATGTTCATTTAAAATCCGTCAGTCGTCGACTTGGTTTTCCAACAGGAGAAACACTATAGACTCCTGTATTTATGTCAATTGTTGGGCTTCATTGTAATTACTATCACTGTCTTCTTCAGACTCATTTGTATTTATGTAAATTGTGCATGGGGTCATTGCATAAACTCACATGTAACACAGAAGATCGTGTGTGAGTGAGATAATAATAATAATAATTATTATTATTATTATAATGTAACACAATAATAATAATAAATTTGCTATTCCCTTGTTTCCAGAGTGGGCGTGCAGCAGGAAAACCCAGTGATGCTACTGGTTCCTCCTCATCAACAGTTGTGACACAGACACTCCAGCAAGCATTTAAAAGGCAGACTGGTTATGAACCCACATCAAAACATGCTCAAGACCTCACTGCAGCCCTTTCATATTACATTGCAAAGGACATGATACATTTTTACATTTCAGTCTCAAGTGAACAAAGATGCATATATACAGGATGTCAGGCCAGCAGCACCTTATTTCTTTATGAAGGAGAGAACAGACATACAATCAGTGCTGTTCATTTGATTTGTTTACATATTGTGTTGTTATTTTAAATGTCAACACCTGCACATTGGATTTGTTTCCATATGGTTGTGTTGTTCTTACAGGCACATTGGATGTGTTTCCATATGGTTGTATTGTTCTTACAGGCACATTGGATGTGTTTCCATATGGTTGTGTTGTTCTTACAGGCACATTGGATGTGTTTCCATATGGTTGTATTGTTCTTACAGGCACATTGGATGTGTTTCCATATGGTTGTATTGTTCTTACAGACACATTGGATGTGTTTCCATATGGTTGTATTGTTCTTACAGACACATTGCTTTACTTGTGTTGCTTTTATATGAACATTTGATTTGCTTACTTAAGGTGGTGTTCATTAAAACCTGCACTGGGGAAACTTTTACCTCTCATGGCCACATGGTGCCATCTTTAATGTTCATGTTATTATTTTTATGTTTATGAACACAAAGTGCATAGTGCTGCTAATTTTATTTGTTGTTTGATGGTTTTCAATATAAAACTTGGTGAAATGATTTCAGTGTATCAGTACTTTTTGAACATTTCCAGCACATTTTAACAATACCGTGATAATACTGATAACCAAGATAATGTTGGCCTAACCAGAAATAGAAAAGAACCACCTTCTCCAGCTTCTGCTGGCCTTCACGGATTACGCCATGAAAGGATCTGCATGGTCATTGGCCGTGCAGCATTTACAGTGATGCGTATGCCCTCTGCAGAAGTCAGGGCATTCATACTTCTTGCGTTTCGTCATACGCCACCTCTGACCACATTTTCAGCTCAAGCATAAATTGTCTCTTACGCTCCAAAAGTTGCCAGTTATAGGCAACACCAGGGGTCGGCAAACGTTTCCATTTGGAGTGCCAATTTATCTTACCATTTCTACCAATTTACCATTTCTACCAATTTACCATTTCTACCAATTTACCATTTCTGCCAATTTATCTTACCATTTCTACCAATTTATCTTACCATTTCTGCCAATTTATCTTACCATTTTTGCCAATTTATCTTACCATTTCTGCCAATTTATCTTACCATTTCTGCCAATTTATCTTACCATTTCTGCCAATTTATCTTACCATTTCTACCAATTTACCATTTCTACCAATTTACCATTTCTACCAATTTATCTTACCATTTCTGCCAATTTATCTTACCATTTCTACCAATTTATCTTACCATTTCTGCCAATTTATCTTACCATTTCTGCCAATTTATCTTACCATTTCTGCCAATTTATCTTACCATTTTTACCAATTTATCTTACCATTTCTGCCAATTTACCATTTCTGCCAATTTACCATTTCTGCCAATTTATCTTACCATTTCTGCCAATTTATCTTACCATTTCTACCAATTTATCTTACCATTTCTGCCAATTTATCTTACCATTTCTGCCAATTTATCTTACAATTTCTGCCAATTTACCATTTCTACCAATTTACCATTTCTGCCAATTTATCTTACCATTTCTACCAATTTATCTTACCATTTCTGCCAATTTATCTTACCATTTCTGCCAATTTATCTTACCATTTCTGCCAATTTATCTTACCATTTCTGCCAATTTATCTTACCATTTCTGCCAATTTATCTTACCATTTTTACCAATCTGCGTGCCAGTTATGATTTATTTTATAATATAGTCTTCGTATCTCACAATCATTGTCATGAAAATTATATCTAAATGAAAATTATACAAATCTAAAAGTAACTTCTATTGCCAACTATGTAAAAATAGCCTACATAAAGCCAACAAATAAAACAGCCTGCAATAAATCACATTGGCTAAGCACTTCCTGTCTGCAAGGAACTTGAAAATATCAATTGGGTCAAGCCAGCTTACGCTAACAAACTTGCAACATTGTATAAAATATTCTGGACCCTCAGTTTCCTGCGCCACTGAGCTCTGGACAGACAGAGCTGTATTTGCCAAGAAGTAATCAGGTAGGCCTATTTTATGACATTTCCTTCGGATCAGAGCATGACTGATCAGTGGAGTGGTTATTGAAAGGAAGAGAGCTGAAAAGAGTTTTCTAATAGGCTACAATGAGGAACTATTGTCATTCTCAATGGATGTAAAAAGAGACTTAATTTACTTGCTGTTCAAGTTGAAGAAAAAAGTCATTTGAGAAGCTCATTGGCGGTGGTGAGTTAAGAAAATCAGAAATTCAATACTATCAGATCCCCAATACAATACTATCAGATCCCCAATACAATACTATCAGATCCCCAATACAATACTATCAGATCCCCAATACAATACTATCAGATCCCCAAATGGGCAATTTATAAGCCTACATACTTCTATGCGTAATCACCATTAACAAAACGGACAACTTAATGGAATGAAATAAACCAGAACTTGGAACTGTAAAAGACTAGAATAATAACCCCCCAACACACATTCTGACATTGCATTTCTGCTCCTCCAGTTTTTTATCATTGGAATGTGATACAAAACTAGGCAACGGCGTGCTTTAGGACCATGCAGACACCTCCAAGTAGGCAGGTAGTCTTCCCCAGATTGAATGCATTAACAGAAATGATGGTAACCAAACAAACATTGTAGATTAGAAATGATGTGAATTAATGGTGAATTTACTACTGGTGATCCATCAAGGATTAGTCCACTGAGACAGGTGTCCATTTTATTTAACTAGGCAAGTCAGTTAAGAACTAATTCTTATTTACAACGACGGCCTACCTACAGGGTCAGCCATAACAGTACGGCGCCCCTGGAGCAAATAAGGGTTAAGTGCCTTGCTCAAGGACACAGACAGGTTTTTCACCTTGTCGGCTTTGGTATTAGAACCAGCGACCTTTCGATTACTGGCCCAACACCGCCCTATAAATCAAGACGTGGCGTAAAAAAAAAAAGATTCTCGGCCGACCAACAGCTTATCGACCAAACAACAGACTAAAGGTTGTCAGCCTTAAACTATACATTACTGTGCTCTTCTGTACTGTGATGTCCGAACCTGTGAAACAGACGTCTATGATTGGTTCAGATTTGGTCCGGAACAACCACATTTGGTCTTGTTTGGGGGCAGAGCTCATAAAAAGAATAGCCAGTGTGTAGAACAATACCCAAATATGCAAAAGGAGGATATTGCATATTTCTAACTTTTGTGCACATATTTAGGATGCATCACCATGAAGAGAACGACATTCATATCCAGAATGATGTATTTCTGTGTATTACATGTCAGGGACCCAGTAGGAAATTCCACTACTGTAAAATTCCAAAGTGTGATGTCATAGCCGACACCCCATTCTTTCTGCAGACGTCGTAGAATCTTAATTCGTAGCAGATATTGAACAGTTTATTTTTTCTTTCTTTTTTACGTGGACACCAAACAAATATTTAACAGAAATTCCAGTAAATATGTTTAACATTTTTTTAAGTGTCCTTCTGCATAGAGTTGTATGGTTTGCTAAACTTTGAAATCAATGTGTTTTTTTGTTTGGCATTGATTTTAAGTGAAAAATCAGTCTCGTTACTGTGGAATTGTCCCCCCCTTCAACCTGTGTGTGTGTGTGTGTGTGTGTGTGTGTGTGTGTGTGTGTGTGTGTGTGTGTGTGTGTGTGTGTGTGAGGGAATAGTAGCTCAGACTGTTCCAGCGCTGTGATGAACAGAACACACTGTTCTCTCTCCGAACCCTCTCCTCACCCTACCATCTCTCCCAGAGCAAAACACCACCTGACTGGTCAACCACTGCCTTGTTTTCCTTTCTACATAGATAACGTGTGTGCCTCCCGTCAGCTGCGTCACTGCTGTCTGTGGGGGTTTTGTATGGAGACAGAACATCTACATGTGTCAGAGGGAGTCCCACCCACATTTCTGACTCACACAAGCACAAACACTCAGTGTGAGTCCAGCTATTAGCAGCAGTCAATCCTCCACACACTTAATTAATTCACTCGTCGGGATTCAATTGAGAATCTTATTAAATGTCATTACGTATCTAAGGGTATGCAGCCGGTGGAAAGGCAATCAGAAAGGACGTCAGTGACCTCAGAACACTGATCCCTCCAGTTAACTAATGAACTTATCCTCTGCAGGTAACGCTGGGTCTTCCTTTCCTGTGGCGGTCCTCATGAGAGACAGTTTCATCACAGCACTTGATTTTTCTTTGCGACTGCACTTGAAGAAACTTGACATTTTCCTTATTCACTGACCTTCACATCTTAAAGTAATGATGGACTGTTGTTTCTCTTTGCTTATTTGAGCTGTTCTTGCCATAATATGGACTTAGTCTTTTACCAAATAGGGTTATCTTCTGTATAACACCCCTACCTTGTTACTACACAACTGATTGGCTCAAACGCATTAAGAAAAATGAATGTTTAACAAGGCACACCTGTTCATTTAAATGCATTCCAGGTGACTACCTCATGAAGCTGGTTGAGAGAATGTAGAAAATAGTACAAATAAATAAAAACCCTTGAATGAATAGGTGTGTCCAAACTGTTGACTGGTACTGTGTATATATATATATATATATATATACACACACACACACACATACACACACACACAAACAGTGCATTCGGAAAATGTTCAGACCCCTTGAAATTTTCCACAGTTACGTTACAGCCTTATTCTAAAATGTATTAAAATTGTCATTTTCCCTCATCAATTTACACACAATACCCCATAATGACAAAGCAAAAACAGTTTAGAAAAAAACTGAAATTTCAAAATTACATAAGTATTCAGACCCTTTACTCAGTACTTTGTTGAAGCACCTTTGGCAGCGATTACAGGGTACAGGGTTTTAGCAAACTCCAAGCTGGCTGTCATGTGTCTTTTACTGAGTAGTGGCTTCCTTCTGGCCACTCTACCATAAAGGCCTGATTGGTGGAGAGCTGCAGAGATGGTAGTCCTTCTGGAAAGTTCTCCCATCTCCACAGAGGAACTCTGGAGTTCTGTCAGAGTGACCATCGGGTTGTTGGTCACCTCCCTGACCAAGGCCCTTCTCCCTCGATTGCTCAGTTTGGCCGCTGCCAGCTCTAGGAAGATTCTTGGTGGTTCCAAACTTCTTCCATTTAAGAATGATGGAGGTCACTGTGTTCTTGGGGACCTTCAATGCTGCAGACATTCTTTGGTACCCTTCCCCAGATCTGTGCCTTGACACAATCCTGGGAGCTTTATGGACAATTCATTCGACCTCATGGCTTGGTTTTTGCTCTGACATGTACTGTCAACTGTGGGACCTTTTATAGACAGGTGTGTGCCTTTCCAAATAATTTCCAATGAATTGAATTTACCACAGATAGTCACCAATCAAGTTGAGGAAACATCTCAAGGATGATCAATGGAAACAGGATGCACCTGAGCTCAATTTCAGGTCTCATAGCAAAAGGTCTGAACACTTATACAAATAAAGTTTTTTATTTTTCATACATTTGCAAAAAAAATCTAAAAACCTGCTTTTGCTTTGTCATTGTGATGTATCGTGTGTAGATTGATTAGCAAAAATGTTAATTGAATCCATTTCCACATTTAACAAAATGTGGGAAAAGTCAAGGGGTCTGAATACTAATACAATCCAAACGCACTGTATATGAGAGCTACTTATTATACAAATAGGCCCCCCATCATATTTCATTATAAAATATGCTAGCCTATACTTTGTACATTTGTAGGCCGTATGTGCTGCACCAGAATCACATTCTCTCCCTGCTTTATCATGGTTTGAACGATGTACATAATTCCAGTCCATATAATTCAGTATAGTACAATACAGTACAGTAATACAGTTCACACTCAAACAGATTAGCCTACTGGAGCTAGTTTCATTCATTTACCCAAGAGAGCATATAAAGTAGTTAGCTACATACTGTATATGTACATACTGTATATGGGCTTTTATGGTTTTCTGTCGTGGGTAATGTGTAGTAGCCTATATATCATATATGTATTGGATAACAGCACAATCATTTGGGCTTTTTTGGGTTTGAGCTCATTAAATGTCTAATGTAGGGCTCAAAAAATGTATTTAATATAGGGCTCATCAGGCTCAGGTAGCATCAGGCTTGACTTCTTTCAAAGCTATAATCAAATCCAGACATAGGCCTATTCATATGCTTTAAAATGCTTTTGAATGACACTTCTGGTTTTGGCAGGAAATACCGGGTTACCCGGGAGAAAAGTGATTTATTCATGCAACCCTAAATGTGCAACCCTAAACCCTAAATGTGTGATACACACTTCTTCCCACAATGCAGCTAACTTCCTACTTCTGTCCTTAATGCTGTTTCACCTCTGCCTGATTTACACCACTATAGGACCAAGCCCAGCTGTACTGTGTTGGCCTGGTAACGCATCTACCATAGTTGCTGGAACCATGCAGGAAAAGTCAATGGAAAATGGAAAATATCCCATCCTATGGTTCGGCTCCATTCATGTGAATCAGGGACCCTCCTAGGCTGAGGCAAGTCATAGACCGTTCTCTCTGCTACCGCACGGCAAGCGGTACCAGAGCGCCAAGTCTGGGTCCAAAAGGCTCCTTAACAGTTTCTACCCCCAAGCCGTAAGACTGCTGAACAATTAATCAAATGGGCACCCCTCCCCCCGCTGCTACTCACTGTTTATTATCAATGCATAGTCACTTTACCCCCTACCAGCACGTACAAATTACCTTGACTAACCTGTACCCTGGCACATTAACTCAGTGCAGGCTAATATAGCCTAATCTTTGTTATTTTATTGTTTTACATTTATTTTTGGACTAGTTTATTTAGTAAATATTTTCTTAAAACTGCATTGTGGGTTAAGGGCTTGTAAGTAGGCATTTCACAGTAAGGTCTACACCGGTTGTATTCGGTGCATGTGAGAAATAACATTTGATTTGATGACTTTTGACCCCTGTCCTCTGGCCCCAGCCTGACCTCTGATGGTGCTTTATAGCAGATCTCAACATAAAGCTCCCTTTTGTTCCTGCTGTACACAGCACAGTGCCCCCGTGTACACCTCTCTACTACAGGAAGCCACTGTTCTCGTACCCTCCCTCTCTCCCTCCACATGCCAAGGTCAGACAATGTGTTCGTAGTCCCGTGTAGCTCAGTCGGTAGAGCATGGCGCTTGCAACGCCAGGGTTGTGGGTTCGATTCCCACGGGGGACCAGTATGAAATGCAAAATGGCATAAATGTGTTTACTGCTCGACACCGGAGCGGTGTTCATTAGGGCACACCCTAGAAAAGTGAACAAGCTATTCTTATTGAACAAGTTCAGATAGGACCCAAACACTGATGATTCCCAGTCTGTGCCCCTACTGCTCTGCTGGCTCTAAATGGGAAACTTGGCTCTGGTTGATTGTTGTTGGTGTAACATCAGTCCAAACACACACCTTTATAGCATCAAAGGTGTCCCAAACACCCACAGCTGAGGTTTGGGCCATATTTGTGTATAGAGTGCTGATCTAGGATCACCCCTTCCTTATAATTATGATCTAATAGGCAAAACTGATCTTAGATCAGCACTCCTACTCAGATGCTTTGTGAGAGAAGGCCCTGGACTGGTCTTCAAACCTAGTCCTTGAAGGTTACATTGTGTGCAGGCTTTTGCTCCAGCTCAGCACAAACACTTCATTCCAAAAATCAACTGATCATCTAGACCTTAATGTTGGGTCACTGTTGGGCTGGTACAAAAGCCTGCACACCCTGTAGCTTTCCAAGTGGAGAGGGTAGATACCTTACCTCTCCACTCACTTTACCTACTCCCACTGTACCATCTATAAACATCTATTTGCAAACCTTCAATCACCAGAGGTACCTTGTAAACGTTATCATCATATGTGTGGATTTACATGAAAAAAGGTCCTACACAGGATTTTTCTTTTTACATTGTAATTTCAGAAAATATCCATAATATATCTGCCGCTAATAGTGGAATGATAGTGTTTCACAGTACTACTTAGCCGCCAGTGTTGTGGCTGCCTGTGATATTTTCCTATTGATTTCTCTGCCGGAACGGCATCTGTTGTCAAACTGGAAAAGCTGTTCTGACTTTGTGGCTGTGTTATCTAGTGGACATCGCTCATTTTCTGGTTGCTAAACTTCTACACTGTTCACTCAATTTCAGTTAATGTGAGAAAGCAAGCATTGAATAGTGCAGGGAATCATTGTACCATCTAAAAATAATATATATATTTTTACAGCCGTTTGAAGCTGGTGGACCAAAAACGTTTTGTTTTGGTCCACCAGCTTCAAACAGCTGTAAAAACTATATTTTTTGTAATTGAAAAGAAATTTCACAGCGATTTAGATGGTATAATTATTCCCTATACTATTCAGTGATTGTTTTATCACAAACTGAAATTGAGCTAAAAGTCAGAACAGCTTTTCCATTTTGACAACAGATGCCACTCCGGCGGGAGAAATCAATAGGCAAATATCACAACACTGGCTGGTAAGTAATACTGTGAAACACTACCATTCTACTATTAGGGGCAGATATATTACAGACATTTTCTGATATCCTATGTGTAGCTTAAAGCTTTATGGTCTGAAAGGCACTTACCGATTTTTGGTTATAGAACATTATCTCAAAAGTATTGTGGAGTTCCTGTACAAAAATATAAACAGTGTCAGGACTCAAAATGTCAGTCCAAGACAAGCATTGAGCAGAAGGGTATACGGTATGATTGTGATGCAAGTCAAATGTGCCTCAATAACTTGTGATTTTAATACATTAACTTTCTAAAGCACTCCCCCAAAGAGGAACGGGGATGCTACAGGCCGGTAACATCTCCAGGGGCTTGTGTGTATGTCTAACAGTAGTGAGAGACAGAGTTACAGGTCACACGGCAGCTGTTCTGTTGAGATCCAGCAGAGCCCTCAGGTCATCCAGAGTGAACACACATTCTGTCTGTCTGTGAGAGAGCCAGACACAAACACTGGGTGCATTTCAGGTACATAAATTGTGGTTCCTGAGTTCAACACTTTTCCAGGCATTGTAAAGATCTGATATGCCGCACAGCACTATGCAGAATGTGTGTATATGGAATATGCCTAATCTCATCCACCTCTGGGTTGAACTCCATCTAGCAGCCAGGGGACACCAGGTCAGCCGATAGGCACCCATACCATCTGTTGTTGTCACCTATTCTCACCTTTAACCTCTGACAGCCAGCTGCCTCACCTAGCTGCAGCTGGAACCCAAACCACCTGGAGCAGCGTCCCACAACCCCCCGGTCTCTGAACCAGCACTGGTCCCTGGGATGTTGCTGACCGGTTCTTCAGATGGTTGTCTTGTCTGACTCACTCCAATTAAGTCTGTTTTCAAGCCTTAGGTCCTACAAGTAGGATGATCCCCTGGTTCACAGGATACAACTGATTTTACATTTCCCTAGGGTTGTTACTGGTGTGTCGTTGTACTTGTTGGTCTGGGGATAAAATGTGCAAACTAACCATTTACATATACAAATTCCTCATGAATACACAGCTAAGCAGTGGCGACACACAGCAGTGATCATCTTCTTTGACTGCCTTGAGCTGGGTTAAATGTGTTTTTAAAGGAGATAAATCACTACTATTCTCATGAGATGGGTGAAGCTTCTTGGCACTAGGCTACTCTGCATCTCAGATCTGATGATGAGATTGATGGATCACAAGATAAACTGTCAGTGTGTATTTGTTGTAGCCTAACAGGAACACATTCAACCCGATCACACACACACACACACACACACACACACACACAATAGTCTACCGTTGCAGGAGAGTTATGTTTTGCACAGTTAAATGTATCTCTTGCACAGACTAATGTTCCTACTGAGATCGTGCATCGCTTACAGATTCCATAGTAGACAGAGATACATTGTAGCCTCCATGCTAAACGTGCTGCTCCGCTTCAAATAACAATGGGAGACATTTTGTTTCCCTTACAACTCCTTTATCAGAGGTGTTGCAACACGGTCTGTTTAGGCCTACAACCAGCCGAGATCTTCCTGTCATTTATTCATTTCCCCGTGCGATAAAGGGACTCACCCGCGGAATTAGGATGACTATTTTGTAGCTAAATGAGCCTTCTGACTGCATATTTAGGATCGGATATATTAGCAAATAGTTTAGTGGCTACAGTAGCCTGTTCACCACCGTTAGCCTAGCCATCTGGTTTAACGCTGAGGTCTTACCTTTGACTCTAGCGTTATCCGTGGTTAGAAATGTCGACTTGACTCCGTATTCTCCAGCTGATAAATGGCTCCAATAAGTAGCGCTGGGTGACAAGAAAATGTGTCTATGTTCGTTATTAGTCCTTGTATCCGCAACAGTTTGTCTAGTCTGTTTTCCAAGGTGTAGCTCCCATGTTTGCAATTGTGGCGAATCGTTTCCCTTTTCAAAACTGTTATCTGGCAGCGAAATATCCGTCTGACTGCTGGACCGGCGCGGATCCGGTCGTCACTAGTCAGAATGTAACAGTGTAAACGTCCTTTCCTCTGATCCGCCGTGTTCGCCTACTCACTGGATCGCATACCTCCCTGGCTGTTGCACAATGGACCGCCAGCTAGAATATATTCAAGAGATCACGGGTCTGGTTTCTCTGACGGGAGAAAGGCCTTTTTCACACACCCTCAACAAGGCTCGGTCGCGGCTGACTTCTGTCCTCGCTCCTAGGGGGAGAGTAGCTGCTAGACCAGAGTGCATGGGGGAGAGTAGCTGCTAGACCAGAGTGCATGGGGGAGAGTAGCTGCTAGACCAGAGTGCATGGGGGAGAGTAGCTGCTAGACCAGAGTGCATGGGGGAGAGTAGCTGCTAGAACAGAGTACATGGGGAGAGTAGCTGCTAGACCAGAGTACATGGGGGAGAGTAGCTGCTAGACCAGAGTACATGGGGGAGAGTAGCTGCTAGACCAGAGTACATGGGGGAGAGTAGCTGCTAGACCAGAGTACATGGGGGAGAGTAGCTGCTAGACCAGAGTACATGGGGGAGAGTAGCTGCTAGACCAGTGTGCATGGGGGAGAGTAGCTGCTAGACCAGAGTACATGGGGGAGAGTAGCTGCTAGACCAGAGTACATGGGGGAGAGTAGCTGCTAGACCAGTGTGCATGGGGGAGAGTAGCTGCTAGACCAGAGTACATGGGGGAGAGTAGCTGCTAGACCAGGGTGCATGGGGGAGAGTAGCTGCTAGACCAGGGTGCATGGGGAGAGTAGCTGCTAGACCAGAGTACATGGGGGAGAGTAGCTGCTAGACCAGGGTGCATGGGGGAGAGTAGCTGCTAGACCAGGGTGCATGGGGGAGAGTAGCTGCTAGACCAGAGTACATGGGGGAGAGTAGCTGCTAGACCAGAGTACATGGGGGAGAGTAGCTGCTAGACCAGGGTGCATGGGGGAGAGTAGCTGCTAGACCAGGGTGCATGGGGGAGAGTAGCTGCTAGAACAGAGTGCATGGGGAGAGTAGCTGCTAGACCAGAGTACATGGGGGAGAGTAGCTGCTAGAACAGAGTGCATGGGGAGAGTAGCTGCTAGACCAGAGTACATGGGGGAGAGTAGCTGCTAGACCAGAGTACATGGGGGAGAGTAGCTGCTAGACCAGAGTACATGGGGAGAGTAGCTGCTAGACCAGAGTACATGGGGAGAGTAGCTGCTAGACCAGAGTACATGGGGGAGAGTAGCTGCTTTCTACAGGAGGCTCCGGCAGGGATGTCGGTTCAGTGGCGGTCGTTCCTCAGATTCCCACAGCCGGTTACATTTTGTGTATGTCTGTCGTATATTAGGCCTATTTGATAATAATCTATAATGGTATGTTCTGTTTTATAGAGAGAGAAATAGTATTGGCGTATTTTTGTAGGCACTAACTCCGCTGTGGTTCGTTGGACAAAGCCTGTGAGGGAAATGAATGGCGTTTTTGAATGAACGCTGAAAATGAGGTCTGTGGTAAACACAGGCTTAGGAGATCTTCTGCGTTTTGTTCTATGAGATCATCTTCATCAGCTAATGTCACTTTTTTTGTGAATTCTCATAATATTCATCAAGGTCATGTTATCTGAGTGATTATCTCATAGAACAAAAAGTATAAGATCCCCTAAGCCTATGTTAACTTCAGACGTTATTTTCAGCGTTTATCCCAAAACCCAATTCCTTTCCCCATTTATTTCCCCCATAGGGAAAACAAACCAGAGGTAACTCATTTCCGGGTTTTAGAACTACACGCTGGCAAGCTCTTTTCAGAGGAAACGATTTTAAGGTTGCAGGTAGAAATGTAGACCCATGCTCTATAGAATATAGGCCTATAAATATTGATTTCCATCGGGTGAGTGAGGCATATCTGTTCTATGCATTACATTTCTATTTGACGAGTTGCACCACCACCCCCTCTGCTCTGAATAGATATACTTATAAACTGACTTGTTTAGTCAATTGTGGCCTTAATTTGTTGCCATGTTCTCCTGGACACCAAGCATCAGTGGTGGGTTATTCATTTGCTGTTTGATAGATTGGTGTGTCAATTTATTACAGGAAAAAAGGGGTCATGGAAGGACAAAATCACACACCTGCCCCCTGCTGTAGCAGCAACATGGGGGAGGAATGCGAGAGGTGTAGAGAGATGGGCGGCTCAGAAAGAGAGAGAGGGAGCTAACGCCTGTCCGTTTCAACCCTCTCAGGTGTGATCCCATTACTCTGCCTGTTCTCAAGTATTCTGGGAATGCCCCTTACATGCACTATACTGTATGTGTCTCTAGAGATAGGGCTAAGATAAGTATCTGTCTAGCAGGTAGTGCTCAGCCCTGCAGACACTTTACCTGAGTTGTGTTCAGTATGCCACTAGCACCACGTCTTGCATCCGAAAAAAAAACCAAAACATTTTTACTGTGTTTCCCCATTTTATACCTACTGGACATGACCTAGGCTAAGAGGTTCAGCTCGTACCACTGCAGATTGAGAAGGGTGGAGATGGGTTACATCATGTGGAATAAAGTGTGTGTGTGAGAGAGAGAGAGAGAGAAGAGAGAGAGAGAGAGAGAGAGAGAGAGAGATATGGCACTGGGAGTGTGTACTGTACATCATTGTTTCTCAACAAACCTGTCCTCAGGGACCCGAACCCTTAACTGTTTAGTTCCATAGCCTGATTAAATGAATGAGCTAATCAGCAAGCCATACATTAGCTAAATCAGGTGTGCTAGTGGTGAAAGTTAACAGTTATGTGAAACAACTGGGAGTTCCTGACGATTACTTTGAGAAACACTGCTGTAGTAGAGAACACATGCTTTAAAGTGTCAAGATGGAAACAAAAGGGCTTTCCTTCCTTTCTGTGCCTTCCCTCTTTCTTCGGTCTAGTGCGGTTGGGGGAGAAGCAGGGTAGAGGGTATGTTCCATCAGTTCACCCTAAGGCAATCACATATCAGGGGAGAGAGGGGAGAAGCAGTGTAGAGGGAGAGAGTGGGGTAGAGGGGTGTAGAAAGAGAGGGGATGGAGAGAGAGAGGGGGGTGGAGAGAGAGAGGGGGGTGGAGAGAGAGAGGGGGGTGGAGAGAGAGAGGGGGGTGGAGAGAGGGGGGGTGGAGAGAGAGGGGGGTGGGGAGAGAGGGGGGTGGAGAGAGAGAGGGGGGTGGAGAGAGAGAGGGGGGTGGAGAGAGGGGGGTGGAGAGAGAGAGGGGGGTGGAGAGGGGGGGGGTGGAGAGAGGTCGGGTGGAGAGAGAGGGGGATGGAGAGAGGGGGGTGGAGAGAGAGGGGGTGGAGAGAGAGAGGGGGGTGGAGAGAGAGAGGGGGGTGGAGAGAGAGGGGGGTGGAGAGAGGGGGGTGGAGAGGGGGGGGGTGGAGAGAGAGAGGGGGGTGGAGAGAGGGGGGTGGAGAGGGGGGGGTGGAGAGAGGGGGTGGAGAGAGAGGGGGGTGGGGAGAGGGGGGTGGAGAGAGAGAGGGGGGTGGAGAGGGAGGGGGGTGGAGAGGCAGAGGGGGGGTGGGAGCGAGAAATCGAGGGAGACAGTGGGGTGGAGAGGGAGAGACAGAGAGTGGGGTGGAGAGGGAGAGACAGAGAGTGGGGTGGAGAGGGAGAGACAGGGTGGTGAGGGAACGACAGAGAGTGGGGTGGAGAGGGAGAGACAGGGTGGAGAGGGAGAGACAGAGAGTGGGGTGGAGAGGGAGAGACAGGGTGGAGAGGGAGAGACAGAGAGTGGGGTGGAGAGGGAGAGACAGGGTGGAGAGGGAGAGACAGAGAGTGGGGTGGAGAGGGAGGGGGGTGGAGAGGCAGAGGGGGGGTGGGAGCGAGAAATCGAGGGAGACAGTGGGGTGGAGAGGGAGAGACAGAGAGTGGGGTGGAGAGGGAGAGACAGAGAGTGGGGTGGAGAGGGAGAGACAGGGTGGTGAGGGAACGACAGAGAGTGGGGTGGAGAGGGAGAGACAGGGTGGAGAGGGAGAGACAGAGAGTGGGGTGGAGAGGGAGAGACAGAGAGTGGGGTGGAGAGGGAGAGACAGGGTGGTGAGGGAATGACAGAGAGTGGGGTGGAGAGGGAGAGACAGGGTGGTGAGGGAACGACAGAGAGTGGGGTGGAGAGGGAGAGACAGAGGGTGGTGAGGGAACGACAGAGAGTGGGGTGGAGAGGGAGAGACAGAGGGGAACAATAGATGAGAGATGCTGTTAAGCATGGCTGAACAGAGCTGCCCTCTCCTGGTGTCAGGTCAGAGAAATACACAAGGGAACGTGTGTGTGTGGGAGAGAGAGATAGATAGATAGATAGAGAGGGGAGAAAGTCTCTGGGGATGACAAAGCCATCGTCTGCAGACCACAGTGTCTGATGAGACTGAGTACACTGTTACTACTCTGCTTATAGACGCCTTATAGATGATTTCTAAACATGTAGTGGTTATAAACTAAAGCTGGTCTCTGTGTGCACACATGTGTATTTGTGTTTGTGTGTGGAGGGGGGTCAGACACACTCACACACACGTTTTACATAAAGTCCTAACCTTATGTACAACACAAAGTTAGACAGTGGCAGGTACAGAACTGTTCATAGCCCATCACTGGCAGAGAGATTTAGAAGCAAGGACACATTGCTCAGTATGCACTGACTGAAGTAAGTCTGTGTGTGTATAGGTGTGCTGTGTGTGTGTGTAGAAGTCAATCAATCACATGTATTTATAAAGCCCTTTTTACATCAGCTGATGTCACAAAGTGCTATACAGAAACCCAGCCTAAAACCCCAAACAGCAGATATAGAAGCACAGTGGCTAGGAAATACTCCCTAGAAAGGTAAAAACCTAGGAAGAAACCTAGAGAGGAACCAGGCTCTGAGGGGTGGCCAGTCCCCTTATGGCTGTGCTGGGTGGAGATTATAACAATTCATGGCCATTAAGGCCAGATCTTTCTCCAAGATGTGAAAACGTTCATAGACGACCAGCAGGGTCAAATAATAATCACAGTGGTTGTAGAGGTTGCAACAGGTAAGTACATCAGGAGTACTGGTCAGGGTTCCATAACCGCAGGCAGAAGAGTTGAAACTGGTGCAGCAGCACGACCAGGTGGACTGGAGACAGCCAGGAGTCATCAGGACAGGTAGTCCTGAGGCATGGTCCTATGGCTCAGGTCCTCCGGGAGGGGAGGGAGAGTGGGAGAGAGAGAATTATAGGGAATATACTTACATTCACACAGGACACCGGATGATAACACCCGATTTAACAAACTGACCCTATCCCCCTGGCACATAGACTATTGCAGCATAGATACTGGAGGGTGAGGGCAGCATAGTGTGGAGAAAACACTCTGACCTGCAGTTATCTGTTGCCCTGGAAACAGATAGATATCCTTTCATTTTCTTAATCTTTCTCTCCGCTATCCATATCAGTGCACCCCCTCCTCCTCCCTCCTTTCTTCCCTCCCTCCTTCTCCAGCCCCCTTTCCTGAGCCCCCTCCCTGCACAACCTGCCGCAGCGTGAATACACACATACCCCACGCACACACACCATCTCCCCACCATTCCAATCCACTGCAGTAATTTAACAATGTCACAGGGCATAACGACCGACTCTTCCTGTCTTTCACTTCACAAACTAGCACACAGAGTGAACACACACTCAAGCACGTACAAACACACACAGACCATCTGAAATGGTCCATACACACAGACAGGTGGTGAAGAAGGCGCAACAGTGCCTATTCAACCTCAGGATACTGAAGATATCTGGCTTGGCATCTAAAACCCTCACAAACTGTTTCAGACGCACCATTGAGAGCATCCTGTCGGGCTATATCACCACCTGGTACGGCAAATGCCCCGTCCGCTACCGCAGGGCTCTTCAAAAGGGTTGTGCGGTCTGCACAACGCATCACCGGGGGCACACTGCCTGAGCTCCAGGACATCTACAGCCCCTGATGTCACAGGAAGGCCAAAAAGATCATCAAGGACCTCAGACACCTCAGGTCCTTTCATTGTTTTGACTATTCACTATTATTGTACAATGTAGAAAATAGTAAAAATAACAAAAACCCTTGAATGAGTAGGTGTTCTAAAACTTTTGACTGGTAGTGTGTATTTATACTGCGGACTCCGACATTGCTTGTCCTAATATTTATATATTTCTTAATTCCATTCTTTTACTTCTAGATTTGTGTGTATTGTTAGATATTACTGCACCGTTGGAGCTCGGAACACAAGCATTTCACTACACCCACAATAACATCTGCTACATATGTGTATGTGACCAATAAAATTTGATTTGATTTGAAACGCATGCTTACAGGGCGCAGGGTCAAATAGTGCTTCAGTATTGATCAGATTTTCCCCTTTGTGTATGTGGTTGAGTCATGAGGATCTCTGCTGCAGCAATCAGACCTCCAGCTAATCTCTAAGCAGAGAAGAGAGGGAGGGAGGAAGGGAGGGAGGGAGAGAAGAGGGAGGAGAGAGGCAGAGAGAGAGAAAGAGAGGTGGGGGAGAAAGAGACAATAGAGAGAAGAAGAAGGAGGAGAGAGAGAGAGAGAGAGGTGGATGCCACTTGGTGCATGTGATGATGTCTGTCTGCACTGCTATTGGTGGAACTGACGATGGAGACAAAGGGAAGGAAAGCTCTGTCGGTTTCTCTCCTCCCTCTCTCTCTCTCTCTCTCTCTCTCTCTCTCTCTCTCTCTCTCTCTCTTTCTCTTTTTCTCTCTCTCTCTTTTTCTCACTCCCTCTCTTTCCATTTCTCTTCCTTCTGTCTCTTCAACCCTCTAACATTCTTATACCAATGCTAGATTGACAACCATTTTCTGGCCTTTTTTAGTCAGTGTTGTGTTTTCCGGTTTCTCAGTGCATTCCATTGTGGTGACTCCTCTCTGGCCAGGGTGGAACATTCCACAGAAACGGCTCACACATAACAACACACACACACACACACACACACACACACACACACACACACACACACACACACACACACACACACACACACACACACACACACACACACACACACACACACACACACACACACTCAGTAAGGCAAGAAGAGGGAGCAAGACTCCAAGTAAGCCTACATACAGAGACACACATATACAGTGCATTCGGAAAGTATTCAGACCCTTTGACCTTTTCCACATTAAGTTACATTACGGCCTTATTCTAAAATGGATTACATATATTTTTTCTCATCAATCTACACACAATACCCTATAATGACAAAGTGAAAACAGGTTTTAAGACATTTTTGCAAATGTATTCAAAATAAAAAAACAGAAATACCTTATTTACATAAGTATTCAGACCATTTGCTATGAGACTCGAAATTGAGCTCAGGTGCTTCCTGATTCCATTGATCATCCTTGAAATGTTTCTACAACTTGATTAGATTCCACCTGTGGTAAATTAAATTAATTGGACATGATTTGGAAAGGCACACACCTGTCTATATAAGGTCCCACAGTTAAAAGTGCATCTCAGAGAAAAAACCAAGCCATGAGGTCGAAGGAATTGTCAGTAGAGCTCTGAGACAGGATTGTGTCGAGGCACAGATCTGGGGAAGGGTACCAAAAAATAACTCTTTGGCCTGAATGCCAAGCGTCACGTCTGGAGGAAACCTGGCACCATCCCTACGGTGAAGCATGGGTGGCAGCATCATGCTGTGAGGATGTTTTTCAGCGGCAGGGCCTGGGAGACTAGTCAGGATCGAGGGAAAGATGAACGGAGCAAAGTACAGAGAGATCCTTGATGAAAACCTGCTCCAGAGCGCTCAGGTCCTCAAACTGGGGCGAAGGTTCACCTTTCAACAGGATAATGACCCTAAGCACACAGTCTTTGAATGTCCTTGAGTGGCCCAGCCAGAGCCCGGACTTGAACCCGATCGAACATCTCTGGAGAGAACTGAAAATAGCTGTGCAGCAACACTCCCCATCCAACCTGATTGAGCTTGAGAAGATCTGCAGAGAAGAATGGGAGAAACTCCCCAAATACAGGTGTGCCAAGCTTGTAGCGTCATACTCAAGAAGACTTGAGGCTGTAATCGCTGCTAAAGGTGCTTCAACAAAGTACTGAGTAAAGCGTCTGAATAAATAAATAAATCTTTTTTTCCTTTGTCATTATGGGTTGTTGTGTGTAGATTCATGAGAAAAAACGAAACAATTTAATCAATTTTAGAATAAGGCTGTAACGTAACAAAATGTTAAAAAAGTGAAGGGGTCTGAATACTTTTTGAATGCACTGTACACACACACTCAACTCGTGCATTTAAAGACACAGACACGTATTGTTCACATCCCGCTCCAGCACATGGGCAGTCCCTAGTTTTCCCCCTCATATCTGCAGACCACATGCCTAAGGTAAGCCGATACAGCTGCCATCTGCCTCTCTGACCCTACACACCTGTGTCCGTGTGCCCTGACTGCACACACATACAAGTAGAGGCCCACACATGCGCCACACACACACACACCCACCCACCCACCAACACACACACACACACACACCCACCCACACACACACACACCCACACACACACCCACCCACCCACACACAGCCCCTCCATCTGCTAAGAAACACATTGATGAAAGACAAATGCTGTGTCCTAATAGCCTTTCCTTTCCTTGCCTCCTATTCTGTGTTTTCAGATTAGAGTGAATGGTTTGCTGCAGTGTGGGAAAGCACAGATGTAGATTACTGTACATCACTGCCACCTTCTGTTCAAGAGAGGATTTCATGATTACTCTTTCACATTGGCAACTTGCATGTTGTTGTGATGATGTCTAAGACACTGCATCTCAGTGCAAGGGGCGTCACTACAGACAACCTGGTTCGAAATCCTGACTTTATCACAACCGGCCGTGATTAGGAGTCCCATAGGGCGGCGCACAATTGGCCCAGCGATGTCCGAGTTTGGCTGGTGTAGGCCTTCATTGTAAATAACAATTTGTTCTTAACTGACTTGCCGAGTTAAAAAATAATAATGAATACAAACGAGGGAACGGTTTGGACCATGTGGACCTTCAGGACCTCGGTCGCGTTTGGAGTGTTTCTTTCTGATTTAAAAAAAAATATATAATGTCCCCACCACTTCTAACCTGGCTAAATGTACAATGATAAAATATCAAAGGTGAGAATCAAACAAAAGGTAAGTAAATGTATGGCTTTATATGTCATATACACAGGTGACAAGCTTGAAAATATCCCTACCTAGACTACAGTTCACTTTCATTTCCAGCTGGTTGAGAGAATGCCAAGAGTGTGCAAATCTGTCATCAAGGCAAAGGGTGGCTGCTTTGAAGAATCTCAAATATAAAATAGATTTTGATTTGTTTGTTTAACACATTTTTGGTTACTACATGATTCCATATGTGTTATGTCATAGTTTTGATGTCTTCACTTTTATTCTACAATGTAAAACAAAATTGTGCAAATAAAGAAAAACCCTTGTATGAGTAATATTCCAAACTTTGGGCCCCCAGTGTATATTTTTTTCTCATTATTAAACAAAGTATTGTTTATGAATTACAATAAATTAGAATCCGGTGTCAATCTCAGTTTATGTAGTACCAGTAATATGATGAACTAAAAGGGGTTTAGCTCGTTTTGATACAACACATTTTCTGGTGCATTGAGAAAACCTATTATGTTTTTAATAAGCAGTTATAACATATAATACCCATTACAAGTTTATCTTCTTATTATGAAGTACAAAATTACACATTTTTCCTTGTTTGTGATTTAACCCTCTAGTGATGGCCAGCAATGTAACCACTATCTGTTGTTGTCAAGTAAAAAAGTATGAATAAATTCCTTATTATAATCCATTGATGACGTCACTATGTTTATTGGTCAAATAAACTGAGCATTGTGGAGCCCTGTATTGTGGCTGACTGCTGACACACAAGATATGTTATTAATAAGTTATCAATATGAATGATATTGTGAAGGCTCACACGATGACAGAGACAATGTCTTTATTGAATGAATAAATGATAAAAGAACAGACATAGAATAAATAAATCCTTTACTTAATCCCAAAGAGATCCCCGCCAGACCAGTAGGCATTTTAACTTGTCTCTCCATAAGTTACTAGTGGAGCTTACACACTGTTTTTATATCATATAATAGTACTAGCGGAGCTTACACACTGTTTTTATATCATATAATAGTACTAGCGGAGCTTACACACTGTTTTTATATCATATAATAGTACTAGTGGAGCTTACACACTGTTTTTATATCATATAATAGTAGTTTCTCATCTCCCAATAGTTTGTTTACATTTGGCACAGGCGGTGGAAAGAGGGAGGAGAAGAAAAGAGAGGGAGGTAAAGAGGAGAGAAGAAGAGGGGAATGAAAGAGATGAGTGGGAAAAGTAAAGGGTTAAAACACATGGAGAAGATGGAGAATGAGAAGGGAGAGATAGAAAGTGAGAGAGGAAAGGGGCATTTGTATGGTTCAATACATTCCTCATAAAATAGCTCCATTTTCAGACTCAGTGTGCGTATCAATGTATCTAAAGTCTTTCATAGCAGACAGTTCACAGTGTGTCTTGATATATAAATAGTATAGAGAAACTGAGGGAGGGTTCAGGGTAAGTGTGTTAAGACTATCCAGTGTATGCTGGTTTAGGGTTAAGGGTAGGGTTAAGGGTGTTGGGGTTAGAGTGTAGGGTATAAGTGTGCTATGACTCAAGTGTATGCATCCAGGTTAAAACCTGACTAAAAAGCGGTGTAACTTCAGCAGGTGAGGTAAGGGTAGTGTGTAAGGTATAGGGCAGGGGTATTAAAATCTTGCCCTACGAGGTTCGAAGCCTGCTGTTTTTCTGTTCTAGATAATGAATTGCACCCACCTGGTGTCCCAGGTCTAAATCAGTCCCTGATTACAGAGGAGAATGAAAACACGCAGTGGAACTGGCTTCCAGGTCCAGAGTTGAGTTTGAGGAGTAAAGAGCATAGGGATTATGGTATTAGTGTGTTAGGACTGTCCAGTGAATGCGTCCAGGTTAAAAGCTGCATCTAGGAAGCGTTGTAACTCCACCAGGTGAGCTGCTTTGTTCCCTGTAGCTGGAGCTGCTGCTGGCCCACGACCAGCGTACCTACACACACACACACACACACACACACACGAAAGAAGCGAGCACACAATTAATACAAAACACAACTCTTCCCCCACGTTTGATCAAATTATTAATTGGTATCTTCCCCTGTGAGCAGGTGTGTGAAGTAGGGTGGGTCGTACCAAACAGGGCGGGTGCGGTCGACAGTGGTGCGGAGGCGGGGTTTAACGTAGTCATAGTAACCCTGGTTCTTGTGCTCTTCCTGGCACCACACCAGGTCAGCGTTGGGATAATGATCTGTCTCCACTTTCACCTGGTCAAAAGGAAAGGGAGACAGCTGGAGGAGAGAGAGAGGTGGGAGAGAGAGAGGAGGGAGAGAGGGAGGTGGGAGAGAGGGAGGAGAGAGGGAGAGGTGGGAGAGAGAGAGGAGAGAGAGAGGTGAGATTGGAAGTGTGTGTGTGTGTATGCCTGTGTGTGTGCACTGTTCCTGTGTGCGTGTATGCATGTGTGTGTGTATACCTGCTCTATGCGTGCGATGGCCACAGTATTATCCATGCCTCTGTTCTTGCGTTCTCGGGTCAGTTCATAGTAGACCTTGCCAGTACAGAACACAATCCTCTTCACCTCATCTGGCTTCTCACACACAGGACCACTGTCTGGGATCAGACGCTGGAAGTGGGTACCTGAAAGACACACACGTATGGTACACACATACATGTACACACACACACACTCATTCATCTCTCATTTGTCTGATAAGCAGTATTTAAATAGTATTTGTTTTCTTTCAAATACTTGCTTGGTACAATTTAACCAATTGGAATAGTCCCAAATGTGCAACACCCACCCAGGTTCAGTCGAACACTCAACGCATTTGTTGAAAGCAAATACCATTTGAACTCAGGTCTGGTGACAAGCAGACACTTCAGACAATCATTCTCATCCCATTCCACCAGATAACTTAGCTAAGATAGCTTTGCTATCGTATAACTTGACTACAGTACTGTATGTCAGATGTTAGAAGCAGCCATCATGACCATAGCTAGCTCCCAACCTCCTCGCCTTGCTAACATAAATCCTCCCTCATCTCCCTCCCTCTCTCCCTCACCTGGCAGCATGTCGTCAAAGCTGGACTTGGCATCAGGGTGACGCAGAAGAGACTTTGGGGTGAAAACTATCAGCTGGAGGACAGAGAGAAAGAGAGAGAGAGGAAATAAGAGGAAAAGAGGAGAGATGTGGTGTGAAGGAAGTATTTCAGTAAACCTGAATGTGTGTGTGTGGCACTCACAGGCTTCCTGAAGGGCTGTAGTATTTGTCTGCGGAGGACGTGGAAGTAGTTAGCCGGTGTGGAGCAGTTGACTATGATCCAGTTACAGTCGTACAGCTGACGCACAGCAAACTCCTCAGCAGAGAATTTCTATACATGAGAGAAGGGACAGGTCATACACACACTATCTCTCTCTTTCTCACACACACACACACACTTACAGGGTATGCATCCGGGTCTTCATTACACATCTGCAGGAACCTCTCTGGTCGGGCCGACGAGTGCTCTGGACCCTGAGAATAGGATCATGGGATATGTAGTTTATCATCCATTTGTGACAACAGACAATATTTTTAGATAAGTGATGGGAACAGCAGTGCTATTCTGTTCTCAGAGACTGAGGCACACAAACACACACCCTCACACTCTGCCTCACAGATGGATGAACGGGTAAACAGTAGTTCCTACCATTCCTTCCATGCCGTGAGGGAGCAGGAGGACTATTCCGTTCTGTCTGACCCACTTGGCCTGTCCTGGGCAGATGAACTGGTCTATGATACACTGGGCTGTGTTGTGGAAGTCTCCAAACTGGGCCTCCCACAGAACCAGAGCATTGGGACTGGCCATGGCAAAACCCAGCTCGAAACCTAGAGGGGGGGGGGGGGGGTTTGGGTAGGAAAGGAGAGAGAGATGTTCAGGTCAGAAAGCATGAGTGTAAAACAGACCACCCCTCATAATGCTGTAGTGTTACGAGCACAAAATAAAAGACTATGCACATGTCTGTGTACGTGTGTGTGTGTGTGTGTGTACTAACCCAGTACTCCGTACTCTGACAGAGAGCTGTTACAGACGGTGTGTGTATGTGTGTGTACTAACCCAGTACTCCGTACTCTGACAGAGAGCTGTTACAGACGGTGTGTGTGTGTGTACTAACCCAGTACTCCGTACTCTGACAGAGAGCTGTTACAGACGGTGTGTGTATGTGTGTATGTGTGTGTGTGTGTACTAACCCAGTACTCCGTACTCTGACAGAGAGCTGTTACAGACGGTGTGTGTGTGTGTACTAACCCAGTACTCCGTACTCTGACAGAGAGCTGTTACAGACGGTGTGTGTATGTGTGTGTGTGTGTGTACTAACCCAGTACTCCGTACTCTGACAGAGAGCTGTTACAGACGGTGTGTGTGTGTGTGTGTGTGTACTAACCCAGTACTCCGTACTCTGACAGAGAGCTGTTACAGACGGTGTGTGTATGTGTGTACTAACCCAGTACTCCGTACTCTGACAGAGAGCTGTTACAGACGGTGTGTGTATGTGTGTACTAACCCAGTACTCCGTACTCTGACAGAGAGCTGTTACAGACGGTGTGTGTATGTGTGTGTGTACTAACCCAGTACTCCGTACTCTGACAGAGAGCTGTTACAGACGGTGTGTGTATGTGTGTGTGTGTACTAACCCAGTACTCCGTACTCTGACAGAGAGCTGTTACAGACGGTGTGTGTGTGTGTGTGTGTACTAACCCAGTACTCCGTACTCTGACAGAGAGCTGTTACAGACGGTGTGTGTGTGTGTGTGTGTGTGTGTACTAACCCAGTACTCCGTACTCTGACAGAGAGCTGTTACAGACGGTGTGTGTATGTGTGTGTGTGTGTGTGTACTAACCCAGTACTCCGTACTCTGACAGAGAGCTGTTACAGACGGTGTGTGTGTGTGTACTAACCCAGTACTCCGTACTCTGACAGAGCTGTTACAGACGGTGTGTGTATGTGTGTGTGTGTGTGTACTAACCCAGTACTCCGTACTCTGACAGAGAGCTGTTACAGACGGTGTGTGTGTGTGTGTACTAACCCAGTACTCCGTACTCTGACAGAGAGCTGTTACAGACGGTGTGTGTATGTGTGTGTGTGTGTGTGTACTAACCCAGTACTCCGTACTCTGACAGAGAGCTGTTACAGACGGTGTGTGTGTGTGTGTGTACTAACCCAGTACTCCGTACTCTGACAGAGAGCTGTTACAGACGGTGTGTGTATGTGTGTGTGTACTAACCCAGTACTCCGTACTCTGACAGAGAGCTGTTACAGACGGTGTGTGTGTGTGTGTGTACTAACCCAGTACTCCGTACTCTGACAGAGAGCTGTTACAGACGGTGTGTGTATGTGTGTGTGTGTACTAACCCAGTACTCCGTACTCTGACAGAGAGCTGTTACAGACTGTGTGTACTAACCCAGTACTCCGTACTCTGACAGAGAGCTGTTACAGACGGTGTGTGTGTGTGTACTAACCCAGTACTCCGTACTCTGACAGAGAGCTGTTACAGACGGTGTATGGAGCCTGGTTAGGAGAGATGTGGTTCATGGGAATACAGATCCTCTTATCTACATTCTGGTCATGGAGAATATGGTGTCTGTGACTGTAGAGGGGGAGATGGAGAAGAAGAGAAAGAGAGAGAGGTATGGGTAGAGAAAAGAGAGAGAGAGAGAGTAAATAAGAGTTAATACACCACCAAGAGTTAATACACCACCAAGAGTTAATACACCACCAAGATGTGACAATAATGCTCCAGTATGGCACCCAGGTCTCCCAGGCCACAAACACAACCAACTTGAGAAGATTCAACAACGTGCAACCAAAATCATCATGGACCCCACCTACACCTCCTACGACTCTGCATGCAATGACATGGGCTTGCAGTCCTTACAGTCCTGCCGCACCTACCTACCTACCTGTAATGAAGCGTCAGCGGAGTGAGGATCCATCTGCATTTTATTGCAAGTCAGACTCACAAGCAGTAACAGATGCAATAGAGACAGCGTAAGCTGGAACAGGCCAAGGTCAGGGGAGTTCTGGGGAGGCAGCAAACTAACAGAGTCCAAAAGGCAGGCAAGGTCTGGGCAGGCAGCAAACTTACAGAGTCCAAAAGGTAGGCAAAGATCAGGGCAGGCAGAAAACAAACAGAGTCCAAGGGCAGGCAAAGGTCAGGGCAGGCAGCAAACAAATCAAGGGTATGAGAAACAGTCCAAGTCAAAACACGGGAAAAATACTAGCAAAAGGAATAAACGCTCAGAAAAGTTCACCGGAGCAAAACAAGACTTCGCACTGATACTGTGTAAATGGTGTGCTTAAGTAGTGTGTGTGTAATGAACTGCAGGTGTGTGTAATTAGTCCCAGGAATGAGGGCCTATGGGAGATGAAGTCCAAAAGGTAACCAGTTAGTATTCAGGTGATGTCTCCCTCTGGTGGTGCGAGAGAGGTGGTGCGGAACCTTCATTCGTTACACTACCAGATTCTTTCCCAGAAGCTTGCAAAATCCCAGGATTACAACAAATGGCTGCCTCAGACGAGAGGCCATGTCAGTGGCAGATCTACCAGATCCAGTCACAAACTGAACCTCCCCCCATGTTGGTGTTGGAATTGGTCCCCAGTTAGATCAGCTGCGCCACATTGTCTCTAATTGGGATCCTATTTAAGTTCAGTATTCCCACCAGTGTTGGTGAGTTTGTGTTCCTTTTTGTTTGCACCGGTTCATGGTCGCGCTTTTTGTTATTTTTGAGTTTTGTATAATAAAAGGAATGTTTTTGAAACACAGCTCTGCGCTTCGGCTCCTGTCTCATAGCGACCAGGACAAACATAGGCTGTCGTAAGGATGACATTAGTACCTGAAGGTTCCTCTCTCCACGTCCTGTCCGCTGAGACGTATGTGTGTTCCCTCCTTGAGCAGCGAGCCGAAGGCCATGTACTCTCCTAGAGCCCAGTCACACACACGCTGGCCCACCATCGCTGCACGACCCTTCAGTATACGACTCAGACCTGACACACACACACACACAGATATGTGAGAATGTACATAGGTTACGCTGTACTTGTCTTCCACAGGTATTCCACAGGAGACGTGTTGTGTGTGTGTGTGGGTTTGTGGGTGGTGGTTTACCTCCATGTATAGTGAAGTCTTCAATAGGGACAGATGAAGCGATGTGGCCTATGTGTCCCAGCTCCTCCTCAGTCAGGCCTGTAGACGGACTGGTCATACTCTTAGGCTGTCCATCCGCGTTGAAGAAACCTACTCACACACACATTTATAAAATATACACACTGTTAGTGGATGCTTACAGATAGAGATTAAAACACACACACACACTGCTTGCTTTCGGTAGTCCATTGTATCCGATGATGACTTCCACTTCTGAGTTAACGTGAATTCTTTGGTGACTGTAGTCCAATCCGAGATCAACAAACTTTATTGCAGGTGAGTCATATGCAGTCTGTGTTGGTGGGGGCAGGCATGGTTGTACGTCTCAGTCTGTGTTGGCGGGGGCAGGCATGGTTGTATGTCTCAGTCTGTGTTGGAGGGTTCAGGCATGGTTGTATGTCTCAGTCTGTGTTGGTGGGGGCAGGCATGGTTGTATGTCTCAGTCTGTGTTGGTGGGGGCAGGCATGGTTGTATGTCTCAGTCTGTGTTGACGGGGGCAGGCATGGCTGTATGTCTCCAGAGCTGTTCTCTGTGTGCTCCTCTCCTCCTCCCTCCTCTCTACACCGCTCTGGCAGAGCTGTCGCCAGGTGGAACGGTCAGCAGAAGCATCCTCTTGGTCTGTGGGTTTGATGTTGCACTTCTTCAGCAACGTTTTCAGCTGGTCCTTGTAACGCTTCATTTGCCCCCCTGTAGACTGCCTGCCAAGATGTAGCTGGCCATACAGGATCTTCCTCGTTAAGCGTTCCTGAGACATTCTAATGCCCAAGCCAGCACCGTTGGTGTTGGGTGACCATGGCCTCCATACTCTTGCAGTTGGTCTTAGCAAGTATTTCTGTGTGGAGCACACAGTCGCACCAGGTGATTCCCAGGATGCGCTGCAGGCATCTTATTTGGAATCGTTCGAGCTGCTTGTTGTGACGACCTTAAGTGACCCAGGCTTCACAAGTGTAAAGTGTGGTGATGCAGACGGCTTGATAGACGGTGACTTTGGTGTGGAGCTGGAGACCCCTGTTTTGGAAGACTCTGCATCTGAGTCTCCTGAAGGCAGCTGATGCTAGATCCTATTTTGAATTTCGAGGACGATGCTGCAGTTTTTGCATAGTGATGTACTGGTGGAGCATTCTGGTGCAGAAGTAACCTCCCTTCTTAAGTAGCTCTGCCGGGATACTGTCAACGCCAAGAATCTTGTTGTTCTTAAGGGAATTTGATAGCTGATAACACCTCTTGGAAGGTTGACGAAAGGTTGAGGTCTTGAATGGGTGGACGGACAGGCAGCTCTTCCAGGATGGAGTGGTCTGTAGGAGAGTGCTGATTGAGTAGTGCTTCAAAGTGGTCAGCCCATCTCATCAGGATCTGGTTTTGGTCCTTCAAGAGAGTCAGACCATCAGCTGTTTCTATGGGGGTGATGGTGCAACATCTAGGGCCATAGATAGCTTTAGTTGAGTTGTAGAAATTGTGCATGTAGTTTTTGACGGCATAAATGAGGATTTCCTGTGCCTTATTCGCCCACCATTCGCTCTGCAGAGCATGCTAGCCGTATATATTTTTTATTTAACCTTTATTTAACTAGGCAAGTCAGTTAAGAACTAATTCTTATTTACAATGACGGCCTAGATGGTCCATGGGTTCCTCTGCGCTCAGAAGAGGCTCAGTCTCCCTCAGCCTTTCAGCGAGAGAGCGACGGAACTCGTCCCCTAATGCAGCTTTCTCAAGCCGGTACAGTGCAGACGCCTCTTACTGGACTTCTGCAGGCATTGGGGGGGGGAACGTAATTCTCACCTGGAGTTTAGCCAGTATACGGTGATCTGTACAGCATTCTGCACCCCTCATGGCACGTGTCAGCAGGACGTCATACGTGCCAGTGTTTGGAGCGTGGGTGCATCCATTATGTTTAATATTTGTTCTTCTGCTGGAACAAACTGTTAGTGACAATGATACCGTGCTCGGCACATAGAGTTAGCAGTCACATGCCGTTCTCAATGACCTGGCCAACACCATGCCTACCCAGCACTCCGCTCCACATCCTGTTGTTCTGTCCCACCCTAGCGTTGAAGTCACCCAGCAGAAAGATCTTGTCATTCCTGGGGATGTGGTGAAGGGCCTCATCTAGTGATTGGTAGAAGCAGTCCTTTGCTTCATTTTCAGATGGTAACGTTGGTGCGTATGCACTGAGAAAAGTAGCATAATGCATCTTGGCTAGGGGGATACGGAGAGACATGAGTCTTTCACTTATACCAACATATTTTCCGTTGAGGCTGGGTAAAAGGCTGTTCTTAATTGCCAGTCCAGCCGAAGGGTAACCTTTCCAGAAGGTTATCATCAGTGTCCAAAAGAGTTCTGATGTTCCATGTCGCCAGTTTCAGGGGAATTATTATTATTTTCTTTAGCATTTTTCGACCGCTGAGTGGAATTCCTGATAGGTGCGTAGCCTATCCTGGATGGAGTGAGTCGGCAATTTCTAGGCCACCTTTTCTAGGCCTCTCCCCAGCTGGGTAAGCAGTGGGGCTCCTATATAGGTCTGCTCAGTCACGCAGGGGTCTGCCGAGAGCAGCTGCCACTCAAGTCCCAACTGCTGGCGACCATAATAGTCCTGTGCTGCTGGGGTCTGATTAAGGGCTCCCGGTGCATTCACTCGTCACCAGACACCCCAATGTCGCCAGACTTTCCGGTTGATGGCTTTACCGAGGTCAGAAGTGGATACCTGTGCAAAGGAAGTTATAACAAAGTGCTGCTGAGGCAGCGGTACAGTGGTTGATGGCTGCCAGGACGTGTCCACACAGAGGTGGGCCTGTACAGACGCATCTCTGGGGCCCACTGCTGCTCTGAGATCCCCTGCCGGTTAGCCTGGAGTTTCAAGACAACCAGTTAACGCATGTGCCGCAAGGAGGCCCGACAGGAGTCTTGGTCATGGAGAGGCTTTGTACCGACAAGGGGAGACTTGTGCATAAAGCTGCTCCCCAATTCACCATAAGGGCTAGCTGGTGGTATCGAGCTGTAAGTGAGAGTATGCAAGCAAGTGGTAAGCGGGCATGCTTCTTACCTCTACCTAGGCAGTACTACACTAGACGTGTCACATGCACCCTGCGGTTCCCTGCCGACACACACTGACACACACACACACACACACACACACACACACACACACACACACACACACACACACACACACACTGACCGGGCCAGGGTGAGTCCAGCCAGTGTTTGATATGTAGAATCTTCTCGTCTTTGGAGCGAGCGTGAGCCTCCTCACAGATCTTGTCATACTTGACTATCTCCTCCTACAGAGGGGACAGGGTTAACAACAACACTTTGCTACCTCATATCAATCAGCGAGTGCATTCTATATAAGGACAGTCTTTTATATAAAGACAAAGGACAGAACATGATATCTAAGTACAGGTTTGTAAGGACTGTTTATGGTACATTTATATGGGCAGTCTAAGGTTTATAGTCTACAAAACATTAAGAACACCTGCTCTTTCCATTAAATAGACTGACAAAGTGAATCCAGGTGAAAGATATGATCCCTTATTGATGTCCCTAAATTATATCATATGCACATTTAGCTATTTAAGTATCTCTTCCATTTACCTGTACAGTAAATGTAACCATGCAAATATTAACTTACCTGTACATTTAACCAGACTGTATGTTAAGTAAACTATTATTACCCTCACTCATGGCTAACCCCTCACATCATTTAAGTATTTCTCTGCCATCAACCTCTATAGTATAGTTAACCATGCAAATATTCCTTATTTATCTGTCTGTCTGTCTGTCTGTCTGTCTGTCTGTCTGTCTGTCTGTCTGTCTGTCTGTCTGTCTGTCTGTCTGTCTGTCTGTCTGTCTGTCTGTCTGTCTGTCTGTCTATCTATCTATCTATCTATCTATCTATCTTTCTTGACATAACTGTGGGAAGCATTGGAGTCAACATGGGCCAGCATCCCTGTTGAACACTTTCGACACCTTGCCCAGACGATTTGAGGCTGTTCTGATGGCAAATGGGGCTGCAACTCAATATTAGGAAGGTGTTCCTAATGTTTGGTATACTCAGTGTATATGGCAATATATGTTACCTCGTACTCCTGTCTGGTGACTGCTCCCTCCGCTATGAGTTTCTCAGCATATTTCTGTAGGACTCCTTTCTGCTTCTTGATCTGCTTGTACATCAGAGGCTGGGTGAACATCGGTTCGTCCATCTCATTGTGGCCGTTACGCCTGTAACACACCTGTAACACACACAAACACACACACACACACACACACACACACACACACACACACACACACACACACAGACACAGACACAGACACAGACACAGACACAGACACAGACACAGACACACACACACACACACACACACACACATTTGAGGATGTCGTCTCATTCATGGTTATGGCATGTTACATGCATGGGCTACATATATGGGTCTTTCTATAAACTAGGGTACCAGTGTGCATCTCTACTATTGTACAACAGCTTGGAGCTGTTACAATTGTATTCATGGATGCCCACCCTTAAATTCGCAAGAGGCTGAATATATCTAATCGGAGAAAGCATCCAAATGAAAGAAACAGCGCCCCCTCTGTCTCAGGATGTGTAGCCCATCTAACTGATACTGAGTATGACACTGTTATCGCCCGTATCATTAAATGCAAGGGAAGCCAGTGAGAATTTGTTTGATGCACGTTTGATGTCTAGCTGTTTAGTTTCATGGGGACAATATCACACAACATCAGCTGTTTCAGGAAAGGAATTTCTGAATGACAGTCAAGTGATAAAGAGCATGTGATTTAATCACAGCCCATTTGGTGTCTGTTGTTACGGTGGTCAAGATGCATTAAATCAAGATTACTGATTTAAGATTACAGTCCGTGTACGTTTTGATCGTTTGTTTTCCGAGTTAAAACGTTGCAATCGGCAAAGTTGAAACGGCCTGTTTATTAGCCTTTGAACAGAATATTAAAATTGATTGCTTTTTGATTTTTGCATATAAAACCAAAAAACTATTTGATATTTCGATGTTCAAATGTGGGTGGGGTTAAATGTGGAATCCCTGGCACAGCCAACACTTCCTTCTAAAGTAGGTCACCCTTCTAACTCCATTCTATGAATATATTATCTATTAATGAATTAATAGCTGCCCATACCATGCCACTGTGCCAAGAAAAAAAATGTCTGCATAAAATTGAGCCTGTATTGACTTATTAATGAACTGCTGTTACTGTAAATAGTTAGCTGACTGCTATATCCTAGCTCATCATTGGTCATCTTATTAAATAATTCTATACAGCCAAAACAACAGTTGCTATTGCTAGACTAGAGATGTTCCCCTAGCTGTAGTTAGTGAGTGGTTGCACATCTAACTAGCTGGAATGAAGGAAGGGTTTGAATAGTAGACATGTAGGCACTGTCAAAACTTGTTAATAGCTTTCAAATACTTGCTTCCTCTGTCCTTGGGAGAATTTCTATTGTATTTCCTTGATTCGTTGCATCCTCTCTCTTTGTCTCAGTCTCAAAACCTATTGGATGAGAAGGTCACCTTCTTATCCAATGGGGTTTGAGAAGGAGGCAAGGGGAGAGGATGTGAGGAATGAAGGGAATGCAATTGAGATTCTCTCCTTGTTTCCTCCATTCCTCACCTCCCTCTCAAAGCCCATTGGAGGAGAGGAGGGTAGGTTCCTCCCTCTCAAAGCCCATTGGGGGAGAGGAGGGTAGGTTCCTCCCTCTCAAAGCCCATTGGAGGAGAGGAGGGTAGGTTCCTCCCTCTCAAAGCACATTGGGGGAGAGGAGGATAGGTTCCTCCCTCTAAAAGCACATTGGGGGAGAGGAGGATAGGTTCCTCCCTCTCAAAGCACATTGGAGGAGAGGAGGGTAGGTTCCTCCCTCTCAAAGCACATTGGGGGAGAGGAGGGTAGGTTCCTCCCTCTCAAAGCCCATTGGGGGAGAGGAGGGTAGGTTCCTCCCTCTCAAAGCACATTGGAGGAGAGGAGGGTAGGTTCCTCCCTCTCAAAGCCCATTGGGGGAGAGGAGGATAGGTTCCTCCCTCTCAAAGCACATTGGGGGAGAGGAGGATAGGTTCCTCCCTCTAAAAGCACATTGGGGGAGAGGAGGATAGGTTCCTCCCTCTCAAAGCACATTGGAGGAGAGGAGGGTAGGTTCCTCCCTCTCAAAGCACATTGGTGTACCCTAATGTCACACATTGGTCCCTTTATTTATAGAAAGACCCATATACATATGGGTCACTGTCAATGTTGTCACTAAAGGTGTCTGCTTAATAACCCTATTATAATTATAATCTCATTATGACCATTACAAACACCTGATCAGGAAACACACACACACATTTCTTATTGGACACAAATGTTTTCACACACATTTTTTAAATCCAGGTAGTCCCTCCCTGTTTCGGTCCGTTTTCCTCTGTTTCATGCCTAATGAACACAGCCCTGGTCAGGAAACACACACTCACCAGGTCGACGACCACGTCCTTGTGAAAGGTGGCCCTCCACTCTGCGGCAACATTACACACGTACATGACAGCCTCGGGGTCGTCAGCGTTGACATGGAAGATGGGGGCGTTGACCACTTTGGCCACGTCTGTAGGGTAAGAGGATGACCTCGCCACCCTGGGGTCGGTGGTGAAACCAATCTACAGGGAGGGAGAGAGATAAGAGGAGGTTAAATTAAGGGAAGGTGTGTGTGTGTGTGTGTGTGTGTGTGTGTGTGTGTGTGTGTGTGTGTGTGTGTGTGTGTGTGTGTGTGTGTGGTGTGTGTGTGTGTGTGTGTGTGTGTGTGTGTGGTGTGGTGTGTGTGGTGTGTGTGTGTGTGTGGTGTGTGTGTGTGTGTGTGTGTGTGTGTGTGTGTGGTGTGTGTGTGTGGTGTGTGTGTGTGTGTGTGTGTGTGGTGTGTGTGTGTGTGTGTGTGTGTGTGTGGTGTGTGTGTGTGTGTGTGTGTGTGTGTGTGTGTGTGTGTGTGTGTGTGTGGTGTGTGTGTGGTGTGTGTGTGTGTGTGTGTGTGTGGTGTGTGTGTGTGTGTGTGTGTGTGTGTGTGTGTGTGTGTGGTGTGTGTGTGTGTGTGGTGTGTGTGTGTGTGTGTGTGTGTGTGTGTGTGGTGTGTGTGTGTGTGTGTGTGTGTGTGTGTGTGTGTGTGTGGTGTGTGTGTGTGTGTGTGTGTGTGTGGTGTGTGTGTGTGTGTGTGTGTGTGTGTGGTGTGTGTGTGTGGTGTGTGTGTGTGTGTGTGTGTGTGTGTGTGTGTGTGTGTGTTACCTGGTTGTTGACCACCACATGGATAGTGCCATGTGTGGTGTAGGAGGGCAGGTCAGAGAGGTGGAAGGTCTCATAAACGACCCCCTGGCCTGCAAACGCTGCATCACCATGAAGTAGGATGGACATTACCTGGAAATACACACAAACAGAAATAGAAATACACAAACAAAGAGAGAAACAAAAAAACATACAAATACATACAGTCTGTCTGCCTGCCTGCCTGCCTGCGTGTGTGTGTGTGTGTGTGTGTGTGTGTGTGTGTGTGTGTGTGTGTGTGTGTGTGTGTGTGTGTGTGTACTTACCCTGTTGCCTTCTGTGTCCCCGCAGTAGAACTGCTCAGCCTTGGTCTTACCCTGCACCACGGGGTCCACAGCCTCCAGGTGTGAGGGGTTAGCCATGAGTGACAGTGTGATGTTCCTATCAGTGACCCGGTTGATCCGCCGGTGCCACATCCCCAAGTGGTACTTCACATCTCCAGAACCCTAGGGGTGGGAGGGTCAGGTGAATTGTATGAGTACCACTTCTTCATTTTCTTTGCATATTGTGTTACCAGGGTCGTGATCTTTAAGGCATGCAATGGACAGCATTTTAAAATAGTTTGCAACCAAAATCTGTGTTTTTTTTTATTGATAGTCCCTCCCTGCTTCAGTTATTTCTTTCCCTGTTTTAGTGGTTAATGAACCCGACCCTGCTCTCTGCTAGCTGTAGGATTCACCTCATCAGCAGCCTCGAGCTTGGAGTCAAACTGACAGAAGATCTGATCCAGCTCCTTACGGATCACATTGGCCAACACATTCAATCTCCCCCTGGAGAAAGAGAGCGAGAGAAGGGTGGGGAGAGGGAGAACAACTTTCAGCTACGCTACGCGTGGGGCAGCTTGTGATTGGTGTTTCCATGGTAACAGTACCTGTGGGGCAGCCTGTGATTGGTGTTTCCATGGTAACAGTACCTGTGGGGCATGCCCATGATGATGCTCTCCACTCCGTTCATGCTGGACTTGTCGATGATGGTCTTCAGAGCCGGGATGAGAGACTCACAGCCCTCCAGGCCAAAACGCTTCTCTGATGACCATTTCCTCTGCAGGAACTCCTCGAACCTAGCCAACAGGAAGTTAAACATACGTCGCCCAGTCCAGAAACCACACCTATTCCCAATTCCAAATCGCCCTTTCGCTGAGAGGATTTGATGTAAGTGTTACAGAACCGATTCAGACAACCTTCTGTTACACTATACTCCCTTTGTCTAGATGACCTTGGCTTGCCTAATTATTCTGTGACCTGACTAGGTGTGTGCTTTAACGGGAAAGTAGGAGTGTCCGGGCCGTGTTGTGTGTACATGTACTCAGGAGACAGCAAACTTACAGAGTTCGTAAATAACACATAAGGAATCATGTAGTAACCAAAAAAGTGTTATGCTGAGCACTTGCTGGCTGCTTTTCCTTCACTCTGCGGTCCAACTGTATAGCTGGGGAGAGGCCTATCTGTATACCACCCCTACCTTGTCACAACACAACTGATTGGCTCAAATGCATTAAGAAGGAAATAAATTCCACAACATTTAACTTTTAACAAGGCACACCTGTTAATTGAAATTCATTCCAGGTGACTACCTCATGAAGCTGGTTGAGAGAATGCCAAGAGTGTGCAAAGCTGTCATCAAGGCAAAGGGTGGCTACTTGGAAGAGTCTAAAATCTCAAATATATTGGTTACTACATGATTCCATATGTGTTTTTTCATAGTTTTGATGTCTTCACTATTATTCTACAATATAGAAAATAGTAAAAAATTAAGAAAAACCCTTGAATGAGTAGATGTGTCCAAACCTTTGACTGATACTGTATGTTCATGGTGACAAAATAAATATGTACAAAAAGGAATGCCCAACTAAAGAGGTTAACTAACACAAAGAAACAAACAAAGGCCGTCTGAGAGGCTTCGAGCCTCCTATCTTTCCCGGACTGAAAAACTTGACTTTTCCCCCTTTACCAGCTCTGACTTTGCTGATGGCTACTTTATTGAGGATAAATGTACTTACTATGACTGTGATATGTGGTTGTCCCACCTAGCTGTCTTAAGATGAATGCACTAACTGTAAGTCGCTCTGGATAAGAGTCTGCTAAATGACCTAATGTGTCAAATGTAAGGCAGTTGCTGCTGCCCCCTGGGGACGAGGTGTGGAAGTGCAGTATGTTATCCATCTATGTGCCTCACACTAAACATATCATAACATAAGCAATATGGTAATAGCAATTTGCTTGTGCAATAAACTGTGGGAGCATACAGCAGCGTAGAGGAATTTATTTTCTTCTATGTGACATTTTTTGTAAACACTCTTTTTAAACGTGAAACCAGTGTACAGACAGACCTGGTGGATCGAACCATTCTGGCTAGCAGGGTCCTCTTCTCCTCCAGGGTGAACTGCATTATGCCTGGCCTCTCAAACTTCTGTCTGATCCACTGGCACTGCTCCAGGTCATTAATGAACATGAATTCTACTCCAATAGACTGACAGTACGCCATCTACAGGAGAGGAGAGGTCAATGTGTGTGTGTGTGTGTGTGTGTGTATGTGTGGGTGTTTTGTAAGCAGTGAGTGTTTGCAATGCGGTGGATCTACCTCGAGGCGTTGTATGATCTCTCGGAGGGGTAGAGCGCTCTCGCTGCCCCCTATAAAGGTGGTGGTGGGGAGCCGGAACACCTTGTCCAGGTCGGACTCATCCAGACCATAGAACTCTGCCATTGATACCATGGAGACGGGGAGGGGGAGGGGTGTGTAAAGAAACATAACAGACAAATGAAGAGAGAAAGAGGTGATCAGAGAGTTAGAGAGATGGATAAAAGCAGAAAGAGAGGGAATAGTGAAGGAAGGCTAATTTAAAATGACATGATATCTAGATAAACCCACTCTATATTTGAATATCTAAGTTATACAGACATCCAAAAAAGCACAACATTGATTGGTCAGTTTGATGGCCAACAGGAGAGAGGTTATTACACGAGATGGGAGGGACAATGCATATGAGAGAGAAAGAGGTAGAGCTAGAGAATGAAACAGAGCAAGAGGTGAAATAACAATGTCAGCAGTAAGATGAAGTCGGGTGGTGGGGAGAGATGGAGGTGTGACAAAAACAATGTCAGTCAACTCATTCTAGAATACGCTACCTCTTGATTCTAGAAATGATATTCTATAGTGGTATGGCAACAGGAGAGAGGGTTGAATTATTTTCTGGAATGAAGGGGTAAGTGATGATGCAAATACAAAATGGTGGCAGGCAGTGGCGTGAACGTGAAAGGCTGTCACAGAGTCAGCAGAGTCCCAACAGCTTTATATTACAGTGGCTTCAGAAAGTACTCAAACCCCTCGACTTTTACCACATTTTGTTGTGTTACTGCTTGAAATTAAAAGAGATGAAATTGCAACTTTGTGTCACTGGCCTACACACAATACCCCATAATGTCAAAGTGTAATTCATTGTGACTCGTATGTTGCGCATCACTACTTCACAACGTAAATATTATTTATTTGATCAAAAATAAAAATTTGGGGCAGAAATTCCTTCTGGAATATGTGAACTTTCATGTGCCTTAATAATAAATGTGTATGCCATCTGTAAATACGAAAACAGTTGTTAAATTACAAGCCTAGTTGGTTTAGCCACAGAAAAAGACAGGAACCATGATTGGCTGAGATAATGGATGGGCTGGACATGCCGAGAGATGAGTTTGGATTGGTCTGCCATGTAGCATGCTTCTGTCTATAACATGAGCTGCTCAGTATGTGTTGGTAATCCTTTCTAACACAGCTTTTTTCTGGAGAACAGAGTTTTGAAAATCTGTGGAATGTCTGGTGGAAGCAGAGTATGATAGCTAAGGAGATGGAGAAACGTCTACCGTTTGATTGCAAATAATACGGGGGGAGTCAAAAAGAGAACACACAGAAAGCTGTTGTATATAACACCTGTCTCCGGATTACATCTTCAAACTAAGGGCAACCATGGCATCAATGACAGAGAGGGAGAAGCCTCCATCCATGTATACGGGTAAGAGAGTCTAGCTAGCTACATTCAGATATTATAAGTTTCTAGTTTTGTCAGAAAGTCGTTTTCATTGCAAGTTAAAGCGTACTGTTAGCTAGCTAGCTAACGTTACGTGTATGATCTGTGTAGTAATATTATTTGTATCTCAGAGCCATTTGCATTGCTAGTTATAGCCTAATGTCAGCTAGCTAGCTAACATTGAACGTAGTTGTTTAGCTTTAGCTACCTGCAGATTCGTGCAGGGTAGTAACGTTATGAGTTGGGATTATGGTTCATTGTTTAGCTAGCTAGCTAGCTAGCTACATGTCTGAAAAAAAGACTCATAACCATTTTACGGTACCATTTACACCTTCTGTATCCTGTGCATGTGACAAATAAACTTTGATTATATTTGATATAGTGTGTGTTTACCAGAGACGGTAATGTAAAGAACATGACCTGCACCAAAGTCAGATTAGGATATAAAGTTATGCCAAAGAGACAGTGTCCAAGTTAAATGTCCTAATTAGCTCCCCATTAACTTGTAAATAATGTAAACCATGAAGTAACTCAGTCTCTACTTTTATCTAATGTAAAAAAAAACACAATTTCAAATGTTGCTATATAAGATTGAAGCGAGCCGGTTGGTCACAATTAATTAGTAGTAGTAAAAACTAGCTTAACATCACATAATAAGTTACATGGACTCACTCTGTGTGCAATAATAGTGTTTAACATGACATACAATTATCTGTAAGGTCCCTCAGTCAAGCAGTGAATTTCAAACACAGATTCAACCACAGACCATGAAGGTTTTCCAATGCCTCGCAAAGAAGTGCACCTATTGTTAGATGGGTAGAAATAAGAAAAAAAGAAGACATTGAATATCCCTTTGAGCATGGTGAAGTTATTAATTACACTTTGGATGGTGTATCAATACACCCAGTCACTACATACAGCGTTTCCCAAACTAGGTCCTCTGGACCCCAAGGGATGCACGTTTTGTTTTTTGCCATAACACTACACAGCTAATTAAAATTATCAAAGCTTGATGATTGGTTACTTATTTGTGCAATACTAGCGCTTAAAACAAAATCTGCTCCCCTTGGGTGTCCCGAGGACCGGGTTTGTAGTGCAGGGTTCTCTAGCTAGGTAAACTCCTAGCTCAGTCGCCGGAGAGGAAGGAAACCGCTCAGGGACCATTCTAGGAGACAAATTCACCTGTCAGCAGGTCAATAACCTAAAATACAAGGCCAAATATACACCAGAGTTACTTACCAAGATGATTTTGAATGTGGGTGTAGTTACAGTTTTGACTTAAATCAGCTGCGTAGCAATGATCAACAACCAACTTGACAGAGCTTGAAGAAAAATAAATAAAAATAAAAATTATAAATAAATGATCCAGGTGTGAAAGCTCTTAGAGACTTACCCAGAAAGACTTACAGCTGTAATCGCTGCCAAAGGTGATTCTAACATGTATTGACTCAGGGGGTTGAATACTTATGTAATCAAAATCAATCGTTTTTTATTTTTCGTAATTTTCTTTACAAATGTTAGAATTTTTCTTCCACTTTGACATGACAGATTATTTTGTGTAGATCGTTGACAAAAAAATACAATTAAATCCATTTGAATCCCACCTTTTATAACACAACAAAATGTGGAAAAAGTCAAGGCACCGCATGTGCTTTTTATTTAAAGTTTCCATTGCCATAATATGCTTGTAATGCTTGAGTGTGTGAAACCTAGGAATCGGTAGCATCAGTTCTGTACTGATGATCTAAACAGCTGTTTCTGTCCAGTGTTTCCAGATTACTATGAAATACTACCTATAATTAATTACAATATGATTGAAATAGGTTTCCTTCCAAACAAATGTAAGTATGTTAAAAAGCAGCATTTAGCCATGTGTGTGTGTGTGTGTGTCTGTGTGTGTGTGTGTGTGTGTGTGTGTGTGTGTGTGTGTGTGTCTGTGCGTGCGTGCGTGTGTGTGTGTGTGTGATCTCCCAGTAGGTGTATGAGTAACAGTCCTGATATGGATGGAGTACATTGACCTCAAAGGATTGACTCGGCACAGAATGTCCTCAGACACACACGCGTGCACATGTACACACACTAAGTCTCTTTTTCTTTCTCTCTCTCTCTCTGTCTGTCTGTCTGTCTGTCTGTCTGTCTGTCTGTCTGTCTCTCTCTCTCTCTCTCTCTCTCTCTCTCTCTCTCTCTCTCTCTCTCTCTCTCTCTCTCTCTCTCTCACACACACACACATCCAGCTGGGCTCCCCCCAGGTCCAAACAATATGTGTGTGTCTGTGTCATCAACAGGATGGCAGGACGCCACAGGAGCTGAGGTTCAGGTTCAGTCAGAAAGCTCACTGCGCTACTTAACAGGGTTTGACCTAATAAAACACATGCTCTCACACACACACACACACACTAACCCCCAACTCTTATCCCAACAGATTTTCCCCCTGGTCGACTCAGAGATTCGAACCAGCAACCTTTCGATTACTGGCCCAACACTCTTAAACGCTAAGATACCTGCTGCACACACACATCCACTCACACACACACAAACACACCATCACATTAGGTCAGTGTTTACTTCAGGAAAATAAACTTGGGACTACTCCACTTCTAAAATAAACTGCACACAGAGCGGTTTGGAATCAGGCCGCAGCAGTAGCAGTGCTGTAGCAGAGCTGTAGGAAATAGAGGTTCCTGTATATTGTAGTCTAGGGGCTGTGTCCATACCTTCAGCAGTGAGATCATAGAGACGCTCTTTATACACAGAGAGGTCTGGGGGACACAGAGAGACACACACACACGGGTTAGTGAAACATACACACAAACAGGTTGCACGCAAACACACACACACATTCTGGTGAACACCCACAGATGTCTCTCAAACCCACACACAAACCTGGATATTACTTCATATAGCCTAGCATTACTCAAAGGTGTTGAGTGCCCTGTTGACATCAGCTAAAAGTGACTGCCAGTCAGTCAGACAGTCAGACACACTACTGAAGCTCAATAATACCAGTTTAAGACACACAGAACCAAAGGATAACCCTTTGAAGAACCCTTTTCGGATCCAGGTAGAATCCTGTTGAGATCCATGTAGAACCCATTACACAGAGGGTTCACAATCACATTTTGTTTTTCTCTGTAACCCTTTCAGTGCACACACACGCATATGCACTCACACGCTCACGCATGCATGTACTCACACACTCACGCATGCATGTACACACACGCTCAGTGACCCTTTCACTGCTTTCTCAGTCGTTGGCTGTGTGAATGTCACAATAGTGTGCTGACAATGACGCGTTGTTCAACCAGTCCACAACGTCATTATGACATTGTCAGAACTTTTAACCCCAAGTCCCCTATGCAGTTAACCCTACGTGGGCTGCGGGGGTGGGGAAACACTTCTCTTATCTTATCTACGGGTGATTTTGCAAATACGGGCCTTTTTGTGTCTCAGGGTTATATTTTTTATATAAAATGTTAATTTAGATTTTTTTTATTCACATCCATTAATTAGAGACTAAAATAACTTTACATTTTTATTTTATTTCAAAATGTTTTTTTTAAAATAATTTAATGTCTGGATTTCACTGTTTTGCAGTTTTTGTCCACTAAATACATATTAGAGGTGCATGAGCCATTTGATACACAAAATACAGTTGTCTTTAAGTATTGTGTCATTATCACCACCACAAGCAAATTACATGATAATGGTTGAAATTGAACACTTATTATGTTGTATTATGTTGTATTATGTTGTATTATGTTGTATTATGTCGTATTATGTCGTATTATGTTGTATTATGTTGTATTATGTCGTATTATGTCGTATTATGTCGTATTATGTTGTATTATGTCGTATTATGTCGTATTATGTTGTATTATGTCGTATTATGTTGTATTATGTCGTATTATGTTGTATTATGTTGTATTATGTTGTATTATGTCGTATTATGTCGTATTATGTTGTATTATGTTGTATTATGTCGTATTATGTTAGGATGAGTGATTCTGGTGTCTATTTATGTGACTTACTATGGTTATTACTGACTTTCATTTATTTAACTGTTTTTCTAAAAGATGCCCTCTAAATCAACCAAGGACAGGACAAGGACATACATTATACGTATATACAAAAGTATGTGGACACCCCTTCAAATTAGTGGATCAAATTAGTGGATTTGGTTATTTCATCCACACATCGTTTCATCCACACATCGTTTCATCCACACATCGTTTCATCCACACATCGTTTCGTTCACACATCGTTTCATCCACACATCGTTTCGTCCACACATCGTTTCGTTCACACATCGTTTCATCCACACATCGTTTCATCCACACATCGTTTCGTTCACACATCGTTGCTGAAAGGTTCATAAAATGGAGCACACAGGCATGCAATCTTTATAGACAAACATTGGCTGTAGAATGGTCCATACTGAAGAGCTCAGTGACTTTCAACGTGGCACCTTCATAGGATGCCACCTTTCCAACAAGTCAGTTCGTCAAATCTCTGCCCTGCTAGAGCTGCCCCGGTCAACTGTAAGTGCTGTTATTGTGAAGTGGAAACATCTAGGAGGTACAACGACTCATCCGCAAAGTGGTAGGCCAAACAAGCTCATAGAACGGGAACGCCGAGTGCTGAAGCGCCTAGCGCATAAAAATCGTCTGTCCTACGTTGTAACACTCACTACCGAGTTCTAAACTGCCTCTGGAAGCAACGTCAGCAAAATAACTGTTCGTCGGGAGCTTCATGAAATGGGTTTCAATGGCCAAGCAGCCGCACACAAGCCTAAGATCACCATGCGCAATGCCAAGCATTGGATGGAGTGGTGTGAAGCTAGCCACCATTGGACTCTGGAGCAGTGGAAATGCGTTCTCTGGAGTGATGAATCACGCTTCACCATCTGGTAGTCCGACAGACGAATTTGGGTTTGGCGGATGCCAGGAGAACTCTACCTGCCCTAATGCAGAGTGCCAACTGTAAAGTTTGGTGGAGGAGAAATAATGGTCTGAGGCTGTTTTTAATGGTTTGGGTTAGGTCCCTGTTTAGTATGGTCTCAGCCACTATTAGATCTTTATATTATTAAATAGTCTGGTCTCAGCCACTATTAGATCTTTATATTATTAAATAGTCTGGTCTCAGACACTATTAGATCTTTATATTATTAAATAGTCTGGTCTCAGACACTATTAGATCTTGTTTCCAGACAGAGTGAAGAACATATTTAGATAAAAAACAGTTTCAAGAGGTTTCATCAAACATTTAACATTCAAAAGTTCCCGTATTTACAAAATCAACCCTCTACACTTATCTTCGACAGATTCCATTTTGACACCACGATGGGGGAATTACACTGGAGAACACTGGGAATGATGACATCCCTAAAAACGTTCCGTCCTCAAAGGGTTAAAGGTGACCACAACCCTTATCTTCTCTTATCTCTAGCATGTACAGAGAATACTGTGGAATACTAGTGTGTTATATGTACTGTCAGAGATCATAACCTAGAGACGACCCAGGCAGGAGAAGGGGTGATTAGATAACAGTATACCTGGAGAGATGACTAGATCCCATGGTTTAACAGTATACCTGGAGAGATGACTAGATCCCATGGTTTAACAGTATACCTGGAGAGATGACTAGATCCCATGGTTTAACAGTATACCTGGAGAGATGACTAGATCCCATGGTTTAACAGTATACCTGGAGAGATGACTAGATCCCATGGTTTAACAGTATACCTGGAGAGATGACTAGATCTAAATTACATATTTTGGTGACAGGCTGGTGACAGGTGGGTTAAACATTGTGGAGGGTGAGGATAGGGGTGTGGGTTAGGGTTAGATATGCGGTGACAGACTATATTTAAGGCCTAAAACCTGTCAGTCTCTATTACCCCCCTTAACCCTTCCCCTTCTCTCCTCACCCAGTTTGTCATTGGAGGTGATGATGTCAGAGGGGGGAGGGCCTGGGTCGATGGCAGCCATGATTCCCAGAGGGTCGAGCTGTGCCACGTGGTGACCCCGAATCTACAGGGGAGCAGGGGTCGGGTTCAAGAGAAGCGAGGGAACAAATGAAAAGATGAAAAATAAACAAAACAGCAAAAAATAAAATGGAGGAAAGAAAAATCAAAATGAGGCGAAAGACAAAATAAATCAAGAAAGCAAGAGGGAGGGAAAAGGAGAAAGAGATGAAAAATAAATGAAGGGAGAACAGAGGAAGAAGAAAGAAAGGTTAACAAACAAGCAGCTTGATCAGAGGCGGGGCTCGTTTCTCACCAACTTTCTTCAAGCCCACCATTACTGGGGCCTCATCAAAGTCTACAACACTGATGTCCAGAGGGTCCAGCTTGGCTATGTGGTGCCCTCGCACCTAGACACATACAGGGCAACGACACTCAGTGTGTGTGTGTCTGTTGTATAATATATTGTGCATAAGTGTGTGTGTGTTCAGAGGAACCTCCTAGACACAGGTATTTCACTCAGTGTGTCAGTGTGTGTGTGTGTGTACAGTACCTGGTATGCTCGTACAAGCGACTGTACAGCCAGATGGTCCTCCACTAGCTTCTCCACGTTAGGTTGCACCCCAACCATCGACTGGGCGTTGGCGAATCCCAGAGCAGCACCACCCAGAGGAGGAGGGCTCTGATAAGCTGCGCCTGGTGGTGCACCCGCGTTGGCATTCCGGAAGAAAATATCCCACGACTGCAGAGTGAGAGAGAGAGATAGAGAGTGAGAGAATGAGAGTGAGAGTGAGAACAGAAAGAGGGCTTGGTTAGAAAACCATCAATCCTGGTATATCAGGTATACCAATAAACAACTTGGTAAAATGATAATTATACAGTAAAAACCTATGAATTACTTTTGTTTCTTTGGGATTCAGCGATCACCACTACGAGACACCAGTTGGTACCAGCTAGTTACCAACTGCATTGCCTAATATTATCTATTGATCTTAGGTCGCCAAGCCACATTGAACAACGTTAAATAGCAACTGTCCCTAAGAAACAACTTGTCATTTAGAAAACAGCCCATGTGATATCGATACGAGTCAGAAACATCTATTCTACTGTCAAAATTGACTACAAAGTGTAAATAGGATAATTTTGGTCATAAAGTGAGTCTTGTCCAAAACAGCGTTTAGTAAGACGTGGTCGTGACTGTATCACAACATAAATGAAGGTTGGGTTTGTGTCAATCCTGCCCACATGCCCACAGCTGGCAGCACACAATAAATCATACATTCGGAAATCATCTTTGGATATCCATATTGAGCTAGTTAGGGAAATATACATGGGACAATATGTTGAAATCTCAATGACTCCAACTAATATGTAGAATAGTGAAAATTCACTTCCTCTGAGGAATACAGAGAATTAGTGTAGAGGGTCTATGACCCTAATATGATGTACTATCTAACCCATTATTATTCGAAGGCTAGAGGCCCATAATCATATCCATTGGGTATAGCCAAGGTTGCAAGCCTTGCGTCACCACTCAGAATACTATAAGATGCACGTGTCTATAAAACCAAGTATACTAAGTCTTTAACAGCATAGAAAACTCACCACTATGACATACAAGTGTATATCAGGAGATCGGTTTACCAATGACTCCATGATCAACGTTTAAACCCAGCTTTTATTCTTCCAAGAGCGCCAAATCCCAGTGTCTCCCAACATCTAATTAAAATCACTTTGCATGGCTCAAAGCATGAAAACAAAGGCATGAAAACAACACACACATTATTGGATCTAATCATCACAACTCTTATCTAAATTACACGGCTGCACCCGTGTCTGACTAACAGAATAACACAGTTTCTCTGTAACAATAAATCCATAGCACTTACAGTACAATTAAATATATCAAAATTCATAGCTCTTTATGAACTCTTGAAACAATCCAAACATGACAATAAAATTCACACAGTAACATTCATTTTGTTGATTTAGGTTTCATCAGTCTTCACCTGTCCTGGCTTCAGTGACCCTAGAACGTCTGTCTCTTTATTGGGATTGCCAGATAAGGTGTTTGAATGTAATAGATGGTCTGTCATTCAACCAATGCCATAAACTGTGATTGTCATCATGCTGGGTCTCGGCACCAGCAAGTCACTACACACATCTTCATCACTGGCCTTCATCATCGTTCACATTTGTTCACTGTCTTTATTTTATTTATATTTACAAACTGTTGTCTCATTTCCCTAACTAGCCCCGGAGATAGGCTATCCAAAGTCAAGCCACACACCAGCTAGCTGAAGCAAATTGGCTAAATAATTTAGCTAACTCTCCCACCTGCGAACACACACAAGACACCCACATCAAACCACACCCCGAAACCAACTCACGTTTGAATTCAGTCGTGGCAGCTGGCGTTTGTTAATGAACCAAATCTACAATGAGGCCAAACGAGGAAGTGAAGTAGCCCTTTAAAGTAATTTAGGGGAGAAAACAAACACTTTATATTAATTTGGTGCATTTCTTTTTTGGATGTGACCCATGCCATATCAGTCACAGTGAGTGCTTTTGGATGTGACCCATGCCATATCAGTCACAGTGAGTGCTTTTGGATGTGACCCATGCCATATCAGTCACAGTGAGTGCTTTTGGATGTGACCCATGCCATATCAGTCACAGTGAGTGCTTTTGGATGTGACCCATGCCATATCAGTCACAGTGAGTGCTTTTGGATGTGACCCATGCCATATCAGTCACAGTGAGTGCTTTTGGATGTGACCCATGCCATATCAGTCACAGTGAGTGCTTTTGAACAGGCTTTGCAATATTTGCACGATTTAATCTTTTGTCATTGAGACAAAAACTGCTCTATAATATTCAATTGTACAACAACATGCAGTTACAAGTTTATTCAATACCTTGCCATAACATGAACAATATATAGTGCTGCTACTGAACAGTATTTTCTAGGGCTTGGTTTTTAGGTCAGTAAGCCATGTTAAGCATTGGTTGATCAGATCAGGAGTCAAGAGAATGCTTCAAAAGTGGGCCAGCCAGGACTCTTTAGCTGTCTAAATCCTGGGACTCAGTAACACACACCATTTCATAATCAGGGTTCTGGGTTATATAAACTAGAACAAACTGTTCGAACAGCTGTGTCACACACACAGTCACACAAATAGGATGTATACAAGCAGATACACACACACACACACACACACAGATACACACACACACACACACACACAGATACACACACACACACAGATACACACACACACACACACACACACACACACACACACACACACACAGATACACACACACACACACACAGATACACACACAGATACACACACACACAAACACACTCACACACACAGAAGTGTGTAACTGTTTTTAACCTGGGAGAAGTCTAATGTGCTTACAGGCTTTAGAGATTAGTCAGTTGACACTGGAATAACACCGAGATAGAACACACAGAAATACTTCAATGGAAATGTATGTATGTATGTGTGTGTGTGTGTGTGTGTGTGTGTGTGTGTGTGTGTGTGTGTGTGTGTGTGTGTGTGTGTGTGTGTGTGTGTGTGTGTGTGTGTGTGTGTGTGTGTGTGTGTGTGTGTGTGGCTTCTGTGTGCGCATCTGTGTTTGCCTCTATAGGCCACACAATATTGCAACTCTCCGCACACACACACACACTCTCTCACACACACACACACACTCTCTCACACACACACACACACACACACACACACACACACACACACACACACACACACACACACACACACACACACACACACAGACCATCAGCCTCTGAATCAAATCTAATTGGTTGCGTACACATTTATAGTGAAATGCTTATATTTCTAGCTCCAACAGTGCAGTAATACCTAACAATACAAAACAATACACACTAATCCCAAAAAGAAGTCCATTGTCTTTTGACAGCTACATCATTTTAACAAGGGCACGTTAACATGGAACTAATGTTCCAAATAACAAACGTTGTCTTCTAACATCTAACTGGCCTCCTGACACTGAGAATATTTCACACAACACACGGAACTAATCCGATCTGGAATGACACCCTACTCACGTTTTGGTAGGCTATTTGTTAGGTCAACTTGTCTATAATTAGATACTGTACATGCATCTTCTCTTCTGTCACTAAATAACTCCTTGCTCACCAGAAGATATGTCACACATCGATAGAATGCTTCAATCTATTTGACATGGGTAAAGTTCTCTTTCATCTACTTCTCTTGAGTAGCAAAGACATTTAGGGACAGAGGAGAAAATGCAATAACCCGAAAAAACGGGAAAGATTTTCTGTGCAAAATTTCAGTTTGACCGTTTTTTTTTAACCCTAAGGTCGATGTCTGCTCCGCCGCGGAAATCTAATTAGCATACTAAAAAAAAATCCCCATAAAAATCCATCAGTTTAAGCTAGAGTTATATGGGGTTTTTTCATTGGATGCGTCTTCCGCATCTGCGGTGAAAGGTGACAGAGCTAGAGTGGTGTTTCTCAGACCATGAGACATCCCAAAAATCGGTCTTCTCACAAAATCGTCTGTAGCGGCCGAACAGTTTGGCCTAAAAAACTATTATGACCCCTATATGACACTATCACCAACACCATTGTGCTCTCCGTTTTTGCTCTGTGACCCCCACAAGCGTCTTGGGACTGAAGTCGGTACAGCCAATCTGCCAACTTCTGTCTGTAGCATCCAAATGGTTTTGGACAGACTGTGGAAAGGTGAGACTCTCACTAACACATACATGTTGGTGATTTTTGTTCTTCGATGCCCACAGACTTGTCTGAAGGTACCAGTTGAAAACATTTAAGGAAGTAAATAAGGGCTTAAATACATATATATATCTAAAAAATATATGTTTTCTGATCTTTCTTATACGTCTCAGATAAGAACTAGAATAGTTCTAGAATTAGTTCTAGAATTAGAACTAACTTCCTTTAGATTTCTAGGACTATCTGTGTTTCCATCAAATATTTTTTAAATATATTTTTTGTCTTAAAATTCTAAATCAAATAGCAAAATAATCCTTGACATGACCTTCTTAAAACAATTCCATGTATATAAAACCCCTCATCCGGCTTAAGACAGGGCTTAGACTCTTATGGGTTAAGGGAATTCAAAGCTGTGAAAATGACCATTGTCATTCAATTAGGCTTGGTTTCAGTTCGGCTTGGGTGCATATTTTATGTGGTTGAAATACTATCAGCATTTATGATGCCGATAAAGGTAGAACATTTACAAGCGGTTCCTAACCGCGCATTCATTCACTCAAGAAGCTGAAAGAAAGAAATCATATTTCCTGTACATTTGGTGTGTCATTCTACTGCAAGGGGGCGGCAGGTAGCCCAGTGGTTAGAGTGTTGGGCCCATAACCGAAAGGTTGCTGGATCAAATCCCTGAGCTGACAAGGTAAAAATCTGTCGTTCTGCCCCTGAACAAGGCAGTTAACCCACTGTTCCTAGGCCGTCATTGAAAATAAGAATATGTTCTTAACTGACTTGCCTAGTAAAATAAAGGTAAAATAAAGGTAAAATAAAAAAAATAAAAAGAACTGCTTAGTTCATATTATTAAAACCTATGTAAGAGGCTATAGACCTACATTCAGTGTCCAGATTTCAGTACTATTCCATTTAACCCATCTGAACAGTACAGTTCCCTTGACGTGCCATATGTACTCGTTTCAGGAAACTAGGCATATGTCGCGGGTCACTACTTTACAGGAGGGGCTTTTCAACCTATAGAATTTTTGCCAACTTGTATGCCTTCTGTAAATACAAATACATGTGTTACATTATGAGCCTAATTGGTTTAGCCATGGAAAAAGACAGGAACCTTCCCGCTAGCCATGATTGGCTGAGATAATGGATGGGCTGGACATGCAGAGAGATGAGTTTGGATTAGTCTGCCATGTAGCACGCTTCTGTCTATAGCATAAGCTGCTCAGTATGTGTAGGTAATCCTTTCTATTTTGAAAGATATCACGAAGAAGTGATATGTGTTGCTAATGCTCTCCACTTTCTAGAGGACAGAGTTTTGAAATCAGTGGATTGCCCGGTGGAAGCTGAGCATGATAGCTAAGGAGATGGAGAACATTCTGGCGTTTGATTGCAAATAATGAGGAGGGAGTCAAAAAGACTCTCTGTTGTATAAAACACCTGTCTCCGGATTACATCTTCAAACTAAAGGCAACCATGGCATCCATGACAGAGAGAGAGAAGCGTTCATTCATGTATATGTTTCCTCTGCTTGGAGCAATCGATAAGGTGTCTGATTCATCAGTTTCACCTCAAATAGTAAAGGGACTTTAGTCAGAGGTTACTTGTTGTGAGCGCTGAGGGAACTTTATGCACTTGGTCAGATGATTCTGCATCTTTGTTGCATTCTTCACATATGATTTGCCACAGTATTTGCAAATGTACACAGCTTTTCCTTCTACATTAGCTGCAGTGAAATGTCTCCACACATCAGATAGTACCCGTGGCATTTTCCTGTAAAGATTAGAAACTCCTTTGTAAGATAAATGTTTTAAAATGAAACGTATGGAAACAGGTGAATTAACACTCCTCAGTTAGCAGGCTCAAGCAAGCTAAAACCACATGGTAGCAAAAATCGTTAACAAGTTAGAAATTATTTAAACACACTTTGCTGTAGGCTACTATTTACTAGTTAACAAAAAATCATGTATGTCATAAAAAGTATATTCACCACACCCAGTAATCAAAACTTACCAGAAAGCATGTAGTCCTTGGCTCAGACAGTGTAGTAGTGTGGGCTCAATAGCATCTCATTAGTGTGCAAGATCTTGAGAATCAGCTGTACATGTGATGGAAGAATGCACTGCACATGTGATGGAAGAGTGCACTGTGATGGAAGAATGCACTGCACATGTGATGGAAGAATGCACTGTGCATGCAGAGGTTTGCAATTCCATTGAATTGGGGATAGTTTAGTTTAAAATATGCCACAAGAACTAGAATTGCCTTATGTGTATCCCACAAAAAAGGTTTACTGTTATAAGCTAACTTTTTTGATGAATTTAAGCAAAATTCCCCAAATTCCAGGGCTTAACGTCCCATGGAAACTTTCCGGTAAATTTCCGGAAAGTTTCCGACCCTTTGCAACCCTAGTTAAGACGTTGTCAGATATATGATATGGTCATTATTTGTATAGCACATGTCCTCGAATGTGAATCCTTAAAGAGATGGGTGGGACTAAGGCTTAAGAGGGTGTGAACGGTGCTGAATGGGTGTAGACAAAGAAGAGCACTACAGTAAGTGTATCAAAACATTCAAGGGCCATTTTCTCAAACGTTTATTAACTTTCAAAGCAGAATTACTTTCCCATTGTTATTCAATTGTAGCCTATGATATACAATTTTCTAGCGCTGAGTCTCTACTTTTATCCAATGTAAAAAACACAATTTCAAATTTTGCTACAAAAGACAGAATGGAAATCAAATCGGTCTTATGTACCACAATTTGAAATTGTGTTTTTTGTACATTGGATAAAAGTAGAGACTCAGTACGTCTATCAACAGTTGCAGTAACATTCTATTGAAATGTTTACTTGCATAGTGGAGTCTTTTGTTAAGACATGTAGCTAGCTAGCTAGGTAAACAATGGACCATAATCACATGTCATGACGTTACAACCCTGCATGAATCTGCAGGTAGCTAACCAACCAGGTTCAATGTTAGCTAGCTAACATTAGGCTATAACTAGTCAAGCAAATGTGTCTGATATACGAATAATAAGATCATACACATAACGTTAGCTAGTGAGACAGCTAGCTAACAGTACACTTTAACTTGAAATCAAACCCCTTTCTGTCAAAATTAGAAATGAAAATGTAGCTAGCTAGAGTATCTTACCCGTATACATCATGGTTGGACGCGTCTCCTGTCGGTTGCCCTTAGTTTGAAGATGTAATCCGGACAGGTGTTTTCTCTATCTCCTTAGCTATCCTATTCGAATTCCACTGATTTCAAAACTAGGTTTTTTTTAAAGCCACGTTCGACAAGATTACCTAGACATACTGACCAGCTCAAAAAGACAGAAGCGTGCCATATGGCAGACCAATCCAAACTCATCTCTCGGCATGTCCAGCCCACTCATTATCTTAGCCAATCATGGCTAGCGGGAAGGTTGCTGTCTTTTTCGCTGACTAAACCAACTATGCTTGTAATTTAACCATTTTATTTGTATTTACAGATGGCATACACATTTGTTAATTAAGCACATGAAAGTTCACATGTTTGAGAAGGCATTTCAGCCAAAAAACATTTTGATAAAAAAAGAAGTTTACGTTCAAATGGTTCTCCTGTGAAGTAGTGACCCGCGACATACGCCTACTTTCCTGAAACGGGTCACATATTTGAAGACCCAGTCTTGTGACTCGAATTTGTATAGATCATAACAACCACCAAACATAACATCTTTCCCAAACATAAGGCATCTGTTCTGAACCTCCCTTCTCTTTCTCTTTCAACTCTCCATTTCGCAGCTTTTCTCTTATGGAATTAAACTCCGACATTGTCCTTTTTCCCTCAGTGAATCGACATTAACTTTTTCTGTCCAAGCTCCCAAAAACATTTGGCAATTGCTGTGTATTTGGTGCACGTTCAGTTAGGCCCTAAAGCTTAGGCTTGCGCACCAATGGCAGATAGAAATAATGAAAGAAAAACCTCAGTGTAGCCTATAGATATGAATTGTATGGATTTTAAATGCATTGTTTTCTCTTTATTCAAACCGCCTGCCCGCCACCCACCAGCCCTTCATCCACACACTATTTCATGACCCTGAACCTGCTCGCCTCGCAGATATAACCACAGCTTCTGCGGGTTACGAGTCAACCCAAGCATCACTAGCTCATGTGTGTTTACCCTGATCAAAGGTTATTGATCGTGCAGGTGTTTGCATAACTCTTGTCCCACTACGTTTTGAACATAAAGAGGCATGGGAAGCGGCTCCACGCACACACATACGCACGCACGCACACACACACACACACACACACACACACACACACACACACACACACACACACACACACACACACACACACACAATCTCCTACCTTGTGTACACTCCTAGGGTTCTCCAGCCATGTGTAGTACATCTCTTCCACATAATTAGAGCTGGTCCCATTCAGAAAAGGCTCGGCCGACACCGACGCAGTGTAACTCCTCATTGGCTGAAACGTCCTCAAAGCCCCTCCCACTGCCGCTGTATGCGTGGCTGTGATAGGCCGTAGCCTAACAACCGTAGTCCTTAAGTGGTGCATGGTAGCCTATCAGCAGTGGCTTCTCTCACTAAACCAGGATGTAGATCAATAACACCTGTCGCCAGGAAACGCCAGGATTAGGAGGAAGTTATCCTCTAGACACTGATTTTAGTTCAGTTGTGTGCTTCCCTCCTAAGTTTAAGATTAAGATTGGAGGAGGGGAAGCTGATCCTGGATCTGGGGCCTACAGGAAACTTCTCTCTACTGCTTCCGGCCTCTTCTTTCATTTCCTCTCTCTCGTTGTCTCAGGCGGGTTTGGTCCAGTCAGGCTGTGTAGAGAGAGATTACATAATCAGACAGATTTCCCAGTTCCCACTGACCCAGCCTGTGCTTTGTGCAAATGTAACATGTTTATGACATAGACTGGATCATATATCATTATTTATGTGACAGTTTTGCTTCCGTCCCTCTCCGAGCCCCGAACCAGGGACCCTCTGCACACATCGTCAACAGTCACCCTCAAAGCATCTTTACCCATCGCTCCACAAAAGGGCGGCCATTGCAGTGCAAGGGGAACAACTACTTCAAGGTCTCAGAGGGAGTGACATCACCGATTGAAACGCTGCTGACACGATAGCAGAGCCTCCAGAGGATCCGTACTGAGGGTGTGACACGATAGCAGAGCCTCCAGAGGATCCGTACGGAGGGTGTGACACGATAGCAGAGCCTCCAGAGGATCCGTACGGAGGGTGTGACACGATAGCAGAGCCTCCAGAGGCTTGCGGAGGCCAAATCTGATAATCTGGCCTTCTAGGCAGAGTTGCAGTGTCTTTGTTCTTTGCCCATCTTAATCTTTTATTTTTATTGGCCAGTCGGAGATATGGCTTTTTCTTTGCAACTCTGCCTAGAAGGCCAGCATCCCAGAGTCGCCTCTTCACTGTTGACGTTGAGACTGGTGTTTTGCGGGTACTATTTAATGAAGCTGCCAGTTGAGGACTTGTGAGGCATCTGTTTCTCAAACTAGACACTCTAATGTACTTGTCCTCTTGCTCAGTTGTGCACCGGGGCCTCCCACTCCTCTTTCTATTCTGGTTAGAGCCAGTTTGCGCTGTTCTGTGAAGGGAGTAGTACACAGCGTTGTACGAGATCTTCATTTTCTTGGCAATTTCTTGCATGGAATAGCCTTCATTTCTCAGAACAAGAATAGACTGACGAGTTTCAGAAGAAAGTTCTTTGTTTCTGGCCATTTTGAGCCTGTAATCGAACCCACAAATGCTGATGCTCCAGATACTCAACTAGTCTAAAGAAGGCCAGTTTTATTGCTTCTTTAATCAGCACAACAGTTTTTTTTAGCTGTGCTAACATAATTGCAAAAGGGTTTTCTAATGATCAATTAGCCTTTTAAAATAAACTTGGATTAGCTATGTAGCTATTGCATTAAAAATCTGCCGTTTCCAGCTACAATAGTCATTTACAACATTAACAATGTCTACACTGTATTTCTGATCAATGTGATGTTATTTTAATAGACAAAAAATGTTATTTTCTTTCAAAAACAAGGACATTTCTAAGTGACCCCAAACCTTTGAACAGTAGTGTATGTTTTTTCTGCTTGAGTACACACACACATAAATCAGGACCATAGACAGCCACATGTTATTTAGCAACATTGATTGGACTAAATTGTTTTTGGTATCTTTAAGTTTGTTTTAACTGTATTAGACTAAGCCTATAGCCTTGTTATTGAAGAATGTGTTAATGTTTACGTTGAAATGGTACTGGAATAGTGGAGGCAGATCCTGTTCTCTTTATGCTGACATGCGGTAACTCTGTGGTTCTAAAGCAGTAGTTGTTTAGTGAACTGTCAGGAAACATGGGACCATGCTGTAGGTCAAGTAACTGTTTGCTACATGCAATATTTGCTTTGTGGACTTCACCAGACAGAAGTTGTTCTCCGGTTTTGGGATGAAACAGACATCTGTGTGGTTCAATTTATTCCACCACTGTGTGACTTGCATTTTTGTTGTCTCGGCCAATTGTATATCATAGTGGCATATGAATGAATGGGTTATAGAGCAAGCAACGCAAGTATCATAACAAAGGTTGTAATATGGCTTTTTTTCAGGCTTGGCATCCCCAGTGATTTTACCCACACACAGCTACTCAGCACGTGACCTTGCATTGCGCTTTCTGCGCGCATCATGTGTCAGATACTGGTAGCCTACTCTTTGCTGGAAAAAATATAATTAATTATTTTAGATTTCTATATATAAAAAATAACCAGGTAAATGTATATACTTAGACAAATAATAGAAATGCAATACCCACGAGTTCGACAACCTAGTCACGGTCTAAAAAGCTATGGCTGGCGCATTTCTACTCAAATAACGCAATATTTTTTGAAATCGTTAGAAATAGGCTACTGTACTTACTTTGCGCGAATTCGAGGCTTTTCGTAGGCTACTATCTTAACTTGCTTGCTAGACGCTTTCTGAGTATGTCCTCACCATATGTCTCTTCTGTAAACTGTCTGGCAGGCGCTGATATGCGTCACCGTTATGTCATCCTTTTACGAGAGGAGCGCGGTGCATACCTTTTCTGCTTTCTGTATGTAAGATATAAGGTGCATGTAACATATTGATTATTGTACAGTAATTATTATTGTACGTCTAGTTTTGATTCAATTTTGGTTGAGGTGTCAACAAACACGAATTGAACGTGAAATCAACGATACAGGGTCTATCTGCAGACCGCGTTTGATACATGCCGCGCCCACTACTATTGATGATGCGAGCTAGATAGGACACCGGCGCACAGTGTCCTTCGCCCCCGCCTGCCAAGCACTGCTTTCCCAGTTATTTGAACGTTGCGGTTAAGGGTAATCACTACTCGGTAGTGCCATGCGAAAGTTGGGTTGGCTACACTATCTAGTTACTTCCCTCGCCATAACGTTAACATAACTGCGAGAAAGCAGGGCTTGGCAGGCAGGGGCGAAGGACACTATGTACCCACATATGTTGTATAACTAACCCAAGATAGAGCACAGCCTGTCGTTTCCAATGGGAGCA
>CM042404.1:30917209-31242209 GCA_023634145.1 Thymallus thymallus
TTGGGTAGTGGTTGGGTAGTGGTTGTGTAGTGGTTGTGTAGTGGTTGGGTAGTGGTTGTGTAGTGGTTGGGTAATAACTGTCATACGGTTGTCGAAGTAGAACCGGTGAAAGTCCATGCCCTCCACTAAATTCCCCAGGGCCTCTGGCTCAAATGACGTCAGGCATGGGTCACAGATCTTCCTGTTCAAAACACAATACAATACATCAGCTTACAACAAATCACCTCAGAACAGGCTACAATGGCAGCCAAGCAATTTCAGTTTAGAACCTGTAGTTGTAGGGTGATGGTGAGGTGCATGATGGGACCTGTAGTTGTAGGGTGATGGTGAGGTGCAGAATGGGAGCTGTAGTTGTAGGGTGATGGTGAGGTGCAGAATGGGACCTGTAGTTGTAGGGTGATGGTGAGGTGCATGATGGGACCTGTAGTTGTAGGGTGATGGTGAGGTGCAGAATGGGCGTTGTGTTGCCATAGGCTAGTAACAGGGCACCAATTTGCCTTAGCTAAAACGCACTAATCTCTGGGAAAATTACCTTATTACTAACAACAATATAGCTGAAATTATTAGGGTGAGGTGCAGTCTGGGAGTTGTATTGTGAGGGTGAAGTGAAGTGTATGCTGGGAGTTGCAGTGTTGGGGTGAGGTGCAGGCTCAGGGTTCAGTCTGGGAGTTGTATTGTTAGGGTGAAGTGAAGTGTATGCTGGGAGTTGTAGTGTACTCACGCGTAGGCCTCAAAGTCTCCATTGTTGACAGCTTCAATCAGCTGCTCAGTGATCTTGATGATCTCCTGTTTTCGCACTGCAGAGGGAACCAATAACAGAGTGACCACAGGTAGGGGACAGTGCAGAGGGAACCAATAACAGAGTGACCACAGGTAGGGGACAGTGCAGAGGGAACCAATAACAGAGTGACCACAGGTAGGGGACAGTGCAGAGGGAACCAATAACAGAGTGACCACAGGTAGGGGACAGTGCAGAGGGAACCAATAACAGAGTGACCACAGGTAGGGGACAGTGCAGAGGGAACCAATAACAGAGTGACCACAGGTAGGGGACAGTGCAGAGGGAACCAATAACAGAGTGACCACAGGTAGGGGACAGTGAAATGGTTGAGCAACACATTACAACATATTACACTCTTGAACTTGAACACACACATACTGTACACTCCCACATATCAACATAGTCACACACTCACAAACACACACTGCATTGTGTAACTCAGAACTACAGGGTTGTTGTCATAGCAGAGTTACTCACCAGACGGCTTGCTATTCATGTTGGTAAATCCTCTCATTCATCTCTATCTCTCTCTCGTATCTCCCTCTCTCATCCTCTGAGCCTCGTATAAGTACACTCACACACCCTTTCCTAGCATGGTATACACACTCACCCATAATGTTCAGTCCTGCCACTCAGGTCTCCATAGAAGTATATGCAGGGCCATGCAGAATGAAGACCTCTCCAATAGAAAGACTACAGTCACTAGAACCTTCTCTGGAAAAGTCTTTCATACTCAATGATCAACAATCTTTTTTGTACTCTCTTCCTCTCTTTTCTGTTGCGTTCTCTTCTCTTTTCTTCTACTCTTTCTCTCCCTTTCTCCTCTCCTACCCCTATTTCATTGCCTGTGTGGCACGTTGAGCTCATCATGCTATTCCTGTCCATTGATAAGACTTACCAGGGAAGGTCTGTCTCCCAATATACCTTGCTCTTTCTCTCTTTAAGCAGCCCAGCAGTAGAGCTTATACTTACATAGCTGCTGGGCATCCTAATATGCTGTTCCTTCACCTCTCCTTCACCTCTCCTTCACCTCACCTTCACCTCACCTCTCCTCTCTCTACACCCTGCCTATTTTCTGTGTGTGTGTGTGTGTGTGTGTGTGTGTGTGTGTGTGTGTGTGTGTGTGTGTGTGTGTGTGTCAGACTCACGTTTCACATCCTCGTCCTCGATAGTGGTGTTGCTGTCTGACGAGTCCTGTAGACACAGAGAGACATGTCAATGAAACACATCGATGCAGGCAGACACACACACACACACACACACACACACACACACACACACACACACAATATAACATTTGCCCGCTGTCCACCTTAAACGTGACACACATCCAGTGTGCTGTCCCATACATCCAGTGTGCTGTCCCATACATCCAGTGATCTATACCAGTTTAAACCACCAGATTTTGCCAGACACGGCACACAAAGCCCAGTTCCATTTAAGTTGGTGTTAGTTGACAATATATCTCCACATAATGTGGTGTGGCTAGTTTTGTGTCAATGTGTTTATACTTAACCGTTGTTCCCAGGTCTGTACGACTGCAGAATGTAGACCAGACCTACAACCCACACAACACTCCCCAACCAGGAGTCATGATAGTCACACACCAACGCCCACTAACACACTCAGTCACACACACACACACACACACACACACACACACACACACACACACACACACACACACACACACACACACACACACACACACACACACACACACACACACACACACACACACACACACACACGTACCCTATAATACGCTAACACAGACAAAGATGAGAGGGATGAAAGGAGTAGAGAAAAAGATGGAGGGATGGAAGGAGGATGTACCTTGTTCCTACTACCCACATGGATAACAGTGGTCTGAGGCTCCTACAGAGAGATAGAGAGGGAGGGGACAGAGTGAAAGAAAGAGAGGTATGACACAGAGATGAAATAGTTGTAGGGCAGAGTTGTAGGAGCGGAGAAAAGTGAGAGAAAGAGATATGGAGGGAGAGAGTGAGAGAGAGAAAGCGATATGGAGGGAGAGAGTGAGAGAAAGAGATATGGAGGGAGAGAGTGAGAGAAAGAGATATGGAGGGAGAGAGTGAGAGAAAGAGATATGGAGGGAGAGAGAGAGAGAAAGAGATATGGAGGGAGAGAGTGAGAGAAAGAGATATGGAGGGAGAGAGTGAGAGAAAGAGATATGGAGGGAGAGAGAGAGAAGAGGAGACTGGTTCAATTTAAGAGAAAAATAGATGTTCCCTGTGAAAAGGGTTATCAAAGGGTTAATGGAAAGAAGGAAATGGTTATTTGAAGAATTCCTCTAAAAAACAAAATCACAAAACTAGTCTCACACTAGCCACACATTCTCACACTGGCAAGAACCTAAAACGAACCCACATCAAAACCCAAAGCCAACCAGCACCCATGTCTTCCAGGAGGTCCACAGTTCACACTAGACCAAACAGAACACAGATGTACATACACCTGAGTGACACAACAACACTAGCACCCACAAATAGACCAAATGTCACAGGCTGGTGACTGTGCTTCAACCAGTTGGTCATGGTGGCTCCTCGATGATGGCACCTGAAAGCTACTACAACCTGACTGACCATGACATGTACACACAGTCGCACACACAAAACCACACATGCAAAGAATCACATGCACATGGAACCGCTACTGACAGGTTAAGACAAAGACAGATATGGAGAGAGAAAGTTAAAACAGACACACACAGAAAGTGACAGAGAAAAACAGATACAGACCAACAAAAACACAGAGGAAATAGAGACTGACAGAGACTATTAGAGAATACAGTTGAGAGACAGAGGGAGATGGAGTGATATATAAAGTAGTGTACCAGGGCAGCAGAGGGGGTTCCTTTGGGGCTGGTGACTGTGTTGTTAGGCTGCAGCAGTGCACAAAAAAACAATGGGTTAAAATATGGCACAAGAGACAGGGAAAGTGAGAGGTGTGGGTGAGGTTAGAGATAAGGCATATATGCCGGTGGCTGGTCTAGTGGTTACACTGCCACCCCCGGACCACATATGCCTCTGAAGGCAGGGGTTCGATTCCCTGTTCCGTTCACTCACTTTCTGTACCCCATTCCTTTCAGCCATCTCTCCACTTCTATCTATAGATCTGTCAATTAAACATAGAATACTTAAAACGAGTGGAATTCCACCTTTTTTGGGAAGAATAAAAAAACATAAGAAAGAGGATGATGAAGTAGCCACTAGACCAGACACTATGATCTAAAGGTCCGTTCCCCCCTTAACAGTTAAAGCTCCAGTCTCCTTGTCACCTCATTTAACACCTGATCTAGTTAACAAAGACACATCTCAATAGGTGTTCCTCTTCTGGCCTCTAATCTTCCTAAAGCCGATGACATCACGGATTCCCATCAGACCAACTCCTTGAACGTCCTACCTCTTTGAAGTTTGCAGTTGTCTAAAAAAAAACACAATTTTGCTCAAAACATATTTTTTAGCCTTTTAGTGTGTGTTCTTTACTGTATCTATCCCTTCTCAACAGTAAAAGTAAAATAATTGCTGGAAACCTACTCCTGTATCTGTGCCAAGGGACAACGTCTACAGTACCTCTTAATAATAAATAATCCACTCTCCTTCACAGCTCTCTCTCAAATATACTATGAGTCTATATCAGATCTAAGTCTATAACTTAACATAGCAGGCGTAAAATAAATCCCTGAAAATACATCCCCAATATGTGGCCTAAATCTATCTATTCTGAGTCAGTGGGTGTGCAGCCACCCTATCAGAGGGCATGGTTGGTGTGCAGCCACCCTATCAGAGGGCATGGTTGGTGTGCAGCCTCCCTATCAGAGGGCATGGTTGGTGTGCAGCCACCCTATCAGAGGGCATGGTTGGTGTGCAGCCACCCTATCAGAGGGTCTGGTTAGTGTGCAGCCACCCTATCAGAGGGCATGGTTGGTGTGCAGCCACCCTATCAGAGGGTCTGGTTAGTGTGCAGCCACCCTATCAGAGGGCATGGTTAGTGTGCAGCCACCCTATCAGAGGGCATGGTTGGTGTGCAGCCACCCTATCAGAGGGCATGGTTAGTGTGCAGCCACCCTATCAGAGGGCATGGTTGGTGTGCAGCCACCCTATCAGAGGGCATGGTTGGTGTGCAGCCTCCCTATCAGAGGGCATGGTTGGTGTGCAGCCTCCCTATCAGAGGGTCTGGTTGGTGTGCAGCCTCCCTATCAGAGGGTCTGGTTGGTGTGCAGTCTCCCTATCAGAGGGTCTGGTTGGTGTGCAGCCACCCTATCAGAGGGCATGGTTGGTGTGCAGCCTCCCTAACAGAGGGCATGGTTGGTGTGCAGCCTCCCTATCAGAGGGCATGGTTGGTGTGCAGCCACCCTATCAGAGGGCATGGTTGGTGTGTGTGAGCAGGATTAAAAGGAGGGTGTGGTTTGTGTGGTTAAAGTGATTGAGCCGAGATAGATAGACAACCTACAGCTCATGGAAGCTAAACGGATCAAATGGTTTAGAGGTGAATTGGATTAGGTCTCTTCCGCGATCACTCCCCTCCCCATATATATAGCGGGTGAAATAAGTATTGAACACGTCACCATTTTTCTCAGTAAATATATTTCCAAAGGTGCTATTGACATGAAATACCAAGTCGAATAATAGTTTGTCATGTCACAACCGTAAGAATGCAACATAGCATATCTGTCTGTCTCTCTCACACACTCAGGTGGACTGTGTCTGAATGAGAAATCACTGACGAGTGGCTCATGAAGAGAGGATGAAGAAGAGACCATTTAAAAAGTGAGAGAGAAGGAAGACAGGCGATGAGGAGGGGAGAGATGGGAGGAGGGGAAAAGAGGATGGCGAGAGAGAAGGGAGAAAGAGAGAAGAGGTGGAGAGAGAGAGAGAGAAGAAGAAAGAAACAGGAGAGAGAGAGAGAGAGAGAGAGAGAGAGAGAGAGAGAGAGAGAGAAGAAAAGGGAGGAAGAGAGGAGAAGAGGGGGGAAAGAGGGATACAATGATATCCTCACCAAGATCTGAACTTTGGGGCTGGATTTCCATTTCTGGATGAAGTGATGAGATGGAGGAGAGGAGAGAGTGAGACTGAGATGAACACCATAAGGGGTATGAAGAATGCTGAGGGGGGATTTGGATGGAGAGGAGGAGAGATGAACAATATATTACATTGTGTAAGCACCTTTGGCCGCCATTATAGCTGTGAATCATTTTGAATAATATTCTACCAACTCTGCACAACTCCTAGGGCAACATATATCAATTGTTTTTGTCAAAATTGCTCAAGCTCAGTTAATTGGGTCGGGAGTCATTGATGGACAGTAATATTGTCTCTGATTTTCAAGCAGATTTAAGTCAGGAATGAGACAGGACCCCTCAGGAACACTCATGAAAAGCCATTCTGGTGTGTCTTTTTTACAAAAATGTGTTTATTGGCCCACTGAAAAATACAACTCTATCCCAGGGTGAGGTATTCAAAAGACCTGGGCTTTTCTCTTTTAAAGTTTATCTTGATCCTGACCAACACTCCAGTACCTATGAGGTTGGAATAATACTAAGAAATTGTGAAAATTATGATAATGCCCTTTTAATGTAAGAGCTGTTTGAAAAGACCGCCTGAAATTTCAACCTGTTGGGATTGAGTGGGAGGAGTTTTGGACTGCCTGCTGACATCACACGTTTGACTGCTGACATCACACTGGGCCTTTAATTTAGAAACATTTCTATACTTTTTCTTCACTTTGAAAATGTGGAGCAGATTGTGTAGATCTGTAGGTAAAACATTACATTTGATACTTTTTTAAAGTTGAGGATGGTTTTATACACCTGACAGCTCTGCCCTCAGTTCAAAGGTCACCTGAAACGTGGCTCAGATACTGTTTAGTGTGTGTTACATTTTTCACCAATCTAAAACTCTTTTGAATTCTATAGAACAGCTTATGTTCACACAATTTCTATTTGGCGAGAAATTGAAAAACAATATAACTGGGAATAAAAATGACATGCCCATTTCACAATAATGCCTTGCGATCTGGAGGGTGGCCCCCCCAATGGTCCAAATATAGAATCCGTACCCTTGCCAGTATCATGGACAGTAATGGTTTGAGAACATTCCAAAATTTGAAAGGCACATACACATTACTTAGGTCAGCTACAGTGCATTGGGAAAGTATTCAGACCCCTTGACTTTTAATAACGTTACAGCCTTATTCTATTTCCATCAATCTACACACAATACCCCATGATGACAAAGATTCTATTTCCCTCATCAATCTACACACAAAACCCCATGATGACAAAGATTCTATTTCCCTCATCAATCTACACACAAAACCCCATGATGACAAAGATTCTATTTCCCTCATCAATCTACACACAAAACCCCATGATGACAAAGATTCTATTTCCATCAATCTACACACAAAACCCCATGATGACAAAGATTCTATTTCCCTCATCAATCTACACACAAAACCCCATGATGACAAAGATTCTATTTCCATCAATCTACACACAATACCCCATGATGACAAAGATTCTATTTCCCTCATCAATCTACACACAAAACCCCATGATGACAAAGATTCTATTTCCATCAATCTACACACAATACCCCATGATGACAAAGATTCTATTTCCCTCATCAATCTACACACAATACCCCATGATGACAAAGATTCTATTTCCCTCATCAATCTACACACAATACCCCATGATGACAAAGATTCTATTTCCCTCATCAATCTACACACAAAACCCCATGATGACAAAGCAAAAACAGGTTAGATTTTTTTGGGCAAATGTATTAAAAATATTACATTTACATAAGTATGTTATATTTACATAAGTATGTTATATATATATATATATATATACTGTATGTTTGGTTTGACCTCTGTTCGATCAGGTAAGTCCACATGAAAGGAACATTTTAACTACATAGCTAGAGTGTATCTGACTATGCTGGAAAGTCAGACTAATAACATTGTATTTTATTTGATAATAGACTGAACACACACACACACACAATGCCCAGTGTACACAAAGAGTGAGAACACGTGTTTTTGGCCTTACCTTGACGTCAGCCTTCTTGTTGAGGAGACTCTTGGCTGCGAAGGAGATTGAGAACACACTCTCAGAGGGTAAAGTACACATCATACACACTAATTTACTAAAACACACTTCAAACATGCACAAGTGTCGATACCCATCTTACTGCTAGTATGCACACACACACACACCAAACCCTAAAACACACACTCAAACGCCAAACTATAAACAGTGCCAAAACACTCAAGCTCGTAAACACGCACAAATGACTGTAAACCCTTACAAACTAACACACACTAAACATTCATATACACACACACTGTGTGACAACAGCGACCCAACCCCCCAACACACGGGATTAGGGGTGAAAAAAGGGCAGTGGAATATGGAATGGAGAAGCAGGTGTATAATAATGGCTTTGTTAATCTCCGAGGCAGGTGGGATTAATTCAGATTAAGATTAGGGGATTCCTCTCTGGGAATACAATACAGTATGGGGCACCATGCAAATGATGACACACACACTTTACTAGCCTAGGCAGACGCTATATCTCAACTATTGTCTTTATGTAATCAGCCGTTAATACATTTGTGTCTCCAGGTTACCGGTTCGTACATAAAACATCTATTCAGGCTGCAAAGGCATCGGTTTCATTCTTAACTAGCTTTAATGGTGTGGTGCCGGCAAAAACACAGGTTAGATATACATACTGTCTTAATAAAACACAATTTTCCACCACCTTGCTAGAGTGGCTAATGCTACTTCCTGATTTTGCACCCCGCAGTTAACCAGGGGTAAACAACACTGCTGCAACCTGATTGGCTAAACGCGGAACATCCGGAAGTTGCCAAAAAATCTAGAAATGGTGGTGGAAAATTGTGAGATTAAGAGATCTTGCACCCACTAGCGGCTGCTAGGCAAACACTTTACATTACAATAGAAATGGATCATACACATGCACACCTCTCTCTCTATCATAGTCTCTGTCTCTCTCTCAGTCTCTCTCTCTGTCTCTCTCGCTGTCTCTCTCGCTGTCTCTCTTGCTGTCTCTCTCGCTGTCTCAGTCTCTCTCGCTGTCTCAGTCTCTCTCGCTGCCTCAGTCTCTCTCGCTGCCTCAGTCTCTCTCGCTGCCTCAGTCTCTCTCGCTGTCTCAGTCTCTCTCGCTGTCTCAGTCTCTCTCGCTGTCTCAGTCTCTCTCGCGGTCTCAGTCTCTCTCGCGGTCTCAGTCTCTCTCGCGGTCTCAGTCTCTGTCTCAGTCTCTGTCTCTCAATCTCTGTCTCTGTCTCTCAATCTCTGTCTCAGTCTCTGTCTCTCAATCTCTGTCTCAGTCTCTGTCTCTCAATCTCTGTCTCAGTCTCAGCCTCTCTCTCTGTCACTTTCTCTGTCTCTCTCACTGTCTCTGTCTCTCTCACTGTCTCTGTCTCTCTCACTGTCTCTGTCTCTCTCACTGTCTCTGTCTCTCTCACTGTCTCTGTCTCTCTCTTGCTTCTCTCTCTTGTCAAAGGATTGGACACACAAACTCTTTCAGGGTTTTTTCTATATTTGTTCTATTTTCTACATTGTATAATAACAGTGAATACATCAAAACTATGAAATAAAATATATGGAATCATGTAGTAACCAACAAAGTGTTAAACAAATAAAAATATATTTTATATGAGATTAATCTAAGAAGCCACCCTTTGCCTCGAGGACTGCTTTACACACTCTTGGCATTCTCTCAACCAGCTTCATGAGGAATTCTTTTCCAACACTCTTGAAGGAGTTCCCACATATGCTGAGCACTTGTTGGCTGATTTTCCTTAATTCTGCGGTCCAACTCATCCTAAACCATCTCAATTGGGTTGAGGTCGGGTGATTGTGGAGGCCAGGTCATCTTATGCAGCACTCCATCACTCTCCTTGGTCAAATAGCCCTTACACAGCCTGGAGGTGTGTTGGGTCATTGTCCTGTTGAAAAACAAATGATAGTCCCACTAAGCGCAAACCAGATGGAATGGCGTATCGCTGCAACATGCTCTTGTAGCCATGCTGGTTAAGTGTGCCTTGAATTCTAAATAAATCACACAGACAGTGTCACCAGCAAAGCACCCCACACCATTACACCACCTCCTCCATGCCTCACGGTGGGAACCACACATGTAGAGATCATCCGTTCACCTACTCTGCGTCTCACAAAGACACAGCGGTTGGAACCAAAAATCTAAAATTTGGACTCTTCAGACCAAAGGACAGATTTCCACAGGTCTAATGTCCATTGCTCATGTTTCTTGGCCCAAGCAAGTCTCTTCTTCTTATTGGTGTCCTTTAGTAGTGGTTTCTTTGCAGCAATTCGACCATGAAGGCCTGATTCACGCAGTCTCCTCTGAACAGTTGATGTTGAGATGTGTCTGTTACTTGAACTCTGTGAAGCATTTATTTAGGCTGCAATTTCTGAAGCTGGTAACTCTAACGAACTTATCCTCTGCAGCAGAGGTAACTCTGGGTCTTCCATTCCTGTAGCGGTCCTCATGAGAGACAGTTTCATCATAGCGCTTGTTGGTTTTTGAGACTGCACTTGAAGAAACTTTCAAAGTTCTTGATTGACTGACTTTCACATCTTAAAGTAATGATGGACTGTCGTTTCTCTTTGCTTATTTGAGCTGTTCTTGCCATAATATGGACTTGGTCTTTTACCAAATAGGGTTATCTTCTGTATACCAACCCTTAACTTGTCACAACACAACTGATTGGCTCAAAAGCATTTAGAAGGAAAGAAATTCCACAAATTAACTTTTAACAAGGCAAGGCAAGTTTATTTATATAGCACATTTCATACGCAATGGCAATTCAAAGTGCTTTAGATAGAAAACATTAAGATAATAAAAAGAAACAAGAAACCAGAACAGTTTAGAATAAATAATTAAAAACAATTAAAATGTAAATTTAAGTTAGATAAAATCCAGTAGAAACAGTGGGACGAGCAGTGGCACAGAGCTCATTCAGTAAATGCAGAGCTAAACAGATGTGTTTTGAGTCTGGATTTGAATGTGACTACTGTAGGAGCACATCTGATCTCTTCTGGAAGCTGGTTCCAGCTGCGGCTGGCATAGTAGCTAAAAGCAGACTCTCCTTGCTTTGATTGAACCCTTGGTATTTCTAGCTGATGTGATCCTAATGATCTGAGTGATCTGTTGGGTTTATATTCAGTGAGCATATCTGCAATGTATTGAAGTCCTAGGCCATTAAATGATTTATATACCAGTAATAATACTTTAAAATCAATCATTAATGTAACTGGGAACCAGTGTAAAGACCTGAGGACTGGTGTGATGTGTTCATATTTTCTGGTTCTGCTCAGAATCCTGGCAGAAGCGTTCTGTATGAGCTGCAACTGTCTTATGGTCTTTTTGGGAAGGCCAGTGAGGAGTCCATTACAATAATCCACCCTGCTGGTGATGAAAGCATGCACAAGTTTCTCTAAGTCTTGACTAGAAACAAAGCATCTAATTCTTGCAATATTTTTCAAATGATAATATGCTGATTTAGTTATTGCTTTGACATGACTACTGAAGCTAAGGTCTGACTCTAGAGACACAACAAGGCACACCTGTTAATTGAAATGCATTCCAGGTGACTACCTCAAGAAGCTGGTGTAGAGAATGCCAAGAGTGTGTAAAGCGTGTGGCTACTTTGAAGACTCTCAAATAGAAAATGATATATATCTATGATATCATATATATTTCATAGTTTTGATGTCTTTACAATGTAGAAAAACCCTGGAATGAGTAATATTGACAGGTACTGTATATATACACAGTGCATTCGGAAAGTATTCAGACCCCTGTTACATTAAAGCCTTATTCTAAAATGGATTTCATCGTTTTTTCCCTCATCAATCTGCACACAATACCCCATAATGACACAATACCCCATAATGACACAATACCCCATAATGACACAATACCCCATAATGACACAATACCCCATAATGACCCAATACCCCATAATGACCCAATACCCCATAATGACCCAATACCCCATAATGACCCAATACCCCATAATGACCCAATACCCCATAATGACACAATACCCCATAATGACCCAATACCCCATAATGACATCAATACCCCATAATGACCCAATACCCCATAATGATACAATACCCCATAATGATACAATACCCCATAATGACACAATACCCCATAATGATACAATACCCCATAATGACACAATACCCCATAATGACACAATACCCCATAATGACACAATACCCCATAATGACACAATACCCCATAATGACACAATACCCCATAATGACCCAATACCCCATAATGACCCAATACCCCATAATGACCCAATACCCCATAATGACACAATACCCCATAATGACCCAATACCCCATAATGACCCAATACCCCATAATGACCCAATACCCCATAATGACCCAATACCCCATAATGACATCAATACCCCATAATGACACAATACCCCATAATGACACAATACCCCATAATGACACAATACCCCATAATGACATCAATACCCCATAATGACCCAATACCCCATAATGACCCAATACCCCATAATGACCCAATACCCCATAATGACCCAATACCCCATAATGACACAATACCCCATAATGACACAATACCCCATAATGACCCAATACCCCATAATGACACAATACCCCATAATGACCCAATACCCCATAATGACACAATACCCCATAATGACACAATACCCCATAATGACACAATACCCCATAATGACACAATACCCCATAATGACATCAATACCCCATAATGACCCAATACCCCATAATGACACAATACCCCATAATGACCCAATACCCCATAATGACCCAATACCCCATAATGACCCAATACCCCATAATGACAAAGCAAAAACAGGTTTTTAGAAATGTTTGCATATTCATTTAAAAATTAAAACTGAGATATTACATTTACATATTTATTCAGACCCATCACTCAGTTCTTTGTTGAAGCATCTTTGGCAGCGATTACAGCCTCAAGCCATTTTGAGTATGACGCTACAAGCTTGGCACACCTGTATTTGGGGAGTTTCTCCCATTCATCTCTGCAGATTCTCTCAAGCTCTGTCAGGTTGGATGGGCAGCATCGCTGCACAGCTATTGTTGGGTCTCTCTAAAGATGTTCGATCGGGTTCAAGTCCGGGCTCTGGCTGGACCACTCAAGGACATTCAAAGAATTGTCCCGAAGCCACTCCTGTGTTGTCTTGGCTGTGTGCTTAGGGTCATTGTCCTGTTGGAAGGTGAACCTTCGCCCCAGTCTGAGGTCTGGAGCAGGTTTTCATCAAGGATCTCTCTACTTTGCTCCGTAATCTTTCCCTCGATCCTGACTAGTCTCCCAGTCCCTGCTGCTGAAAAACATCTCCATAGCATGATGCTGCCACCACCATGCTTCACCGTAGGGATGGTGCCAGGTTTCCTCCAGACGTGACGCTTGGCATTTAGGCCAAAGAGTTCAATCTTGGTTTCATCAGACCAGAGAATCATGGTCTGAGGTGCCTTTTGGCAAACTCCAAGCAGGCTGTCATGTGCATTTTACTGATGAGTGGCTTCTGTCTGGCCACTCTACCATAAAGGCCTGATTGTTGGAGTGCTGCAGAGATGGTTGTCTTTCTGGACGTTTCTCCCATCTCAACAGAAACTCTGGAGCTCTATCATTGCTCAGATTGCCCAAACGTCTTCCATTTAAAAATTATGGAGGCCACTGTATTCTTGAGGAACCTTCCCCAGATCTGTGCCTCGACACAATCCTGTCTCGGAGCTCTACGGACAATTCCTTCGACCTCATGGCTTGGTTTTTGCTCTGACATGCACTGTAAACTGTGTGACCTTATATAGATAGGTGTGTGCCTTTTCAAATCAATTGAATTTACCTCAGGTGGACTCAAATCAAGTTGTAGAAACATCTCAAGGATGATCAATGGAAACAGGATGCAGCTGAGCTCAATTTTGAGTCTCATAGCAAAGGGTCTGAATACTTATGTAAATATGGTATTTCTGTTTTTATTTACATTTCTACATTTGCAAAAATGTCTAAAAACCAGTTTTCGCTTTGTCATTATCGGTATTGTGTGATCAGGAGAGTAAAGAACACGAGAAGGGAAGGATGAGGAAGGGAGTGTGAGGGAGAGGAGAGGAGAGAGGAGGTATAGAAGCGAGTGATGGAAGAGAGGAAGAGAATACCTTGCTCCACTATCCCAGCGGTAGTTCCAGACACAGTAGTGATTGATGCAGGAGATGTAGACTGTCTACCAACTGACGCAGAGAGAGGGAGAGAAATAGAGAAAGAAAGCAAAGAAAAGGGGAAAGGAGAAGACAGAAGTGTGTTAGTGTGAAGAGGAGGACAGATTGAAGTCACATTAGGTGCAAGGTAAGTCAAGCGTCTCAGTGCTGATCTAGGATCAGGTACCTCCCCTGTCCATTCATTATAATGTTAAAGGCAAAACTGATCTCAGATCAGCACTCCTACTCTGAGACACAATGAAGGATCCAGAGTCGATTCACAATTCTCTCTCCCCTCTTACCTGGGTCGGCAGTGACAAGTAGGGATGTGACAAAACAGTTGGTCCCCCCTTTGTTGCTATAACAGCCTCCACTCTTCTCCTCCACCAAACATTACAGTTGGCACTATGCATTTGGGCTGGTAGCGTTGTCCTGGCATCCGCCAAACCCAGTTGACCGGGGCAGCTCTAGCAGGGTAGAAATCCGATGAACTGACTTGTTAGAAAGATGGCATCCTATGACGGGGCCCCATAGAAAGTCACTGAACTCTTCAGTACGGGCCATTCTAAGCCAATGTTTGTTTATCGAGATTGCATGGCTATGTGCTCGATTTTATACACCTGTCAGCAACGGTGGTGGCTGAAATAGCCAAATCCACTAACTTGAAGTCGTATCCACATACTTTTAGCCATGTAGTACAATTACCTTGTTCCCTTGCACATGGACTCGGTACTGGTACCCTTAGCATATAGTAGCCATCGTTAGTCAGTGTGTATCTATTATTATGTGTTTTACTTTTCTCTCTGCATTGTTGGGAAGGGGTGGTAAGTAAACATTTCACTGTTAGTCCACACCAAAAATTTGATTTGTTTCAGGTGGCACAAATCCCACTCAAGTCATGGGACTGATATTAGCATTTTTCGAAAACCATGTTCTAATAATCTATAAGCGACTTTGGTGAGCTTCACAATCAATTTGAGATACTTTTGGATTATTTGGAAATGATGCGTGAAAAATGCTAATATCCGTCCCATGATTTGAATTGGATTTGTGCCACAAATGCTAAAATGTTAGCATTTGGAAACAGTGCCAGGGAAACTAATTGGATTGCTGTCATACCTTTTTCCGTAGACTGCTTACGATAAGGAAACCAATATAATATTCAGTCATTTGGGTGAACTATCCCTTTAAAGTTTAAAACGGCCATTGGGTTTCTTTTAAATCAAAAATAAAAATTCCCAAAATTCCACAATTGCTATTGCGCTCAAATAAGTTATATTCAAATCAAATTGTATTGGTCACATATTTAGCAGATGTTATTGCGAATGTTATAGCAAAATCCTTGAATTTACACCAGTCATGCAGTAAGCGTTCGTGTGAAGTAGTCTTATGTCTGTTGTTGGGGGCCTGCGATGCTGACAGGATTTGTTTGGGTCTCACAGTGCAGTCCCTTGCAGATGCTTAAGCATTGCACCTGTAATACCATTACTGTACCTCAATTCCAACTTGCATTTCACCACCTTCTCATTTAACTTCTCAAAGTATTGCCATGCAGGACTTCACTGCTGTCGCTTGTCTTTCTCTGTCTTTTTTCCAACTGTTAACGACGTTGACGTACTGGTGGAGAGTCTGCTCCAAAATAATAGATTCCTCAACTTCTTGTACATTGACTCCCGGAGTCGACCCATTTCTGAGTGTTCAATTCCGCTAGATTTCGAGTCCTTGACTCCTAAGATTCTGTATTTTTGGAACGGAGAAGACGGATTAGTTGCTGTACTTCCAAGAACACAAACACTTGCATCTTCCATAGCTATCTAGCGAGGGACGGAGAGAGGAATGTAGGCAGGTCGGGTATAGGCAGACACTAGGCCTGTTCACTAGGCCTGTTCACTAGGCCTGTCTATAGGTAATCAAAAACTGTCCCTTGCAATGGAATGCTGTATCTCGCAAATTCTTGGCTTCCAATGTCTGGCAACGTCAGTAAAGCAGGACCTATCATCAATGAATAGGCCACTAGGATATTCTACACGCAACAGACCGAAGACTGAACACAAACGTGTATCATTAGCAAAGAGAAAAAGCACAGGAGCCAGCGTGACGGAGAGAGAGGAGAGGGCAGGCAGGAAGAACTGAGCGCCTATCTCTTGGTAATCTTTATCTCGCAATGTCTTGTCTTGCAATGCCTCGCAAATTCACCAAAGTAGTCAAAAGTTCCCAGGCCTTTATAGCCTATTGTCTAGTTAGGCTGTAACACAGCAAAGAATATGTTTGGTGATAACGGCACTGTGATTTAAATTTTAACAACCAATTTCGTTTAAACGTTTTAACATTTAAAAGTTCACACCCCTAAGTGGAAGAGCAACATGTAATGATCCATGCAGGTTACCATTGTAGTCAAACTTGGAGGTAAAACTCCATTTGTGACAATGAGAAAGAGAGAGCGAGTGTTTGTGTGTGTGCGTGGGTGTGTCTGTTTTTGTGCGTGGGTGTGTGTGACATGCATGCACTGAGAGATTTCCGCTAGATGGCCCAGCTGCAAAGTAAAAATGGGCTATATTGTCAAGATTCAGGAAAACTCAAATTATCTTTCTGGTCTTCATTTAAGTTTAGGGTTGGGTATTAGGGTTAGCAGTGTGGTTAAGTTTGGGGTTAAGGTTGGGGTTAAGGTTGGGTTTAGGACTTTGTGGCTGTGCCAGCTAGTCACCATTCTGCAGAGCTGCCTCCAGTACATGAGTCATCCCAATAAATGGCAACCTGCTGTGCATGCTTGTAAGTATTTATGAAGACACACACATTTACCGGAGAAGTTCCTCGTCACCAGCATAGCAGTCAGGACTGCTCCCTATGAACAGAAAGATAGAGAAAACGAGAGATGGGGAGAGAGAGAGAGAGAGAGGAGAGAGAGAGAGGAGAGAGAAATAAAGAAAGGGGTGAGTGGTAGGTTACTAGGTTAGTCTGAGAAGTGAGAAGGCTCACAGATGTTTAAAGTGAAGCTATTCCTGTGGATTATGAGATTATTAAGAGAGAGCAGACCTTGAGTTTCCTCCTGGCGTTGAACTTCTTCAGGCACTCCACTGTCTCCTGTCTGTGCATCATGGACGCCACCGTGGAGCGTTGCTGGAGAGAGAGAGAGAGAGAGAGAGAGAGAAATAGACAATGTCAAACTGAGAGGAAACAGAGAGGAAAAGTGTGTGTGTGTGTGTGTGTGTGTGTGGGGGTTCGAATCCCACGGGGGACCAGTATGGACATGTGTGCACTAACTGAACTGTAAGAGCGTCTGCTAAATGACTACAATGTAAAGGTAAAGTGTACTTACGGAGACCCATGGGTGTTTGAGCGTCTCCTGGGCAGTTATTCTCTTGGCAGGGTTTATAGTCAACATCTGGTTAATCAGGTTTTTGGCTTCTGGAGTCACCGAGTCCCACTCTGGAGACGGAAACTACACACACGTACACACACACGTATGCAAAAACACACACGCAGACCCTCCCTTTTGTCAAACAGATTGATAGACAGAGATGACAGAGTGTGCGCTTGCATGTGAGTGTGTGTGTGTGTGTGTGTGTGTGTGTGTGTGTGTGTAACTCACATCATAGGCTCCTGCTTTGATTTGCTGGTAGAGTTTGTGTTGGTCCTCATCCCAAAATGGAGGATACCCCACTAGCAGGATGTACAGGATCACACCTATACATAAACAAACACACAATGAGTGGTGAGAGAGGGGCAGGAGATATTGAAGAGAGAGGGTGAGAGAGAGAGAAGAGACAAAGATAATAAAGTGATCTGTACTCACCACAAGCCCAGATGTCTACAGGTTTACCATAGGCCTCCTTCCTCAGTACCTCTGGAGATAGGTAACCTGGGGTACCTGCAAAACCTACACACACACCGACACAAACACACAGAGTCATCAAGCTGTATTTGACTTGAGTCGTGAGCTATGGATGATATCACATGATGATTGATGTAATCGAACACAGCAGACCAAACGGATTCCCCTGGATCTCTTTTATTTTGTTGAAAACTGTAACCAACTACCATAATCAACAATGTAATTTTAAACTGAAATACATTTATTTAACTGAAATGGAAAGCTGAACTGGGAAGTCCTGCTATACAAATGGGCGTTTTTAACAGGTTATTTCCATTTACATATGTAAGCTTAGGCCTTATTTTTGTATTTATTCATTTTGACATTTTGTATTTGCAATGTAAATCATGTTGTCTAACTGACTATGATGCAATAAAGAAAGTATTGCAAATGGATAGATTCTATTTGATCTAACATGACTTATGACATAACAAACGAGGGGTTTCCAGGGGTTCTAACACCCGACATTCTATCATTCTAATCTCTTGAGCAACAATCAATCAGCAACTAAAACACACACTTTACAAGATTTGTAAAGAAAAAAAACACAAGGATTTGCAAACAAACCAACGTGAACAGCACAAGAATGTATGCTCCATCATACATGTCTTCCAGCGGGCCCAGAAACCCCAGGGCCTCCCTGTATGTTGGTGATCTCCACCAAGAGGTCACCAACGCCGTCTTAAGTTCAGGCCTATCGGGGATATACACATCCCAGTAGAGGACCCTCATCCTCAGTGAACTTAAAAAAAAAAAAAAATAATGAAACATTTTTTTAAAACGTATCCTTTTACGATAAAACTATACTAAACATATTCACGTCACCAAATAATTGTTTAAAACACACTGTTGTGGTAATGAAGGTCTACAGTAGCCTCAACAACACTCTGTAGTGTAGCACAATGGTGTAGCCGGACAGGTCAGTTCCGTCCCCCTCTGGGTACATTGACTTCAATACAAAACCTAGGAGGCTCCTGGTTCTCACCCCCTTCCATAGACTTACACAGTAATTATGACAACTTCCGGAGGACATCCTCCAACCTATCAGAGCTCTTGCAGCATTAACTGACATGTTGTCCAGCCAATCAAAAGATCAGAGAATGAATCTAGTACTGAAAGCATACGCTACAGCTAGCTAGCACTGCAGTGTATAAAATGCGGTGAGTAGTTGACTCAGAGAAAGACAATAGTTGAACAGTAAAAAAAAAAAAAATGTACTTAAAAATGAAGAAGCAAGAGAGAAAAAGCTATCTATATTTCGTTGCATTTTTTTCCACTTTCATTTAGCTAGAGAATGCAGCTAGCTAGTTTACCTTAATCAAACACCCGGTTCAAACAGAGAGAGATGCTATGTTCCCTAGCTGGCTACGGATATCCAACACTGAAACTCATCCAAGTCAAGACAAGCTTTTGGTTTTATTAATTTATTGGTGTAACTGCTAAACTGCTTGCTGACTGTACACTGTACTGCATGATTGTAGCGGGTTTACTAACATGTTAATTCTAGTAGCTATGTTGACTATGAGGTTAGCTAATATGGTGAAAACGATGTAGGCTGTGTAGCGGTTAGCGGTTATGATATGAAGGCTTGGAAAGGTTTTTTCACCTGGTCACAGACAGCTGATTTGTTGTGCACTGAAGTCCACAAGCGAAGGGAAAAGGTGAGAGGAGGAGAGTGCGTAGATGCGAGAAGGATGTGATCATGCTGTTTGTATGTGGCTGCTATGAAAGTGAACGAAGTTTGCGTGTGATCAGGTGTATATTAATTCCGCCAATTCTGTTGAAAACGTTTCTAAAATAGAAGCAAATGGAACCAAACGGGGATAAACATATCTGAATCTGTCCAATAGAAACTCTAGTTTGCAACTGTTGGACTAATGATTACACCCTAGATCAGCTAGATGCAGACCAGAGTGTGCTAGGCGGTGTTGAACGTGTCACTGTCTGTCACCTTAATGACTCTAATTTCTCTCGATCTGAGCACCTACAGTTGAAGTCGGAAGTTTACATACACCTTAGCCAAATACATTTAAACTCCGTTTTTCACAACATGAAATCTGTGGAGTGGTTGCAAAATGAGTTTAAATGACTAAGTATATGTAAACTTCTGACTGTACATTCTGACTGTACATTGTAAATGTATATTCATAGGCTGGTTGTAGCAACCTCATGATGGGTATAGGGAAAATATAAGTATTATGTAGTAGCCTAAATCTTAAACGGCACAGACCAAAACTGCTCCATCTGGGTCGTTCGGAAACAAACTAACAATAACACTCGAATACGGTTATATCAAATATGTTAATTAACACATCCGAGCGTGACCTGAAAGCAATCAACTTTATAACCATCCATCAAGGCTTGAGAAAGGATTTGTTAAGAACCTGGACAAGACCATCTGCAACAAAGGTGTGTACAATACCTTTTTTTTCTTCACAGACATTGTCTCCAGCAAGCTGGTTTTGATGAGAATGGGCAGTCCAAAGGCAATGCCGAGGCTTTTGAAAGAGCCATAACAAAATTAAAAGGAATGCTCCTAGAAGTGAAAAAGTTTTAATTGAACACTTCAAATCTCTTAACGAGCGAGAGGCTGGAACCAGGTGCCAGGGCCAAAGACTTCACTGATGTCTACATTTAATAATTTTGGTCGGGATGTCAACGACCACAAGTTGAGACAGCTCTTTGGATATGGTCAAATCAAATTAAATCACGTTATTGGTCGCATAGACATATTTGGTGTATTTGCCAGATGTGTCTTATATGTCTTAAATGTTACAGTATCTTGTGCGTTTAGTTGGTCCTTATATTGAGTTACGGGTGATTATGGTTGTATTACGTATCTTCTGTGCATTCTCGGGACATGACATCCAAAGGGTTCGGTTTTGTCAACTTTGAGAGTCATGAGGATGCACAGAAGATAAGTGGTGCAATGCCAAATATTATTGCCAATTTCTAGATGTGAGTTAAAACTCAGTGTCTGTGAGTCCAGTGTATCTGACCATCTCAGGCTGTGGATCAGATGAATGGCAAGGAGCTGAACGGGAAGTGGCTCTATGTGGGAACTGAAACAGACCAGACATCATGGAGTGAACCTCTATAATAAAAACACTGACGATGATGAGCTACACAAGGGACAATCACCAAGGTGATGACGACGGAGGGTGGCAAGGGCAAGGGCTTTGGCTTTATGGGCCTCCCCTCCCACCGGGGAGGCCACCAAGGCTGTGGCGGAGTTGAACGGCCGCATTGTGGCAACCAAGCCACTATATGTGTCCCCAGCCCAGAGCAAGGCACAGCGTGTCGAATTCCTCACAAACCAATACAAGAAGATGATGTCCCACTACATGGCTGAGATCAATCCTAACCCAGTGATCTCCTACCAGCCTGCTGCTGCTCCAAGATGTCCCACTACATGGCTGAGATCAATCCTAACCCAGTGATCTCCTACCAGCCTGCTGCTGCTCCAAGATGTCCCACTACATGGCTGAGATCAATCCTAACCCAGTGATCTCCTACCAGCCTGCTGCTGCTCCAAGATGTCCCACTACATGGCTGAGATCAATCCTAACCCAGTGATCTCCTACCAGCCTGCTGCTGCTCCAACTGGGTACTTAAAAAACAACAACTAACCTTTATTTAACAAATTCTTATTTACAATGACGGCCTACACCGGGCCAATTGTGCGCCACATTATGGGACTCCCAATCACGGCCAGTACAGTCTGGATTCGAACCAGGTTGTCTGTAGTGACGCCTCTAGCACCGAGATGCAGTGTCTTAGACCACTGGGCTGCCATTCAGGTAAATCCAAATGATTTGATTTCATGTGGACACTATTTTGAAATAAAAAATTTGAGTACTATGAATTACATAAGAAATCCACTCAAAAACTACACTGAGTGTACAAAAGATTAAGAGCACCTTGCTAATATTGAGTTCCCCCCTTCTTTTGCCATAGGTACAGCTTCAATTCGTCAGGGCATGGACTCTACAAGGTGTCGAAAGCATTCCCATGAGTAAAGTGGATTTAACAACTGACATCAATATGGGATCATAGCTTTCACCTGGATTTACCTGGTCAGTCTTTGTCATGGAAAGACTTCATTCATTATGTTTGTACAGTCAGTGTATATACACTACCATTCCATATCTCCGACTGGCCAATAAAAATAAAAGATTACGACGGGCAAAAGAACACAGACACTGGACAGAGGAAGATATGGCTTTTTCTTTGTAACTCTGCCTAGAAGGCCAGCATTCCGGAGTCACCTCTTCGCTGTTGACGTTGAGACTGGTGTTTTGTGGGTACTATTTAATGAAGCTGCCAGTTGAGGACTTGTGAGGCGTCTGTTTCTCAAACTAGACACTGTAATGTACTTGTCCTCTTGCTCAGTTGTGCACCGGGGCCTCCCACTCCTCTTTCTATTCTGGTTAGAGCCAGTTTGCGCTGTTTAGTGAAGGGAGTAGTACACAGCGTTGTACAAGATCTTCCGTTTCTTGGCAATTTCTCACATGGAATAGCCTTCATTTCTCAGAACAAGAATAGACTGACGAGTTTCAGAAGAAAGTTCTTTGTTTCTGGCCATTGTGATCCTGTAATCGAACCCACAAATGCTGATGCTCCAGATACTCAACTAGTCTAAAGATGGCCAGTTTTATTGCTTCTTTAATCAGCACATAATGTTTTTGCTGTGCTAACATAATTGCAAAAGGGTTTTCTAATGATCAATTAGCCTTTTAAAATAATAAACTTGGATTAGCTGACACAACGTGCCATTGGAACACAGGAGTGATGGTTGCTGATAATGGGCCTCTGTACGCCTATGTAGATATTCCAGAAAAAAATCAGCCGTTTCCAGCTACAATAGTCATTTACAACATTAACAATGTCTACACTGTATTTCTGATCAATTTGATGTTATTTTAATGGACAAAAAATTAGCTTTTCTTTCAAAAACAAGGACATTTCTAAGATACCACAAACATTTGAACGGTAGTGTACACCCTCCCACACAAAAACGACTGAGTGCCAACTGTAGAATATCTGCACGGTGGGTAAACTGTGTGGTATCTGGTTAAATTAGACACTAACGTTAGCTTAGTCCCCATCCCTATGCTACGTGTGTGTGTGTGATAGAGAGAACGAGAGAGATAGAAAATGGGTACGTCTGCTGATCAGTGGCTGAAGCTAACAGGAGAAAGCAGAGGCGTTTGGCTGATTGTTCCTCCTCCTCCTCACACTGCCTCTAAGTGTGTGTAACAATGTCTACACTGTATTTGATCAATTTGATGTTATTTTAATTGAAATAAAATGTGCCTTTCTTTCAAAAATATTTTTATAAATATATTTATATACCATTTTGAAGAACTACATACAGTTGAAGTCGGAAGTTAACATACACCTTAGCCAAATACATTTAAACTCAGTTTTTCATAATTACTGTGGATATAGATACTTTTGTACCTGTTTCCTCCAGCATCTTCACAAGGTCCTTTGCTGTTGTTCTGGGATTGATTTGCACTTTTCGCACCAAAGTTCGTTCATCTCTAGGAGACAGAACGTGTCTCCTTCCTGAGCGGTATGACGGCTGCGTGGTCCCATGGTGTTTATACTTGCGTACTATTGTTTGTACAGATGAATGTGGTACCTTCAGGCGCTTGTAAATTGATCCCAAGGATGAACCAGACTTATGGAGGTCTACAATTCTTCTGTGGTCTTGGCTGATTTCTTTAGATTTCCCCATGATGTTGAGCAAAGAGGCACTGAGTTGGAAGGTAGGCCTTGAAATACATCCACAGGTACTCCTCCAATTGACTCAAATGATGTCAATTAGCCTATCAGAAGCTTCTAAAACCATGACATAATTTTCTGGAATTTTCCAATCTGTTTAAAGGCACAGTCAACTTAGTGTATGTAAACTTCTAACCCACTGCAATTGTTTGTGCATGACACAAGTAATTATTGTGTCATGCACAAAGTAGATGTCCTAACCGACTTGCCAAAACTATAGTTTGTTAACATGAAATCTGTGGAGTGATTGAAAAAAGTGTGTGTAAACTTCCGACTTCAACTGTATATTTTTTTTCAAATACAATTAATCAAATACAATTTGCATCATGATGATGTGGCAAGTCACACTTTGCTCCAATATTTTGAAAACTGTATTTAACAGTGGACTAATGCAAAAAATACCAAACTATAGTTGAGTGGAACAACTTTCACTTTTTCTACATTTTTGTTACGCCTCTAATATTGATTAAATTGTTTTGTTTTTTATATACACAATACACTATCATGACAAAGCAAAAACAGGTTTTTAGAAATTTTTGCAAATGTATTCAAAATATGTATTTACATGTCTTTCCAGAGATGTTCGATTGGGTTCAAGTCCGGGCTGGGCCACTCAAGGATATTCAGAGACTTGTCCCGAAACCACTCCTGCATTATCTTGGCTTTGTGCTTAGGGTCATTGTCCTGTTGGAAGGTGAACCTTCACCCCAGTCTGAAGTCCTGAGTGCTCTGGAGCAGGTTTTCATCAAGGATCTCTGTACTTTGCTCCGTTCATCTTTCCCTCAATCCTGACTAGTCTCCCAACCACCATGCTTCACTGCAGCTGAAAATCATCCCCACAGCATGATGCTGCCACCCCCATAATTCACCGTCGGGATGGTGCCAGGTTCCCTCCAGACATGACGCTTGGCATTCAGGCCAAAGAGTTCAATCTTGGTTTCATCAGACCAGAGAATCTTGTTTCTCATGGTCTGACAGTCCTTTAAAAGCCTTTTGGCAAACTCCAAGCGGGCTGTCATGTGCCTTTTACTGAGGAGTGGCTTCCTTCTGGCCACTCTACCATAAAGGCCTGATTGGTGGAGTGCTGCAGAGATGGTTGTCCTTCTGGAAGGTTCTCCCATCTCCACAGAGGAACTCTGGAGCTCTGTCAGAGTGACCACTGGGTTCTTGGTCACTTCCCTGAACAAGGCCCTTCTCCCCCGGTTGTCAGTTTGGTTGTGCGGGGCGGCCTGCTCTAGGAAGAATCTTGGTGGTTCCAAACTTCTTCAATTTATGAATGATGGAGGCCACTGTGTTCTTGGGGACCTTCAATGCTGCAGACATTTTTTGGTACCCTTCCTCAGATCTGTGCCTCGACGCAATCCTGTCTCGGAGCTCTATGGACAATTCCTTTGACCTAATGGCTTGGTTTTTCTCTGACATGCACTGTCATCTGTAGGGCCTTATATAGACTGGTGTGTGCCTTTCCAAATCATGTCCAATCAATTGAATTGACCACAGGTGGACTCTAATCAAGTTGTAGAAACATCTCAAGGATGATCAATGGAAACAGGAAGCACCTGAGCTCAATTTCGAGTCTCATAGCAAAGGATCTGAATACTTATGTAAATAAGGTTTTTTATTTATTTATTATGTAAATAAGGTATACGTTTTTTATTTTTTATCCATTTGCAAAAAAATCTCAAAATCTGTTTTCGCTTTGTCATTATGGAGTATTGTATTGTATTGTATTGTATTGTGTGTAGATTGATGAGGGAAAATAATAATTTAATCCATTGTAGAATAAGGCTGTAATGTAACAAAATGGGGTCTGAATACTTTCCTAATGCACTGTACACCTTTAAGATAAGGTTGATTAATAAAAAATAAATAAATTGAGGTTTAAAAACGTGAATATGAAAAGATATTCAAACAAGAGAACAGCTAGTCTCTGGGACACACACACACACACACGTGTTCAATGTGTGTGTGTGTGTGTGTGTGTGTGGACGTACCAAACCATGCCTGTTGGTCTCCCTGCACCTCGATAGCCAGTCCAAAGTCAGCCAACTTCACTGCAGCGTTCTTACACTTACTGGCCAGCAGCAAGTTCTCTGGCTACACGGGGAACAGATGGGACATGAAGTCAAACACTTCTCATGGGGTGCTGGGAACAGAGATCCTTTCAAATATGTTCCAATGTTATTCTATGGTGCTAGGCCTCAAACCATGTAGTAGTAACGCACTTGCTCATACGCACACACATACACACACAGAGACACACACACACACACACACACACACACACACGAGCATGCACATACGCGCACAAACACACAGATGGTCCCGTCGTTAACAGATGTATCAGTTTGTAATTTATTTCATGTTTATTTAATATGAACCAATCTGTCTGTTAACAGCTGTGTTCTGCTACTGTGGTTAGCCAGTGCTAACAGTCACACACACACACACACACACACACACACACACACAGACACAGACACACACACAGACACAGATTTACTGTAGCAGTTCAACATGTGGCGATTATTGAGAGTAATTGATTTGTGGCATGCAGGGCAGAGGAGGGGTGTTTGTTTTAGTCTCACTGTTCGATAGAGAGAACAATGCAGACTGTAGACTACACACTGTGAAGGTAGTCTAATAAATGGCCCTATGTTATCCATAAAGCACATAGCCATACTGCAGCATTAACTGTGTACTACTGATCCACAACATATAGTATATAGATAGCTGCCAGGGTGTGTGTGTGTACAGTATGTGTGTCTGTGACACACCAGCCATCGTTCAAGATCCACTGCGAAATTAGTCAGTATTTGACGTCCATCCATGTCTGAGGACGTCGGGAGATGACGTGGAAACCGGCCACTAGGGGCAACGGTGAGCACTGTTATGTTGAAGCAGGGTGTTTTGCCAGGGTGTTGTGGATGGATGTAAGCATCTGCCTCTGATTCCAAAGGTTGCATATTTGAATCTAGCGTTAGAAAGTTTATTTATATACTTTATCCCTAACCTTAACCCTTACCTTAACCATTTGGAGCTAATGCCTAACCTTAAGATTTCGGTGTTAATTCCTAAACCTAACCTTAAACAATTCGAAATTTGACAGGTCATTGACGTGAGACTATGAGAGCTAGTAGGGTTTTGCTAGGGCGTTGTGGACGGGGATGATACCATCAGGGGTTTTGCTAGGGCGTTGTGGACGGGGATGGTACCATCAGGGGTTTTGCTAGGGCGTTGTGGACGGGGATGATACCATCAGGGGTTTTGCTAGGGCGTTGTGGACGGGGATGGTACCATCAGGGGTTTTGCTAGGGCGTTGTGGACGGGGATGGTACCATCAGGGGTTTTGCTAGGGCGTTGTGGACGGGGATGGTACCATCAGGGGTTTTGCTGGGGCGTTGTGGACGGGGATGATACCATCAGGGGTTTTGCTAGGGCGTTGTGGACGGGGATGGTACCATCAGGGGTTTTGCTAGGGCGTTGTGGACGGGGATGGTACCATCAGGGGTTTTGCTAGGGCGTTGTGGACGGGGATGGTACCATCAGGGGTTTTGCTGGGGCGTTGTGGACGGGGATGGTACCATCAGGGGTTTTGCTGGGGCGTTGTGGACGGGGATGGTACCATCAGGGGTTTTGCTAGGGCGTTGTGGACGGGGATGGTACCATCAGGGGTTTTGCTAGGGCGTTGTGGACGGGGATGGTACCATCAGGGGTTTTGCTGGGGCGTTGTGGACGGGGATGATACCATCAGGGGTTTTGCTAGGGCGTTGTGGACGGGGATGGTACCATCAGGGGTTTTGCTAGGGCGTTGTGGACGGGGATGGTACCATCAGGGGTTTTGCTAGGGCGTTGTGGACGGGGATGGTACCATCAGGGGTTTTGCTAGGGCGTTGTGGACGGGGATGGCGCATGTTCAATCCCACTCGTTATTTATCTTTTGTTTTAGCCTCAGACCTTAACCCTTAATTTAACCTTTGAAATGTGACGTTTATGGATGTCTGACTCTGCAGTGAGACTGTGAAAGCTTCTTGCTTGCACGCAAACACACACACAGTGGAACTGTGTTAATACCAGTGGGGCCGCTGTATAATGTCAGCATGACTGCAGATCTATCTCAGCGTGAACAAGTAGAGAGCAGCGTTATTAGACTTATATGGCATTTTTATTGTGTCAGGAGCATGACAGGCTTGTAGAAATTCGATCCTAACCTATTCTTATGGCATGACAAATCACACACACACACACACACACACACACACACGTCTTACTTTAATTCAAAGTGACAACAGTCCACACATTATGGAACGTGACCCTGAAAAAACACATTTACATCAGTATTCAGACCCTTTACTCAATACCTTGTTGAAGCACCTTTGGCAGCGATTACACAAGTCTTCTGTATTTCTCCTATTCTTCTCTGCAGATCCTGTCAGGTTCGATGGGGAGCGTCGCTGCACAGTTATTTTCAGGTCTCGCCAGAGATGTGTGATTGAGTTCAAGTCCGGGCTCTGCCTGGGCCACTCAAGGACATTCAGAGACTTGTCCCGAAGCCACTCCTGCGTTGTCTTGGCTGTGTGCTTAGAGTCGTTGTCCTGTTGGAAGGTGAACCTTCGCCCAAGTCTGAGGTCCTGAGCGTTCTGGAACAGTACTTGTACACTGTACTTTGCTCCGTTCATCTTTCCCTCAATCCTGACTAGTCTCCCAGTCCCTGCTGCTGAAAAACATCCCCACAGCATGACGCTGCCACCACTTTGCTTTACCGTAGGGATGGTGCCAGGTTTCTTCCAGACGTGATGCTTGGCATTCAATCTTGGTTTCATCAGACCAGAGAGTCTTGCCGCACTGCTTCTTGACACAATGCACGCTTAACCCGGAAACCAGCCGCACCAATGTGTCGGCCCGCCACAGTAGTCGCTAGAGCGCGATGGGACAAGGACAATCCGGCCAGCCAAACCCTCCCCTAACACGGACGACGCTGGGCCAATTGTGCATTGCCTCATGGGTCTCCCGGTCGTGGCTGCGACACAGACAGGGCTCGAACCCGCATCTGTAGAAACGCAGCTTGCACTACTGCGCCACTCGGGAGGCCCGTGGGGAGTGGATTTTGTCTGGCCACTCTACCATAGAGAGAGAGTTCCTCTGTGGAGATGGGAGAACCATCTCTGCAGCACCCCACCAATCAGGCCTTTATGGTAGAGTGCTGCAGAGATGGTTCTCCCATCTCCACAGAGGAACTCTGGAACTCTGTCAGTGACCACAGTCTCCCTCGATTGCTCAGTTTGGCCGGGCGAACCAGCTCTAGGAAGAGTCTTGGTGGTTCCAAGGTTCTTCAATTTATGAATGATGGAGGCCACTGTGTTCTTGGGGACCTTCAATGCTGCAGACATTTTTTGGTACCCTTCCCCAGATCTGTGCCTTGACACAACCCTGTCTCGGAGCTCTACGGACAATTCCTTCAACCTCATGGCTTGGTTTTTGCTCTGACATACACTGTTAACTGTGGGACCTTATATAGACAGGTGTGTGCCTTTCCAAATCATGTCTAATCAATTGAATTTACCACAGATGGTATCAAGATGTAGAAACAGCTCAAGGACGATCAATCGAAACAGGATGCACCTGATCTTATTTTCGAGTCTCATAGCAAAGGGTCTGAATACTTATGTAAATAAGGTATTTTTATATAAAACATTTTATAAATGTGCAAACATTTCTAAAAAACAGTTTTCGCTTTGTCATTATGGGGTATTGTGTGTAGATTGACGAGGGAAACAAAATATTGAATGGATTCGCCATGCCAAAAGGATTTTTCCGAGGTGTATGAACAATGAGGATATTTACTGCGATTTCAATGGGAACCTATGGCCAAATGGTCAAGACAGGCTTGATGCAAACTAGTGCCTGATAAACATTGTTCCTTTAATTTGATTCCATTGAGAACCATGTCTTCAATGATTACACCTTTGACATAGGAAAGAAGTTATGGAAATGTGACGCTCAGTCACTTTTAAATGGGTAGTGAAAGTTAGTTTATTGCCTAAGGTGAAAACAGTGACGTGTACTGTACTTTACAGAACTGTAGCAATAATACAGGACAATTTTGAAACATGTATCTTACATTTTTTGCTATTGGATTAACTGGTTGTTAAAATAACTACATTGTATCATTATGTTTTGGTTGATTACATTTCACAGTAAAATTATATTTTTGATCAATTGTTGTGAAAGACGTCAACAAACAAAATGAATGCACAATGAAAGGTGTTGAATGTAAGACTGGCTGTGTTAGTGTTACCAGTTTGGCGTTTTATACTAAGTGTTTTTAAAATTCACCACGTACTTGAAAATCTTGCCAAAGTGATTAAAAGAAACTGTAACTCACCTTGAGGTCCCTGTGTACCACGCCCGAGAGGTGACAGTGTAGCACGGCCTCCAGGATCTGCTGGATGCAGTGACTGTACAACAACACCAGGGAGAGTCGGTTAGTCTATGCCAGCGTACTGCATCTGATATGTGTTCTGTATTCTGTATTTCAGTGCTTTTAAAATGTGCATGACAAATTATGTTCTATTCTATTTTAGTCCCAAAAGTGCAAACTCCAAGCTAAATCAAGCGCCCCTCAACTTTCAAGTATTTGACACAAGCACACTTGTACACTGAAAGTGCATTAAAATGTCTATACACCACCTGCTCAAGTCCACTCCTATGTTTTTCTGTCCTGTGTGATATTCTGTGTTCTCACTGGACTAAAAAGTAGTGGATGCTGTTAAATATCTGCACACCTAAAACACACAGTGGAACCTGCCAGTGAAATGCTGAAGAGGGAATATTCTATGGACACGAGTCAGGCAGCGTAGGAGAGCGTCCGTGTGTGTGTTTATGTATTGGTGTGATCCTGTACATCCTGCTAGTGGGTTATCCTCCATTTTGGGATGGAGTCTCTCTCTCTCTCTCTCTCCCTCTCTCTCTCTCTCTCTCTCTCTAACTCGCTCTAACTCTCTCTAACTCTCTCTAACTCTCTCTAACTCTCTCTCCTGAGGGGCAAGGGTCTGGAAAGGTCAAACTGAGCGGGACAGAGAGACAGACAGACAGTTTAATTGATATTGAATTTGAATTGACAGAGCGAGAGAGACAGAGAGACAGTTTAATTGAAATGACAGACAGACAGACAGACAGACAGACAGACAGACAGACAGACAGACAGACAGACAGACAGACAGACAGACAGACAGACAGACAGACAGACAGACAGACAGACAGACAGACAGACAGACAGACAGACAGACAGACAGACAGAAAGCTGATGGATAAATGGAACAGGGTGAACTGTGTAATAAAAAGGTGTTTACCTGGCATCTGCTTCACTGTAGTACTCTCTGGCCACAATGTCCTCAAACAGCTCTCCACCTGTCACTCTACAACAAAAAGAGACTCGTTTACACACACACACACACACACACACACACACACACACACACACACACACACACACCCTTACAAAAAATTGCAGCTTAAATTTCAAGTGAAAACATAATTTGACATGTATTACATTGAGTTCACATGTTAACACCACCTTTTCACATGTGAGGAGAAAAACATGTTGTTTTCACCTCACAAGTGAATTGCAAGTTCCTATTTGAAAAACAATTTGAATATGTGAAAATCACATTTGCAGTTTTAAGTGTAAGCAAACTCTTCAAACTTTCACATATGGAATTGCAAGTTCACATGTGGGGGTGAAATGGTGTTATGCTCCTTACGTGAAAAAGTGGCAATGTTTCCACAAGTGGAATTGCAAATTCTGTAATGTCATTCTGTAAAAAGGTTACTTAACCTAATAATTCAAGTGCGTTAAAAATGTTTATTTCTGAACCATCCACTCGATATACAGTACATGTATACTGTAATTAGAGCTACCATTAAGGAGAGGCATCTCTCTCTCTCTCTCTCTCTCTCTCTCTCTCTGTTACTACTGCAGACACATGCCTCTTTTCTTCGTACGTCGGTCCGTGACCGTTGGAAGAAGCCCAGTGAAAAGAACAGAGATGCTAGCCTGTCTCCCTTCTTTATTTATCCTGGTTTCTGGTTTGCACGCAATGTTTTATTACAACTTTATTACAACTAAACTGTGTTGAGTTCTGTTCATTTTGATGTATAATTTAATTGTTTTGACCGAGTGAAAAACTAGTTAGATTTTCCCATTTACATGAGTTTAGCCAAGCTAAGTAGCTAGCTAGCTCCCTTTTGTATGCGATTCAATCAGAACAAGATGGCGTTTGGGATGATTTTACAAACAAGGGTTCATATTGAGAGTATTTACATGTGTACATATGAACCACACTAATTATATTTTTGTGAAATGTTTCTAATGGTCACATGCTAATTTCTAGCTAGCTTAGAGGTAGCTTAGTGATAGGTGATAGCTAGCCTTCTATTTTGTCTTCGCTAGCTATTTTTAGCTTCTGTTTTTGTTAGCTGTCCATTGTTTTTTGTTACATTTTTAATACACAGGCTTAAAGGGGATTTTAACGTATTTGAAAATGTGTGAATGTGTTTGCTTTTGGAATGAATGTAAACAGATACTTTCATACAAAGATATGATTATTAATTAGGGCTGTCAGAGTTAGTCATTAAACTTAATCGCATCGTCTGAAAGTTTTCAAAATACACTGAAAACATCTAAATACATAATCTATACAGCTGAAAACAACAAGACGAAAAACAAGTAGACATTGAGGTTAATGAAATTATGCTTCATCAATTTACAAAAATCAAAACGGAAATATTATTGTAAAAAAATCTTAAAATTACAGCTCAATTTTAGCTAATTCTAAATGTTGTTTGTTTGACAGCTCTATTTTGAATTGAACAGTCAATAGAACAGAAACTCAGTGTCGGCACTCTTGGCCCTCTAATGGTCAAGACATTGGCTTCTCCTGTCGGAGATCCGGATTATAATCCTGACGGTTACAAAAGCACACGTGAAACGTAGAATATCACATGTGAAATGTTGGGAAACCACTATTTTGTGTTCACGTGAAAAATGTACATGAGGAATCCATATGAAACTTCACAAGTGTCCAAAAAACACTTGCCATTTTTCATGTGATTTGTTCATACATGTCTGTTCATACATGTGTCCGAAAACCACATGCTTTTTCTTACATATGTTTTTCACTTTATTTTTTTTACATTTTTTTTGTAAGGACACACACACACATATAGTGACATGCCTAAATGCACACACGCAAGCACACACACACAACCAAACATGCATGCACACAGACAAACACACCGGAGGGGGATGTCCTCATTAGGGGGAAACCCTTGGCTCTGCAGGAATCTCTCTGGCTGGGTTGCCATGGAGACAGGCTCCACTGCAGGGCTGTGTGTGTGTATGTATGTATGTATGTATGTGTGCGTGAGCGTGTGCATGTGTGCAAGGTTAAAGATGGAACTGATTTTGTGCAAAGGGTGGATGGTTATGTAATTGGGGGAAATCTCCTTGGAAACGGGGAGAGAAGGACAGAAAAAGAGGAGCAAGAAGAAGAGATGAGGAAGAAGGAAGAGGAGAGGGGGAGGAAGAGAGGAGAGGGATGTGAGAAGGAAGGGGAGAAGAAAAGGAAGCAAAATGGGATGGAAGGGAAAGAGAACGGGGAGAGGAAAGATAGAAGGAGTGAGGGATAAAATATATAGCGAGGGAGGAGAGGGATGTGAGGAGAGAGGGAGGAGAGGAGAGAGGGATGTGAGGAGAGGAGAGGAGAGGAGAGAGGGATGTGAGGAGAGGAGAGGAGAGAGTGATGTGAGAGAGGGATGTGAGGGAGGGATGAGAGGAGAGGGGGATGAGAGAGAGGGAGGAGAGGAGAGAGGGATGTGAGCAGTGCCACTCACAGGTCAAACAGAAGGTAGTGGAAGCCCTCCTCTGATATACTGTCATGGAGACGAACTAGAGAGAGAGAGAGAGAGAGAGAGATAGTGGGTGGGTAGGGAGAACCGAGGGAGAGAGAGAGGAAGGTGAGAGAGAGAAGAGGAGGGAGAAAAGGTAGATGGGTTGAGAACGTCAGCAGAAAGCATTCGCTATTCTATTCTTGTGTAACAGCAGCTCCAGCAGCAGAGAGAGAGTTACAAGTACTGACCGATATTGGAGTGTTTGAGTAATCTACAGATCCTGGCTTCTCGCTCCAGCTTCTGGTGATCTGAGGAGAGAAAATTGAGATATAATCTTGGTACAATCTTATCATAATATTATCTTTAATAATATCACAAGAGTAATGTTTACTGTAAGTGTATTCAACAGGAGGCGAGTCCCCATCAATATAAGTATAGACACACACACACACACACACACACTCACACACTCACTCGTGCCCACACATAGTGTTGTATATACAGTAGATACCCTGAGGGTTGCATTTGCCCCATATTAACTCCCATTACTACAGTCAGATGATGGTGGGACTAATAAGGAATGGAGGGAGAGGGGGAGGAGTAGAACCAAGGAGACGAGAGGAGAGATACAGAATAGAGAAATATTTCAGTTGAAATAAAGAGGAACCTATGTTGACACACACAACCTATTTCTTTCCCCCAGAGGGAAGTGTTGGCCTTTGTATGTAAATAATCCATCCATATCCCAGATGTTAGTTTGTGTCAGAGATCAGGAGATAGACTGGAAGGTTCTGCAGGTTGGGTTTGATGCCTCCAGGGGCAAAGTGTGGTCTGGGGGCGGAAGCACTACCACTAGACCAGCACCTAGCACTTGGACTCATTTCAAGGATTTCTCCCTCTAGTCCAAGGTGTCCTCCTCCAGGCTCCAGCTGCAGTATCTGACCTATTAAAAGTACACTGTTGTACATGGTGGGTGCCAGTGATCTGCTGTGTCAGGTAACACTGTCAGGGAGTCCCACTCCAAACTTAGTAACGGGTACTATAGCGTTATACAATATAGTACAACCCAGCCTTATATACTGTATAACAGCCAGTTCAGCTCAGCCAAGTTATACCAGGGGTTTGTTCAAGTGGGCGCAACGTTACGGAACGTTTAGAAATAAATGTGTTATATAGAACATAATATGTATATATATTATATGTAGTCTGTCATGCAGATTAGGGAATGTCGTCGGCTCTATTTATTACATTTCTATCTGCAACATTGGGGATGTTTCACCCCAGGCTCTGTCTCTCTCTCTTCATAAGATATCTCCTATTGGATAGCAACAGCTAACAACCAGGTGCATCTAAATAGTTAGAAGATGTCCTCCTCTCCTTCATTTGTATTCTACACTGACGTGAAAGCAAATTCAGCTGTCCTGTTCTCTCACGTCAGCTCAGAGGGAGAGGAGACAGCTGACTTGAAAAGCATCCTTGGTGTTGTTCAGTAGCCTCATGTGAGGGATGTGTGTGTGTGTGTGTGTGTGTGTATATATATATATATATAGGTTTCTTGAGGAAACTGTTAATTGGTCATTATTGAAATATTATTATATGTATTATTTACATCCTGAGACTGGCCTCTGAGACTTCCTGTTCCCGTCCAGACAGGGAGCTGTCACCACAGATCATGCTGAGTTATGCACTATTACAGGGACTGTACACACAGCCTGAACCCTCTCAATGAGGACATGGAGGGAGCAGCTTTGGTTCCGTGACAAAATAGACCAAATCAGAGATGAAGAACTATATCCCTCAGGCTGGGGGGGCATGCTGTCGTGTGGGGGGAGGGGGGGGGGTGTGTGTGTGTGTGTGGGTGTGTGTGTGTGTGTGGGGGGGGTACGTGTCCTCCTCTCTTCCTGTTCTTTCCATCCTCTGTTCTAAGAATATAATATGAGGACCAGATGTTTCAGATGTTCAGCACTTTCAGACCAGGGCAAATGCCGGAGGAGACGAGGGAAGGTAGCAACTGTAGACTATTGAGATGCAGCCTTTGTCTCTAAATGAAGGGCTTCAGTGGTTATCGTGCCATATCTGTTGGCAGTAGAAACGGTTCTCCTCTCTCGCTATCTCTCTCCCTTTCTCTCTATCATGTGCTCACTCACTCACGAGGAGCGTAAAGTACTGTCTCACTCTAAAATATGCTAATGCAAATATGCTAATGCAAATATGCTAATGTAGGCTTACAGATCTGGGACAGCAGTAGCACACACACACACACACACACACACACACAGACAGACACACGCATGCATGCATGCACACATACACACGCACGCACACACACACTTAGAGGCAGTGTGAGGAGGAGGAGGAACAATCAGCCAAACGCCTCTGCTTTCTCCTGTTAGCTTCAGCCACTGATCAGCAGACGTACCCATTTTCTATCTCTCTCGTTCTCTCTATCACCCACACACATGTAGCATAGGGATGGGGACTAAGCTAACGTTAGTGTCTAATTTAACCAGATACCACACAGTTTACCCACCGTGCAGATATTCTACAGTTGGCACTCAGTCGTTTTTGTGTGGGAGGGTGTACACTACCATTCAAATGTTTGTGGTATCTTAGAAATGTCCTTGTTTTTGAAAGAAAAGCTAATTTTTTGTCCATTAAAATAACATCAAATTTATCAGAAATACAGTGTAGACATTGTTAATGTTGTAAATGACTATTGTAGCTGGAAAACGGCTGATTTTTTTCTGGAATATCTACATAGGCGAACAGAGGCCCATTATCAGCAACCATCACTCCTGTGTTCCAATGGCACGTTGTGTCAGCTAATCCAAGTTTATAATTTTAAAAGGCTAATTGATCATTAGAAAACCCTTTTGCAATTATGTTAGCACAGCTGAAAACTGTTGTTCTGATTAAAGAAGCAATAAAACTGGCCTTCTTTAGACTAGTTGAGTATCTGGAGCATCAGCATTTGTGGGTTCGATTACAGGCTCAAAATGGCCAGAAACAAATAACTTTCTTCTGAAACTCGTCAGTCTATTCTTGTTCTGAGATGTGAAGGCTATTCCAAGCGAGAAAATGCCAAGAAACTGAAGATCTCGTACAACTCTGTGTACTACTCCCTTCACAGAACAGTGCAAACTGGCTCTAACCAGAATAGAAAGAGGAGTGGGAGGCCCCGGTGCACAACTGAGCAAGAGGACAAGTACATTACAGTGTCTAGTTTGACAAACAGAGTCTCCACTTCACTGTTGACGTTGAGACTGGTGTTTTGCAGGTACTATTTCCATAAAAAATCTGCCGTTTCCAGCTACAATAGGTCATTTACAACATTAACAATGTCTACACTGTATTCTGATCAATTTGATGTTATTTTTGTTATTTTAAATGGACAAAACAAGGACATTTCTAATTGACCCCAAACTTTCGAACGGTAGTGTCCGTGTCTCACCTCTGGCTGAGAGCTTTTTGGTATTGATGATTTTGGCAGCGTACTCCTGGCCAGTGCAGAGTTTTACACAGCGGCGCACCACTGAAAACGCTCCCCTAGGAAACAAAGGCAGGTAAAAACAGGTGTTAGACATCATATAGCACTGGCAGCATCAATATTCTAAAGTGATCCTACTGATTCTAAAGTGATTTCTACTGATCATCAAAGAACTGGACAGGTTGAAAGCCTATCCTTGTCCACTACCCCTCTACTGCTTTCACCTAGTATCCTGTCATTTCACACCTGCCCTTCATGAGTAAATACATTTCTCCTGTATGGAGTCATTTGAGTGTGACATGTGACACACCGGCCAGCAGCACATCCTTCCTAGTGTGACATGAGAAGACTCATGTCTGTGGATATCTGTGTGTGTGTGTCCATGTTTGAGTCGGTGTGAGTGAGTGAGTGAGTGAGTGAGTGAGTGAGTGAGTGAGTGAGTGAGTGAGTGAGTGAGTGAACTGTGGCAGTGCTGGTATTTTGGGGAGTGCTTGCATAACTAACTCAACAGGGAAAAACAGCAATAACCGTCTCTGTCGTTTTTCTGAGCTATATATAGACGTTACACGTTAGTACTGTTACACAATAACACACACACACTCTTACCCGTCCACTGTGTCTCACACACTCTCAGGCATGCACTAGACTTAGCGTCTCTCTCACACAGTCGTAGATGCTATGACAGGTGAGTGTGTAAGGGTATACACTGGGAATGCTTTGAGTCAGCAGAGAATTACCTGTGAGATACACACACACACAAGCAAACAAACACAAAAACACATGCTTGTACGTACACACACACACACACAAAAACACATGCTCGTACGTACACACAAGCAAACACACACAAAAACACATGCTCGTACGTACACACACACACACAAAAACACATGCTCGTACGTACACACAAGCAAACACACACAAAAACACATGCTCGTACATACACACACACACACACACCGAAAAGGGAAAAACTGCTGTCCTTTTGGGAACTGTAGTGTAATGAAAGTCCTGTTATCTACTGGGCAGCAGCTGCTACCACAGTATGGTTATTGTCTCTGGCTTTATAACACAGGCCAGAACAACCACACATACACACACACCAGCGACCCTGCAGTTACATGTACAAGTGTACTACATGCTGTGGCCTAAAGGTCAAGAAATCTTGGTAGAACTCATAGTTGTAAACTAAAGTTCATGTTAATACATACGTCAAATGTGTATTTGGTTCCTAATCTCTGCAGGTGTGTTTGCATAAAGACGCATGTTTCTTCTCCGGTTTGAGAATGAGGAGAACACTCTCCCCTACCCAGTCCCACCCACGCACAGCCTGACACACCTATCTTGCTGTGGCACATAAACTCAGTCCAATTTCTCTCTCTAAAGCACAGGAGTTGGTGGCACCTTAATTGGGGAGGATGGGCTCGTGGAAATAGCTGGAGCGGAGTAGATGGAAATACATCAAACACGTTTCCATTTGTTTGATGCCATTCCATCCACTCCGGCCATTATTATGAGCCGTCCTCCCCTTAGCAGTCTCCCATTGCTCTAAAGACCACAATTACAAAACAGCCCATCCCGCTCTGCTCTTTGACAGCTCAAATTGTCACTCTCTCTCCAGATCGCTACAGCGTGTCCCCAATCCCCATCTCTGCTGCTGCCGTTATAGGCCATGCAGCAAGCGGATCAAATGGAGGATATATTTTATCTTCACGTTTAAATCGGGTCGTCTCGGGGCTACACTTCAAAGCAGAGCGACAGCGTGCGTTTTGTTTAGAGGGCTGTGTGGCTGCGAACATGACAGAAGATCATCAGAGATGAGCTCTGATCCCCATTCCGCCGCACGACCCCCCCCCCCCCCCACACACACACACACACACATCTGCAGACATGCAACGATGCAAAGCAAATATTAAATAACTGGGTAAGGACGATACAGTGAAGGCTATGTTGTTACCGCATCCGTGCAATAACGTAAAGCAATAATACAGCAAAGCCATACTTTCCGAGTTCTTCATATAGTTGGAAATCGTCCGTAAAACGTGTACAGGTAGTCACTGCCATCGTCCGTTTATTCGCGGGGGTCGTGCGCCCGAAATAATCCCGTCCTCGAGTGAATTGAAATAGGATGTATCCGTTGAGTAGCCTAGTTTAAAAAAATGCCGCGGTGTAATGCGCTTTCTGTCCAGAGAGCTCTAGGATCTACAAAGTGGAGATGTAGGCTATTCGAGTGGAGGAGAGGCAATGGTGCTACTCTCTAGCTCTCCGAAAGTGTGTCGCCTTTCACGCCGTTTCTACAGTGGAGCGCGCTGTAAATACAACACATTTTCTTACCACCAGGGGGCAGCATTTCATATGCTCGATAACACCTGAAGCCACTGCATCAGCGATTCTATAGACTGTGTAAGAGGCAATGGGAGCATCACCATCATGTGTAGCTGCTAGAACAGGTATAGCCAGCCTACAGGCTATACATTTTGATGTACGTCTTTTTTTATGTTGATCTAGACTACCAAAATAAAATGTTTTGTTTTAGTGTCAAACTGTTGACTGTAAAGATCCTTAAACTGTTATTTGTACAAATAAAATTATGCAAACAAAAGTACATTTTAATGGTTGCTTCAGGCCTACTTGGATTGTGGTATTTTCAGGATAATCATGTTTACTTGCCCCTAAATAAATAAAATACTTGCCCCTAAATAAATAAAAGTAGCCTACCGGCACCTATTTCAGGCAACTTGAAGTACTAGCTGAAATCAAGTAGAAATGTAGCTGACCCGGGTAGGAAGAGATCTGCAACTACTGTCTACTGTCTCTATTCCTGGCTTCCTCTGCACTGTCATGACTAACAACTGTATTCTTAGGAACAAAGTATCAACACTTCAGATCTGAAAAAGAAAGAGAATCCTTTTGAACTTCAAAGACCTGTCTGTAACTGTCTATGATTTCTGTCTGCAAGCGTCTGGCTAGCTTTAGCTATATCAGTTCTGATAAACATCCTTAGACATATCTAGCTATTCATTTGATACAGCCATTCTCAAGCCAATAAGGAATATTATACTGCACTGAGGAGAATAAGAAATCTTGTGATAGCGCCCTCCTGTGGCACTACTGCTGAATCTCAAGTTGACCGCCAGCCTGGCACTCCTGTAGATTTAAAACCCGCATAGGTTTTAGTTCCGCTCCAGAGCACACAAACACCAGCGGAGGCTGCTGTGGGGAGGACGGCTCATAATAATGTCTGGAACGGCGCAAATGGAAGGGCATCAAACACATAGAAACCATGTGTTTGTTACCATTTTACTCCAGCCATTACCACGAGTCAGTCCTCCCCAATTAAGGTCCCACCAACCTCCCGTGACACACACACATAGCCTACACACAGAGAGAACATGTCAGTGCATATTTACAGTTTTTATTTCAGGCGCACAAAAATATTGACACACCTCAGTAACAGGAAAACAGTAAAGAGGTATTAAGCCCACTAATTAAGCCCACTAACTACATGTCAAACACCACTGAGCCATATCTGGACCTGGAAGTTACCCGTAGACACTGATCTAAGGCCAGTTTGGCATCCTCCACCTCAATGGTGAAGGTTAGGATTTGGGAAAGTGACTGTACAGCTATCTTCCAGGTCTGTTCAGTGGGCTGACAGATACATAAACAGGTAAGTTCAGGGTTGTGTTCATTAGGGCCCACAACGGAAAACGTTTTGCAACAAAAAATTAAAATGAGCGTTCAGTGAGACCAGGTGATACCTCCCAGTTTCAGTCTGTTCTTACGTTTGGTACCTATAATGAGCACGACTCAGGTATTTCACATGTCAGGACACAGTAACAAAGCTTCCACAGGGTTTCTCTCCCTCCTATTCAAAGTTTGCCAAAAAAAGAAAGAAAATGGTTTTAAAATACCAGGGTTTCCACTGAATAAACAGCCAACTCTCCTCAGTCTCAACCCCAATTCCCAACATTGTGTGTGTGTGTGTTCACATCTGTACGGCGCTGGAGGGGATGTCGAACAGGGAGGGATCGAACTGTTGTCCTTTAAAAGGAGAGCCTTCAGCATCCCAGCCCTTCTTCAGCATGTCATGCACCTTCTACAGAGAGAGAGAGGGGAGGTGGGGAGAAATAGAGTGCAGGTGGAATGTCCACGTACAACTCAAATACAAAACTGCATAATTGGTCTTTCAATTTGTCTAACAATAGCACTCTTAGGCTCAACATAGTTCAGCACCACAATCCTTCACCTCCAGCCCAGGCCCTATACCAGTGTTTCCTCTGCACTCATTTAACTGTTTTATTTATTTATTTATTTTACCTTTATTTTACTAGGCAAGTCAGTTAAGAACATATTCTTATTTTCAATGACGGCCTTGCCTTGTTCAGGGGCAGAACGACAGATTTTTACCTTGTCAGCTCGGGGATTTGATCCAGCAACCTTTCGGTTATGGGCCCAACACTCTAACCACTGGGCTACCTGCCGCCACTGTGGTGCTGCGCCACGGCAAAATCATTGCCGCCACGCCCAGAAAATATGAAACATTAAAGAAATATGTATTTTGAGGCGTTTGAAGAAGCTAGAACAGTCCACATTTACTTTCATTCTGAAAACAAAACAAATAATGAATAAACTCAACATGTAAAGTGTTTCATGAGCTAAAATAAAAGATCACAGAATTTGTCCATACCCACAAAAAGCTTATTTCTCTCAAATGTTGTGCACAAATGTGTTTACATCCCTGTTAGTCAGCATTTCACCTTTGCCAAGATAATCCATCCAACTGACAGGTGTGGCATATCAAGCGGCTGGTTAAACAGCATGATCATTACACAGGTGCACCTTGTGCTGGGGATGATAAAAGTAACTAAAACGTGCAGTTGTGTCACAACACAACGAGTTGAGGAAGTGTGCATTTGCCAGCTGACTGCAGGAATGTCGACCAGAGTTGTTGCCAGATAATTGAAATGTAGTTTTAGAGAATTTGTCAGTACATCCAACCGGCCTCACAACCGCAGACCACGTGTATGGCGTTGTGTGGGCGAGCAGTTTGCTAATGTCAACGGATGGGTATGGGCAGGCATAAGCTACGGACAACGGACACAATTGCATTTTATTAATGGCAATTTGAATGCACAGAGATACTGTGACGAGATCCTGAGGCCCATTGTCGTGCCATTCATCCACCGCCATCACCTCATGTTTCAGCTTGATAATACACGGCCCCATGTCGCAAGGATCTGTACACAATTCCTGGAAGCTGAAACTGTCCCAGTTCTTCCATGGCCTGCATACTCACCAGACATGTCACCCATTAAGCATGTTTGAAATGTTCTGGATTGACATGTACGACAGTGTGTTCCAGTTCCCACCAATGTCCAGCGACTTCACACAGCCGTTGAAGAGGAGTGGGACTACATTCAACAGGCCACAATCAACAGCCTGATCAACTCTATGCGAAGGAGATGTGTCGCGATGCATGAGGCAAATGGTGGTTACACCAGATACTGACTGGTTCTGATCCACACCCTAACTTTTTAAAAGATATCTGAATTCCCAGTCATGTGAAATCCATAGATTAGGGCCTAATTAGTTTATTTCAATTGACTGATTTCCTTATATGAACTGTAACTCAGTAAACTCTTTGAAATTGTTGCATGTTGCGTTTATATTTTTGTTCAGTATCTTTTACCTTAATCGGCTTGTTGTTGTGTGTTCTACGCGAGATAAATATTCCTCTAAGAACACATTCAAGTTACGAGTGCCATAGGGAGGGAAACCTGCTTTCTGCCAAGCAGTCAACGCACACCAATTCTTACAATCGTGGGGAAAACAGCAGTTTTAATGGCCTTTGTTAAAAAGAGGGGGATCCCATTTCTATACAAATAAATATACCCGTTTTTAGCAGCGTCGTGGTTAAGCATGTTCTGTAATTCCCTGTGAATGCATAGGGAGAGAGTTGGGCTAAATGTCACAGCTTCATTGTATGGTAACTTGGGTTAAAATGCCACCCTAACCCAAAATATGTTTTCTGTAGAGACTTAAATTGTGATGAGAGAGATGATATTTTTAGTTGAGCAAGAGTAGCGGCAACCAGGGAAAGTGTTGTGGGAAAAAATGGCGAGTGGTTTCTGTGAGAAGTACAGGTAAGTTAAGATCACATTTGGGATCTTGAGGTAAATGCAGCCCCATGCTTCAGCATATTTATTTATAGCCACTATGCTGCATCCGTTGGGCTACAGGTGATAATGATTATTGCTAATAGCATAACTGCTAATTGTAATTCATTTTACCAGTCTGTTATAGGGCTTATTACTGCTATACATCTGTTATAGGGATTATTACTGCTACACATCTGTTATAGGGCTTATTACTGCTACACATCTGTTATAGGGCTTATTACTGCTATACATCTGTTATAGGGCTTATTACTGCTACACATCTGTTATAGGGCTTATTACTGCTACACATCTGTTATAGGGCTTATTACTGCTATACATCTGTTATAGGGCTTATTACTGCTATACATCTGTTATAGGGCTTATTACTGCTACACATCTGTTATAGGGCTTATTACTGCTACACATCTGTTATAGGGCTTATTACTGCTATACATCTGTTATAGGGCTTATTACTGCTATACATCTGTTATAGGGCTTATTACTGCTATACATCTGTTATAGGGCTTATTACTGCTATACATCTGTTATAGGGCTTATTACTGCTATACATCTGTTATAGGGCTTATTACTGCTATACATTTGTCCAGAGGAAACACTGTTCTATAGCCTTTTCAAGATGATGAAACGTAGTTTCTGATGGAAGTGTATGTAGGTGTGCTTATGTGCGTTCGTGTGTGCCCGCTCATGTGAAAGCGTGTGCGTGCTCTCACCATCTCGTGGCTCTGGGGCTTTCCCTGTAGTTTCTGGTGGTAGTCGAAGGTGAGTCTGTCCAGCACGGCATGCTCCTCCTCGTCCACCGTGGCCATGGAGCGCTCCCTGTTAATCTGGTTCACATCAATCTCCATCTCTCCCTTCAACACAGCACTCCACCACACCTCACCACTCTTACTGAGAGACAACTACAGACAGAGAGAAAGAGGGAGAGTCAGCGTGTGTGTGTGTGTGTGTGTTATTAGAGTCTATACAGATCTGTAGGTGTGTGTGTGTGTGTGTGTGTGTGTGTTATTAGAGTCTATACAGATCTGTAGGTGTGTGTGTGTGTGTGTGTGTGTGTGTGTGTGTGTGTGTGTGTGTGTGTTAGGGATGGACACGGCTATTTGAGTATTCGAACACGTGTGAGTGTTCATTTTTGATTATTATTTTTTAAAGCCTTTATCAATTATCCTAATTGACATTGTTACATACAAGGCTATACCATGATATTTAAATTCTTAATTTTAATAAAAACAACAAACTATTGAATGTCGCTTTTATGAAGGTTCATGAATCCCTCCAGTCAGCCCTGACAACAGTATGATATTTTCCCTTCTTCATATAGCGACTACAGGCGCGCACCTAACGGAAGACATAACCTAACGGAAGACATAACCTAACGGAAGACATAACCTAACGGAAGACATAACCTAACGGAAGACATAACCTAACGGAAGACATAACCTAACGGAAGACATAACCTAACGGAAGACATAACCTAACGGAAGACATAACCTAACAGAAGACATAACACAGATCAATGCAAAACACATACCAGAAACTTTTTACACCCCCTGGAAAGTGGTCTTTTTTCTAAACATATTTGGACACATGGATATTTGAACTAAATTCCCACCATATTCACTGATAAAGGAAACCCTATTAACAAATCATACAAAAAAATGTCACTTAGAAAATGTTATGCAATTAAAATAAACAAATGCCTTTTCCTTATGCAGAAAAGGTTAGTGCAGCCCTACCTTAACCATCACATAACATGGATACAATTAGAATTAGGTACCAAAACAAGTGTAAATGATTAGAAAACATTAGAGAAAAACTTAGGAGGGTCCAGCCTTCCATAAAGATAAGAACATTGGTCTGGTTTAGTCTTAACCATATGGGTGTGTGGTAACACATCATTCAAAGATCAAAAGATCTACCGAGGCCCTCAGAAGAAAGATTATTGATGCCCGTGAGTCTGGGAGGGGTTACAAATCTATTTCCAAGCAATTCAAAGTAAATCATTCCACTGTCCGACAGCTCATCTACAAATTGAGAAAATTCCGGACCAATGGCAAACTACCTAGAACAGGTCGTCCAACCAAAGTCAGCCCAAGAGCTGACCGAAAGATGCTCATAGAAGTCTCTAAGAACCCCAGGGTAACATCAAGGGATCTACAGGCCTCTCTTGCCACAATCAATGTCAAAGTGCATGGATACACTATCAGAAAGAGACTGCACAAACTTGGCCTACATGGGAGGTCAGGAAGGAAGAAGCCTCTGCTCTCAAAAAATAATATCAAGACACGACTGACGTTTGCCAGACAACTGGGTAAAGTCCAAAACTACTGGAACAATGTGCTCTGGACAGATGAGTCAAAGGTGGAGTTGTTTGGCCACAATGCCAGACGCCATGTCGGTGAAAACTAAACACTGCCTTTGAACAGAAGAACCTCATACCAACCTTAAAGCATGGAGGTGGTGGCATTATGGTCTGGGGCTGCTTTGCTGCCTCAGGGCCAACTTGCCATCATTGACTCAACCATGAATTCTGTAATGTATCAGAGAAGTCTTGAGGAGAATGTGAGGCCATCTGTCAAAAAGCTGAAGCTGAACTGAACAGAAGAAATGGAGGGTTATGGAACGGCCGGGTCAAAGCCCAGATCTCAATCCTATCTAAATGCTGTGTGGAGACTTGAAGCGGGCCGTGCATGCAAGAAAGCCCTGGAACATGACCCAGTTGAAGCAGTACAGTAAAGAAGAGTGGGGAGAAATTCCTCCCAGTCCATGTAAGAGACTGATAGACAGTTACAAGAAACATCTACATGAAGTTATTTCAGCCGAAGGGTGAAACACCAGCTATTGAAGTTAGAGGTGGACTTATTTATTCTAAACTATGGAATTACATTTCTGTTGATGTTTGATGAATAAAGGATTCCAAAGTATAATCTTTCAGTGTCATTTGTTAAATTAGGTTTCCTTTATCTGTCAATAGTGTTGAAGTCCATCTGTCCAGATATGTAATATAAAAGAGAAGTTTCCAGGGGATGTACTTACTTTTTCACATGACTGTATATCAGTTCTGTATAAACGTCAGACTTCTTGTTTACTGTTGCTGTTAGTAAAAACAAAAAGCAGCATTGTCCGCTGTTGCAGTGATCTAGTCAAGTCACTAAACCTTGAGTCCGAGTGGAGTCCCAAGTCCCTAGTGTTCAAGTCCATGTCCTTTACACTCAAGTCACGAGTCAAGTCCATTGGTAGTGCTAAAAGTAGCTGTCCAACCATGTTTTAAGCTAAATGTCATTAGTGTTGCACATTAGTGTAAGGCTACATTTAAAGAGCTATTTAAAGCTGCCATTTCCTGGTTGCTTCTTCAGTTTATGTGACAAAACAAGCAAGTATAGTGTAGAGAAACATATATTATATTTTATATCATATCACATTTATATCATATATCATATTTTTTTGCTGTTTGAAGCTGGTGTACATAACCGAAAGTAAAAGATTTACGACTTCTTAAGACTTGCTTTCAATGTGAATGACAGATCTATAACTCACAGTTCTATGTGTATTTGGTCAGGTCGCCCAAAAAGTTACATATTGCAGCTTTAACATCTGCTGTTGTAGCTAGTATGTTGAATTATGCAAAAGAGAGATTTCCTGACAACAAAGTCACAACAGGTCGAGTCTGAGTCACCACTGGTCGAGTCTGAGTCACCACTGGTCGAGTCTGAGTCACCACAGGTCGAGTCTGAGTCACCACTGGTCGAGTCTGAGTCACCACTGGTCGAGTCTGAGTCACCACTGGTCGAGTCTGAGTCACCACTGGTCGAGTCTGAGTCACCACTGGTCGAGTCAGAGTCACCACTGGTCGAGTCAGAGTCACCACTGGTCGAGTCAGAGTCACCACTGGTCGAGTCTGAGTCACCACTGGTCGAGTCTGAGTCACCACTGGTCGAGTCTGAGTCACCACTGGTCGAGTCTGAGTCACCACTGGTCGAGTCTGAGTCACCACAGGTCGAGTCTGAGTCACCACTGGTCGAGTCTGAGTCACCACTGGTCGAGTCTGAGTCACCACTGGTCGAGTCTGAGTCACCACTGGTCGAGTCTGAGTCACCACTGGTCGAGTCTGAGTCACCACTGGTCGAGTCTGAGTCACCACTGGTCGAGTCTGAGTCACCACTGGTCGAGTCAGAGTCACCACTGGTCGAGTCAGAGTCACCACTGGTCGAGTCAGAGTCACCACTGGTCGAGTCTGAGTCACCACTGGTCGAGTCTGAGTCACCACTGGTCGAGTCACAAACATTTTGATTTTGAGTCCAGGTCAAGTCCTGGACTTGAGTACTAGAACACTGTGTGTGTGTGTGTGTGTGTGTGTGTGTGTGTGTGTGTACAGTATACTCACCACCACACATTGTCCAGGCTCCAGGTTCCATAGTGAGTTCTCGGTGTTGATCTTGTGTGTGAGTTCTCCTTCCATCAGGACCTTCTCTCCTGTTCCCTCCTTCAAACACACACGCACACTGCCCGACTGCATGTTCACACACACCTGGACAGAACCACACAAGCACATACACACACAAATGAATAGGTCTACTCAATATAAACAGGGTTGTGCAGGGCTCTACGCTGACCTTTTTATATGTGCGCCTAAATTGAAAAATGTTTCATAAAGAAATGTAAGAGCACAATGAAAAATACTTGAGACATTAAAGCTAGAATCCTTCATTTGTCACACTGGTGCTTCTCAATTAAAATTCCAGGTTGCACAGCAATATATTTGGCTGCATATGTGAGTATAACGGCCACGCTATAGAGCCCTGTTGGGGTCAATTCCATGCTCATTCTAAATTGTCTAAATGTATTTTGTAGGGCATTTGAGCAAATATGTAAAGCGTAGCGGTTTAAGGCACTGGATCGAAGCGCTAGAGGTGTCACTAAAGACCCAGGTTCGATACCAGGCTGTATCACAAGCGGCCGTGATCAGGAGTCCCATAGGGCGGCACACAATTGGCCCAGCGTCGACCGGGTTAGGGGAGGGTTTGGCCGGGGTACGCAGTCATTGTGAATAAGAATTGGTTCTTAACTGACTTGCCCAGTTAAATAAAGGTTAAATAATGTAAATTGCTTTAAAACGTCACATTCATGTTTCAACCCCTGGAGAAATATTGAACTGAATAATCACATAAACTGGACACAGGAAACATTAACATTAACATGAATAATTCACACAGCCATGATTGAACGTAAAAATTAAAAGCTAAAAAAATAAAAAGGTTAAGGGTTGGAAATATGTAGAAAGAGGACACTGTGTGTGGTCACCGTGGTTACCTGTCTGCCCTTGACAACGGTCTTGGGGACGTTGACGCGGACCTCGACGTCAATGTAATCCTGAGACCAGCTGTAGGTGTCCCTCACCGCCCCGTTATAACTGTCTGGACTGGCCTGGTGCACCACCTGACCACTGATACACAGACACGAACACGAACACACACACACACACACACACACACACACACACACACACACACACACACACACAAAGGCCTACTCAATACAAAGGTTTGGGATCGATTCCATGCCAACAGGGAGATTCTACCAAATACAGAAAAACTGCCACCATCTATTTTGTAAGGCAATTGTGCAAAAACGTAAAGCAGGTGTCCCATCTAGAACAGGTTACCACATATTACGTAAAGGACCCTTTCCTAAAACATTAAAGAAGCAGTGGGAAAGAAGCCGTCGTATTGGTATGGCCAAGCCAGGCAGTGCAATACGAACTCTGTAGAAGATGATGCTCTAGAATCTGAGCTGGCTGCTGCCTGGTCTCCCTGTGATGAATGCTGGGCTGCACTGCTGCTCTGGGGCTGTGGGTTTGAGGCTGAGGCGGCTTGGCTGGAAGAGGTAGGCCTAGTACTAGAGGCTGTGCTGGGCTCTCCAGAACTCGAGGCAGAACTCTGGGCAGCAGGCTCTGTCCTGCCTCCCCTGGGCTCCACCGGCTGCTCATTGGCCTGTACCTCTAGTTGCTGCACCAGGTGGGGCGCTACCCGGGCCTCCCGTCTCTGCTGCTGCTCCCTGTGCTGCCTCTCGCGGTCCTGCTCTGCCACACGCTCAAACAGACGGAAGGACTGTACAGAAAAACAGACACATGATGAGCCAAGTCCAGAATCAGCCCCTAATCACTTTTCGTGTATGTTAAATGGTCTGCAAGATGACATCATCATAGACAAGGGGACGATATTCTAACTAGTAAAGCACATTTTGCAGATGTTATCGCGGGTGTAGCGAAATGCTTATGTTCCTAGCTCCAACAGTGCAGTAATACCTAACAATTCAAACCATGCAAATCCCCAACATTTAAAGAAAGGAATTAAGAAATACTGAAATTTAGAACAAGCATTGTCTGGAATATGAATATATATGTATATGATGGTATGTGTATAAACAGTATGGGCAGTATATGAATAACAAAGGTGTGTACAGCAGTAGTTATATAGGATGGGCCTTGACTAGAATACTGTATATACATATGAAGTGGGTAAAACTGTGTGTAAAAATAATTAAAGTAAACATTGTTCAATAACAGTCTCTAAGGTGCAGGGTTGAGTACTGGGTGGTAAAGTTCAGAGCAGGGTACTGGGTGGTAAAGTTCAGAGCAGGGTACTGGGTGGTAAAGTTCAGAGCAGGGTACTGGGTGGTAAAGTTCAGAGCAGGGTACTGGGAGGAGGCCTGCTAGTAGTAACCAACTCAGCTAAGACTAACATACAGTATCTTCCCCATATGAGCTTAAATGCAAGGGGCAGTGCCAATGATGCCAGTCTTGGCCGATTAGGTCACTGTTGATGTCATCATCTTAGATAGATAGATAGATAGATAGATAGATAGATAGATAGATAGATAGATAGATAGATAGATAGATAGATACTTTATTGATCCCCGAGGGGAGATTTCTTCTTACTGAGTCTCTAAAACTAAACAGGGGAACATAATTAATACAGGACGAAAACAGACTAGCCTACATGGCTAACACGGAAACGCTCGTTTCTGTAGTTGAACTGCATTACGTTTAGGAGCATGTTCTCGGCCACCCCTGGAGGGAAGCCCATCCGCTCCGTGGAGGTTGACAGCAGGCGGTAAAAGTCTGTCTTGCGGTACAGAAACCCGAAGTAGACCTGCAGGAAGTTCTGGATGTTTCCAACATGCTGCAAGATACCGAGCAGAGCGTTGTCATACAACTCTGTCATTTCCACAGGCGACGACATTCTAGATGTTCTATGTAATAATTGTCAAACTGTTGTATTTCAATGAAATTATCTTTATCTCAAACGTTTAAAGTTGTCCGTTGAGTTTGAGATTGTGCTACCTATTTTTATTTCTAGGTACGAACTGAAAATAGTCCGCAGGGAAACAACACCGCCCTCAAAATCAGGGTTCCCATGTCAAAATAATGTTTTCTAAATGATTTAATATAATACAATAATGTATATCAATAATAAATATAATTTGTATTTATATAAGTTTAACTATTTATAAAATGATACAGTTAAACATAATATGAGAACACTGGTGAGTAAAAAGGTTTCCACTAGTTACCACAGCCACAAAGTCAAAATTGTCTATATCGTAATATCAATCAAATCAATCAAATGTATTTATAAAGCGCTTTTTACATCAGCCGATGTCACAAAGTGCTATACAGAAACCCAGCCTAAAACCCCAAACAGCAAGCAATGCAGATGTAGAAGCACGGTGGCTAGGAAAAACTCCCTAGAAAGGCAGAACCTAGGAAGAAACCTAGAGAGGAACCAGGCTCTGAGGGGTGGCCAGTCCTCTTCTGGCTGTGCCGGGTGGAGATTATAACAATTCAAGGCCATTAAGGCCAGTGCTTTCTCCAAGATGTTCAAATGTTCATAGATGACCAGCAGGGTCAAATAATAATAAAAGTAGTTGTGGAGGTTGCAACAGGTAAATACATCAGGAGTGAATGTCACTTGGTTTTTCAGTGCAATAGAGCGAGGTGAAAACAGCAGGTCTGGGACAAGGTGACACGTCCAATGAACAGGTCAGGGTTCCATAACCGCAAGCAGAGGAGTTGAAACCGGTGCAGCAGCACGACCAGGTGGACTGGGGACAGCTAGGAGTCATCAGGGCAGGTGGTCCTGAAGCATGGTCCTCCGGGTAGGCTCAGGTCCTCTGGGAGAGGAGGTAGAGTGGGAGAGAGAGAGAATTAGAGGGAGCATACTTAAATTCACACAAGACACCGGATAATAACATCAGATTTAACAAACTGACCCTAGCCCCCCGGCACATAGACTATTGCAGCATAAATACTGGAGGCTGAGACAGGGGGGTCAGGAGACACTGTGGCCCCCTCCGATAATGCCCAGACAATACCCCCGGACAGGGCCAAACCAGGTAGGATATAACCTCACCCACTCTGCCAAGCACAGCCCCTACACCAATAGAGGGATATCAACAACCACCGACTTACTACCCTGAGACAAGGCTGAGTATAGTCCACGAAAGATCCCCTCCACTGCACAAGCCAGAGGGGGCGACAAACCGGACAGGAAGTGACGCACCCCTCCTAGGAATGGCATGGAAAGCACCAGTAAGCCAGTGACTCAGCCCCCGTAATAGGGTCAGAGGCAGAGAATCCCAATGGAGAGACGGGAACCGGCCAGGCAGAGACAGCAAGGGTGGTTCGTCGCTCCAGTGCCTTGCCATTCACCCTTGCACCCCTGGGCCAGAATACACTCAATCATAGGACCTACTGAAGAGGTGAGTCTTCAGTAAAGACTTAAAGGTTGAGACTGAGTCTGCGTCTCTCACATGGATAGGCAGACCATTCCATAAAAATTGAGCTCTATAGGAGAAAGCCCTGCCTCCAGCTGTTTGCTTAGAGATTCTAGGGACAATAAGGAGGCCTGCGTCTTGTGACCGGAGCGTACGTGTAGGTATGTATGGCAGGACCAAATCTGAGAGATAAGTAGGAGCAAGTCCATGTAATGCTTTGTAGGTTAGCAGTAAAACCTTGAAATCAGCCCTAGCCTTAACAGGAAGGCTAGCACGGGAGTAATATGATCAAATCTTTTGGTTCTAGTCAGGATTCTAGCAGCCGTGTTTAGCACTAACTGAAGTTTATTTGGTGCTTTATCCGGGTAGCCGGAGAGTAGAGCATTGCAGTAATCTAATCTAGAAGTGATTGTGGTAACTAGTGACAGCCGTGTATAATGGGTCAATAGGTCATTTTTATTTTGTGTATTTTTATTTAACCTTTATTTAACTAGGCAAGTCAGTTAAGAACAAATTCTTATTTACAGTGGCCAAACTTGGACGACGCTGGGCCAATTGTGCGCCGCCCTATGGGACTCCCAATCACAGCCGGTTGTGATGCAGTCAGGATTCGAACCAGATTGTCTGTAGTGACGCCTCTAGCACTGCGACGCAGCGTGTTAGACCACAACGTCACGGAAACGATGCAAATGTACTTATGTTTTCAATAAACATTGGAGACAAAATATAGACAATCTGAGCCAACCCTGTCCGTTTTGCCCCATAGTTGCACACACGTTGGTTATGTTGCTAAACAACCAACCCGTCTATAGAGACAGACTGATAAACGGTAATGTATAGAAACGGACATGCTTCTCTATTCTACATGGCATACAATATCAGTCCTTTATATTCTCTGGTTCAACAATACATTTCTTTAAATACAAGTTGATATAAAGGAAAACTCCACCACTTTTCAACTTAATTTCAATATCTCCAGCACAATACAAACCAAGTTTTGTAGAAAAAAAATAAAGTTAATTTCTACCAGATGACACCAAAAGATTTTCAAACACAGATTCGCAGTTAGGTGGGGGGAAAGAAAATACCCTCCCTTGGGCTAGAAACTTGTTGCAGGTTTTGAAAATAAAATTGTATTGGTCATATGCACCAAATACGACAGGTGTAGACTTTACTGTGAAAAGCTCATTTACTAGCCCTTTCCCAATAAATGCAGAGTTAAAAAGTATGACAAAAATAGAAATGGTAACAAGACTAAATACAAGGAGTACTGGTAACGTGTGTGTATATATAAACTGGTAGTGAGTCAAGGTGCAGGGGTTTGAGGTACTTATGTACAGTAGATAGGAGTAAACGTGACCAGGCAATCATTATATAATAAACAGAGTAGCAGCAGCGTACTGGATGTGAAAGAATGTGTCTGTGAGGAATATGTAGATAGATAGATAGATAGATAGATAGATAGATAGATAGATAGATAGATAGATAGATAGATAGATAGATAGATAGATAGATAGATAGATAGATACAGTGGGGAGAACAAGTATTTGATACACTGCCGATTTTGCAGGTTTTCCTACTTACAAAGCATGTAGAGGTCTGTAAATTGTATCATAGGTACTCTTCAACTGTGAGAGACGGAATCTAAAACAAAAATCCAGAAAATCACATTGTATGATTTTTAAGTAATTAATTTGCATTTTACTGCATGACATAAGTATTTGATCACCTACCAATCAGTAAGAATTCCGGCTCTCACAGACCTGTTAGTTTTTCTTTAAGAAGCCCTCCTGTTCTCCACTCATTACCTGTATTAACTGCAACTGTTTGAACTCGTTACCTGTATAAAAGACACCTGTCCACACACTCAATCAAACAGACTCCAACCTCTCCACAATGGCCAAGACCAGAGAGCTGTGTAAGGACATCAGGGATAAAATTGTAGACCTGCACAAGGCTGGGATGGGCTACAGGACAATAGGCAAGCAGCTTGGTGAGAAGGCAACAACTGTTGGCGCAATTATTAGAAAATGGAAGAAGTTCAAGATGACGGTCAATCTCCCTTGGTCTGGGGCACCATGCAAGATCTCACCTCGTGGGGCATCAATGATCATGAGGAAGGTGAGGGATCAGCCCAGAACTACACGGCAGGACCTGGTCATTGACCTGAAGAGAGCTGGGACCACAGTCTCAAAGAAAACCATTAGTAACACACTGCGCCGTCATGGATTAAAATCCTGCAGCGCACGCAAGGTCCCCCTGCTCAAGCCAGCGCATGTCCAGGCCCGTCTGAAGTTTGCCAATGACCATCTGGATGATCCAGAGGAGGAATGGGAGAAGGTCATGTGGTCTGATGAGACAAAAATAGAGCTTTTTGGTCTAAACTCCACTCGCCGTGTTTGGAGGAAGAAGAAGGATGAGTACAACCCCAAGAACACCATCCCAACCGTGAAGCATGGAGGTTGAAACATCATTCTTTGGGGATGCTTTTCTGCAAAGGGGACAGGATGACTGCACCGTATTGAGGGGAGGATGGATGGGGCCATGTATCGCGAGATCTTGGCCAACAACCTCCTTCCCTCAGTAAGAGTATTGAAGATGGGTCGTGGCGGGTCTTCCAGCATGACAACGACCCGAAACACACAGCCAGGGCAACTAAGGAGTGGCTCCGTAAGAAGCATCTCAAGGTCCTGGAGTGGCCTAGCCAGTCTCCAGACCTGAACCCAATAGAAAATCTTTGGAGGGAGCTGAAAGTCCGTATTGCCCAGCGACAGCCCCGAAACCTAAAGGATCTGTATGGAGGAGTGGGCCAAAATCCCTGCTGCAGTGTGTGCAAACCTGGTCAAGAACTACAGGAAACGTATGATCTCTGTAATTGCAAACAAAGGTTTCTGTACCAAATATTAAGTTCTGCTTTTCTGATGTATCAAATACTTATGTCATGCAATAAAATGCAAATTAATTACTTAAAAATCATACAATGTGATTTTCTGGATTTTTGTTTTAGATTCCGTCACTCACAGTTGAAGAGTACCTATGATAAAAATTACAGACTTCTACATGCTTTGTAAGTGGGAAAACCTGCAAAATCGGCAGTGTATCAAATACTTGTTCTCCCCACTGTAGATAGATAGATAGATAGATAGATAGATAGATAGATAGATAGATAGATACCGAGTGGTGCAGATGTCCTGGATGGCAGGGAGCTCAGCTCCAGTGATGTACTGTGCCGTACGCATTACCCTCTGTAACCTCTATCTGTCAATAGTGTTGAAGTGAAGATTACATATCCATCTGTCCAGATATGTAAAATAAAAGAGAACTTTCCAGGGGGTGAACTTACTTTTTCACATGACTGTACACTATTTTAGGCCCAGCCTTTGGAAGCTTTGCTTTTATGGATATAGACACTGTAATATGGTCACTACATCCAATGGGTGTCTATACAGCATTTGAACAAAGTTTGGCAGCATTAGTAAAGATATTATCAATACACTTGGATGACGTCATTCCTGTACTGTTTGCAAACAATCTGGTAGGTTGATTGATAACCTGACCCAGATTACAGGCATTGATTACAGTAAACTTTATCTTGAGTGGACAGCTCGATGAAAACCAACTGCCGTCTATATTCAGGTCACCTACAAAATAGACGTCTATGTTAACATCCCACAAAATCAAGCATTTCACACATATTATCCAGATACTGACTGTTAGCACTTGGTGGTCTATAGCAGCTTCCCACCAGAATGGTCTTTAGGTGAGGCAAGTGAACATACAACCATAACACGTGTTTTCTTTGCATGCGCAACAGACTGCTATATAGGTCTGCTAATACAGGACTATGTCATGTTCAATGAAAACAACGTTTTAAAAACTCTGACGCAATTCGGCTGCATGGCCTTCGTCAGGGAGTACAAAAATACGATAATACAATGTCCTCTTTTGAACAGCTTTGTCCAATCAACCCTGATTTGAAAAGGGAGTGGCTACAGAATTCATTAGACAACACCTAGCAAGCAATACTATACACATTGAAAAGTGAAATACTGTAGATATGGAATCAAAAATGCAACTCAAGGCTAGAAGCAGGAAGATAGTTTTAACCTTGAACATGACTTGACAAAGCGTTAAGAACAGGAGAGCCATCCATTCTGAAGTAGACTAGAACACAGCTCCTGAGTGGCGCAGCGGTCTAAGGCACTGCATCTAAGTGTTAGAAGCCTCACTACAGACCCTGGTTTGATCCTTGGCTTTATCACAACTGGCTGTGATTGGGAGTCCTATAGGGTGGTGCACAATTGGCCCAGTGTCATCTGGGCTGGGGTAGGCTGTCATGGTAAATAATAACTCACTTGCCTAGTTAAATAAACAGCAAACATGCACCAAAACAGTCCACTAGATGACAGCAAAGGGACCTCTCATGACCCTCCAGGAAAGGTGAGAAATACATATCTTAATTTAAACTGGAGTACTTGGTGGCCTGTAGCTTGTAAATCCCAAAATGTTCCCTTTGGTTTAGGTGTTTAAGACTGTCCCCTTTTCTAATTGAGGCCGGAACATGATCAATACCCATAGCTTGTAGGGAGGCAAGGTTGCCATGGTGTAAGGACTTGTAGTGCCTTGCCATGCGGTAGTCTTCGTTGCCGACCCGTATGGTGTACTTGTGTTCCTCTAAGCGGTCTTGAAGGCGTCTCTTTGTCCATCCAATGTATAACACCTTGCACTGTGGACATTCCAATCTGAAAATGACATGAGTTGATTTACAGTTAATGAAAGCTTCCCACAATAAGTTGGGTGAATTTTGGCCCATTCCTCCTGACAGAACTGGTGTAACTGAGTCAGGTTTTGTAGGCCTCCTTGCTCGCACACGCTTTTTCAGTTCTGCCCACAAATTTTCTATAGGATTGAGGTCAGGGCTTTGTGATGGCCACTCCAATACCTTGACTTTGTTGTCCTTAAGCCATTTTGCCACAACTTTGGAAGTATGCTTGGGGTAATTGTCCAATTGGAAGACGCATTTGCGACCAAGCTTTAACTTCCTGACTGATGTCTTGAGATGTTGCTTCAATATATCCACATCATTTTACTTCCTCATGATGCCATCTATTTTGTGAAGTGCACCAGTCCCTCCTGCAGCAAAGCACCCCCACAACATGATGCTGCCACCACACTACATTGTTCCATATGTGTTATTTCATAGTTTTGATGTCTTCACTATTAGTAGGTGTGTCCAACCTTTTGACTGGTACTGTATATAGTATCTACTTTCTCAGACTGCTGAACTACCAAAAATAAATATGACAAATAAATATGACACCCAAGATACAAAACCAGCTGATATACAAGTGAATATTCTGTTATTTTGAAATAAAATAAAAAATAGCACAAGTAACACAACTGAAATCTCCTCACTCTTTGCAACCTAATATCTATAACATCTATAATGTCTAATGTTCACACAACCACCTCTTCCTACGGGATTTTAAAGGTTTATTTGAAACAAACAGGGTCATTTGTCATATTTAACCTGTGTGAAGTGTCTGTGAGTGTGTGTGTGTGTGTGTGTGTGAGTGTGAGTGTGAGTGTGAGTGTGTGTGTGTGTGTGTGTGTGTGTGTGTGTGTGTGTGTGTGTGTGTGTGTGTGTGTGTGTGTGTGTGTTCACAGGCATTCCTGCACCTCTTGCTAACAGCCTCATTAACTTCTAAATGCCGGTCTAACTTCAAAGGCAGTGTCACCGCTCACACCTCTGTTACTCCCCTCTCTCTCTCTCACACACACACATACACACATAAACACCTCACCTTAGACTTCTCTGTCACACCAAACTCAACGGGACAGGGTGAACATTGTGAAAGACCGCTAGGCTAGATCCCTCCTAAAGGCGTTTCTGACAGTAAACAAACTAGTTATCATGAATACATTTAAAAATAATAATTGATATAGATAAGCATTTAAAGGTGCTTGTTAATCTCAGTGTGTGGGTTTCTGTGTGCGTATGTGTGTGAGTGAGAGAGAGAGAGAGAGAGAGAGAGAGAGAGAGAGAGAGAGAGGGAGCACCAGTTTTACACCACGATGCCTAATCCCCATTGGCACGTCACCTGTTCCCACGCCAGTGACACCACATGTGTGAAACAACAGTTAATGACTGGGAGGGAGGGGAACAAAGCATCAACACGTTCCTGTTCTAAGGGGAGCAGCGGTGACTGGTGGTCTATGGGACTGGGTCGTGTTCATCAGGGCATACTGTAGCAAAATCTAGAATTCTTTCCTTTTGTTGCCTACTGAACACATGCATACTAGTGTGTGTGTTCATGCATGCATGTACTTGTGCGTGTGTATGTAAGAGTGTATGTGTCTTCAATGCCTCACCTCTACAGATACGGTAAAGGAGACTGCCTGTCTCTGAGGCCAGACTGGAGGCCTACCTACTGTAGATAATAATGGTTTCGTGAGGGGGGATTTCACGACCAAAGGCTTGCTCCCCCTCCTTTTCCTCCTCCTCCTCCTCCTCTTCCTCCCCTTCCTCCTCCTCCCCTCCTCTCCTTTTCTATTTGATCATGGGAGCCACGGTGCTTATCCTCCACGACCAGTTCTTCAAAGCCCCAGGAAGCTTTGAAGGATCTGATAGGGATCACTAAGACAAGGAGAACAGGTCTGACTGACTGACTGACTGACTGACTGTCTGACTGTTATAGACCAGACGGGGCGGGACACTAGTGGACAACAGGAGCCAAACAGTTTAATAATCATTACATCACAGACAAACTAACATTGAAAAACAGGGAATGACTGACAGATTCACTGATGTAAATCAGAGGGTTTATATCAGCAGTGTTTCCTTTTTTCATCTAATTGGTCTGTTTTGTCTGTACACGTATTACCTTTATTTAACCAGGTAGGTCAATTGAGAACAAGTTCTCATTTACAACAGTGACCTGGCCAAGACAAAGCAAAGCAGTGAGTCTTAAAACAACACAGAGTTACACATGAGAATAAAACAAACGTACAGTCAAAAACACAATAGAGAATCTATATACAGAGTGCAAACGTAGTGCAAAATGCAGTAAGATTAGGAAGGTAGGACAATAAATAGACCATAGTGGTGAAATACGTTACAAATTAGAATTAACACTGGAGTGATAGATGTGCAAATGATGATGTGCAAATAGAGATACTGGAGTGCAAAATGAGCGAGAATAATAAATAAATATGGGGATGAGGTAGTAGTGTGGGCTGTTTACAGAAGGGCTGTATACAGGTGCAGTGATCGATAAGCAGCTCTGACAGCTGATGCTTAAAGTTAGTGAGGGAGATAGGAACCTCTAGCTTCAAGGATTTTTGCAATTCGTTCCAGTCATTGGCAGCAGAGAACTGGAAGGAATGGCGGCCAAAGGAGGTGTTTGCTTTGGGGGTGACCAGTGAAATATACCTGCTGGAGCGCATGCTACGGGTGGGCGTTGCTATGGTGACCAGCGAGTTGAGATAAGGCGGAGATTTACCTAATAAAGACTTATAGATGACCTGGAGCCAGTGGGTTTGGCGATGAATATGTAATGAGGGCCAGCCAACGAGAGAATACAGGTCGCAGTGGTGGGTAGTATATGGGCCTTTGGTAACAAAACGGATGGCACTGTGATAGACTACATCCAATTTGCTAAGTAGAGTGTTGGAGGCTAGTTTGTAAATGACATCTCCGAAGTCAAGGATCGGTAGGATAGTCAGTTTTACAAGGGCATGTTTGGCAGCATGAGTGAAGGAGGCTTTGTTGCGAAATAAGAAGCCGATTCTAGATTTAATTTTGGATTGGAGATGGTTAATGTGAGTCTGGAAAGAAATCTCACATTTGGACTATATTAGACCAAAGGACAGATTTCCACCGGTCTAATGTCCATTGCTCGTGTTTCTTGGCCCAAGTCTCTTCTTCTTATTGGTGTCCTTTAGTAGTGGTTTCTTGGCAGCAATTCGACCATGAAGGCCTGATTCACACAGTCTCCTCTGAACAGTTGATGTTGAGATGTGTCTGTTACTTGAACTCTGTGAAGCATTTATTTAGGCTGCAATTTCTGAAGCTGGTAACTCTAATGAACTTATCCTCTGCAGCAGAGGTAACTCTGGGTCTTCCATTCCTGTAGCGGTCCTCATGAGAGACAGTTTCATCATAGCGCTTGTTGGTTTTTGAGACTGCACTTGAAGAAACCTTAAATGTTCTTGAAATTTTCCGGATTGATTGACCTTCATGTCTTAAAGTAATGATGGTGTGATGGCTTGGTTGTGGTAAGGCCTCTTACTCCCACCTAGGGGAGGAGAGAGGCACACAACCAAGTCATCACACCCTAACTAGGGTGATTATCATCCCCAATCAGAGACAGCTGTCTAGCGTTGTCTCTGATTGGGGATAGTATTTAGACTCCACACACAGCCACCTGTGTGTGGATCATTGTTCGTTTGTCTGTCTGCACCATTCAAAGTAAGTCACTGTGTTTTGGTTGTAGATTGTTTTTTGTTTTCACTCTCCTTTTATATTTTTGTGCTTCGTGAGAACAACTCCAAAATAATAAAAGGATGACACTGCACCAGCGCTCCGTTTACCGTCCCATTAATACTACGCGCCGTGACGGATGGACTGTCGTTTCTCTTTGCTTATTTGAGCTGTTCTTGCCATAATATGGACTTGGTCTTTTATCAAATAGGGCTATCTTCTGTATACCAGCCCTACCTTCCAGTTGGCTCATTAACGCATTGAGAAGAAAATAAATTTCACAAATTTACTTTTAACACAGCACACCTGTTAATTGAAATGCATTCCAGGTGACTACCTCATGAAGCTGGTTGAGAGACTGCCAAGAGTGTATGTGTGTAATTTCATAGTTTTGATGTCTTCACTATTATTCTACAATGTAGAAAATAGTAAAAATAAAGAAAAACCCTGGAATGAGTAGGTGTGTCCAAACTTTTGACTGGTGCTGTATGTTACAGTATTTTACATACGTTACATATCCATGCTGGCAGCATGTACCAATGAGTGAGACTGCTTAATAACCATTTGGCGGTGAAAATGCAAAACTGATCTTAGATCAGCTCAGTGGCATGTATTCATGGATGCCAATGGAAGCCAGGTGTGCCCCCCACCAATAAATCATCTGAGCGAGGAAAACAGCTCAGTACGTGTAGCCCATGTTTCTGATGCTGGGACAAAAGAGTATAACATGTTGCCGCTGTAGCATTTGATTGATTGATGCCAGCAAGTATTTGGCCTACCTTGATAAAAATAATTATAAAAGGATTAGCCAATCAGCGTTGAGCTCAACTGTGGGTTGTCCTGGTGCAGCAAAACGCCCCCCAAGAGAGTTCAGTTTGGATTTGGCTTCACACCCATCAAATCCCTTCCTAAGCAAAACGTATTTTTCAGAAAAAACGGGTCTGTTTCTGGTCTGCTTGTGTTGATGTCCTGCAGTAGTTATCTTAAATAACTTAAATCATCTCTTTCCTAAGCCATGGGTGGAGATGGGGATTTGGACTTGTGGTTTCGACTTAATTTAGTGTGAAGGCCAATGATTATGACGGCGATTCTGATATTACCATAATATAATGGCACTGGCCTGAGACGATTGAAGTTCAATATGTATCATGTATCATCAAACAAATCATTGAAGCTAGAGGTTCCTATCTCCCTCAATAACTTTAAGCATCAGTTATCAAAGCTGCTTATCGATCACTGCACCTGTATATAGCCCTTCTGTAAATAGCCCACACTACTACCTCCTCCCCATATTTATTTTTGTTTATTTTCACTAATCTTGCACACCAGTACCTCTATTTGCACATCATAATTTGCACATCCTTCATTCCTGTGTTAATGATGATAAATTACAGAATTATTTCACCACTATAGTCTATTTATTGTCCTACCTCCTAACCTTACTGCATTTTTGCACTACATTTTGCACTCTGTATATAGATTTTTCCATTGTGTTTTTGACTGTTTGTTTTACTGTGTAACTCTGTGTTGTCTTTTGTCGCACTGCTTTGCTTTGTCTTGGCCAGGTCGCAGTTGCAAATGAGAACTTGTTCTCAACTGACCTACCTGGTTAAATAAAGGTGACAAAAAAAAAAATGTAGGCTAATGATAACTAGCTAGGTAACTAAGCTGGTTCATTGTTGCCCACTGGTCTGAGACGATTGAAGTTCAATATGTAGCCTAGTAGGCTAATGATAACTAGCTAGCTAACTTATCTGGTTCATTGTTGCCCACTGGTCTGAGACGATTGTTTCCCATGCGAGGAAGTTAGGCTAGAAAGCGTTTTAGCTAGTTAGCCTATGACAACAAAAACTACAAGTGTACTGTATGACAGAAACATAGACTGTTTTGTCAACATGAGAGAGTGGAGAATGGCATTGGCGTTCAACTGGTCTACAAGTAGGGTGAGTTAATATTTTTAGTTTTTCTTGCCCACGCACGCACACACGCACACACACACACACAGACAGAAATCAGTACCATTGGCAAGTTTATTTTCAGTGTATTAAACTAAGCATATATAGCCTTGTTGATGTGATTATGTTTAAATGTTTAAGTTGGAATGGTGCTGGAATAGTGGAGACATGCGGTAACTCTGTGGTTCTAAAGCAGTAGTTGTTTAGTGAACTGTCGGAAACATTAACTTGCTTCTCCATGCTGCAACTGTTTGCTACATGCAATAGTTGCTTTGTGGACTTCACCAGACAGATGTTACTCTCCGGTTTGTGTGACATATGTGTGGTTGAATTTATTCCACCACTGTATGACTTGTATTTTGTGTGTGTGTGTGTGTGTGTCCTGAGGGGGGCGCGAGCAGTGTTTGTGTCCATAACAGAGTAGCAAACAAGGCCATTAGAGTTGAAAGGCTGTGAATGGAGCCAATCAAAGAGGGGCACGGCTGGAGACCGTCAGCCCACAGACGGACTGGCCTGTCCTGGGGCCGCTGGGATGACTGCCATGGATCACTCACACACACACACAGACACACACACAAACTATGTGAGCTAATACAGTTGAAGACACACACTACGAAATACCAATCAGTGACTAAACTAACAGAGTCCTAGTGGAATGGTCCTTTAAACAAGGCAAACAGGCAAAAAACAAACAATCTTGAGAACCAGGAAGATGCCTTAACAGAACCAGGAAGATGCCTTAACAGTGTATTTATGAGTGAGTGTTGAGTGGTGTTGCACTGACTAACTCAATGCAATGTGCTATCATCACAAACCAGGTTTTTATGACTCTGGAAGTAGGGTGTCGTCATTAACAAAATGTCATCTGTTCTGTAGATTAGAATGTTCTGAGAGCTTCCATCAATAGAATAAGACCTTTAGGGCGGCAGGTAGCCTAGTGGTTAGAGCGTTGGGCCAGTAACTAAATGGTTGCTGGTTTGAATACCTGAGATGACAAGGTGAAAAACTTGTTGATTGACTGTTGTTCTTGAGCAAGGCACTTAACCCTAATTGTCTCCAGGGTCTGACCCTGTAGGTAGGTTGTCATTGTAAATAAGAATTTGTTCTTAACTGACTTGCCTAGTTAAATATAAAAAATATATCATTCTAAAGTTCCATTATACACAGACAGCAGTGATTCCCAATACCACCTTCTCTCCATACTCTGTACAAGGACTCTATGAATAAAATAGTAATTAAGTAAATAAAATAAAGTACATTAAGATTTGAAGTAGTAGGAATGCAGAGATGCATTCCTAGGATTCATTTCCTCAAGTGATCTGCCATCCACACACAAGGGGGAATTTACAGGCTCATTGATTAGTTAGGATTTCCTGAGCTTCCATCTCTCTCTCTCTCACTCTCACACACTCTCACTCTCACTCACACAGTTAGGCCTTCAGTCTCTCCAGAGTGGGATGTGTATCAGCCTAGCCCACCTGTCTGTCTCCCCTCTCTCGTCCTGATCAGTGATAGTTGGCTGGGTGCTGTGCTTTGATGTCGGCCTGTTGAGCGAGAAAGAGGGGGGAGGGAGGTATAGGAAAAAAGAGAGACAGGTGTGTGTGTAGCCATGTCAATCAAGCTCCTTAAACTGCACATATAATCCTCCTTCATATTTTTTCTACAATACAATATTGAACAGTGTTGAAACTAAAATAATACCGTTTAGAATCTACAGTATCTAATGTCCTTTATGTCAGTGGATCCCAAGATGTATCCTACAAAAGCCCCCTACTTAGCCCTCCATCTGAGGAACCCCAAACAAATGAATATATATTTTTTTGTTTTTACCAAAGAGTGACTATAGACACTTATTACATGCATTAATAAATACTATTTTTCTACAGCAGTACAGCTCCTACACTATACATATAAAAGTATGTGGACACCCCTGTGCTCAACAAAGCGAAGGTAACCTGCCTAAATGACTACCTGTAGCCATGAAGTGCTTTGAAAGACTGGTTATATCTCACATCAACAGCAATATCCCGGAAACCCTTGACCCTCTCCACATACCATCCCAACAGATCCACAGATGATGCAATCTCAATCACACTCCACACTGCCCTTTCCCACCTGGACAAAAGGAACACCTATGTGAGAATACTGTTCATTGACTACAGCTCAACGTTCAACACCATAGTGCCCTCAAAGCTCAACACTAAGCTAAGGACCCAGGGACTTAGCACCTCCCTCTGCAACTGGATATTGGACTTCCTGACGGGCCGCCCCCAGGTGGTAAGGGTAGGACACAACACATCTGCCACGCTGATCCTCAACACGGGGGCCCCTCAGGGGTGCGTGCTTAGGCCCCTCCTGTACTCCCTGTTCACCCACGACGACATGGCCAAACACGACTCCAACACCATCATTAAGTTTGCTGACGACACAACAATCGTAGGCCTGATCACCGACAATGATGAGACAGCCTATATGGAGGAGGTCAGAGACCTGCCAGTGTGGTGCCAGGGCAACAACCTCTCCCTCAACGTGAGCAAGACAAAGGAGCTGATCGTGGACTACAGGAAAAGGCGGGGCGAACACTCCCCCATTAACATCGACAAGGCTGTAGTGGAGCGGATCGAGAGTTTCAAGTTCCTTGGTGTCCACATCACCAACAAACTATCATGGTCCAAACACACCAAGACAGTTGTGAAGAGGGCACGACAACACATTTTCCTAGATCCTCAAAATGTTCTACAGCTGCACCATCGAGAGCATCCTGACTGGTTGCATCACTGCCTGGTATGACAACTGGTCGGCATCCGACCGTAAAATGCTACAGAGGGTAGTGCGTACAGCCCAGTACATCACTGGGGCCAAGCTTCCTGCCATCCAGGACCTAAATACTAGGCGTGTCAGAGGAAGCCCCCCACCCCCTTTGTTTTTACACTACTGCTACTCACTGTTTATTATCTATGCATAGTCACTTTACCCTTACCTACATGTACAAATTACCAGGACTAACCTGTACCCCTGCACAACATGGCACCGTCATAGGATGCCACCTTTCCAACAAGTCAGTTTGTCACATTTCTGCCCTGCTAGAGCTGTCCCGGTCATCTGTAAGTGCTGTTATTGTGAAGTGGAAACTTCTAGGAGCAACAACGGCCCAGCAGCAAAGTGGTAGGCCATACAAGCTCACAGAACGGGACCGCCAAATGCTGAAGCACATAACAATTGACTGTCCTCGGTTGCAAAACTCACTTCCAAGTTCCAAACTGCCTCTGGAAGCAACGTCAACACAATAACTGTTTGTCAGGAGCTTCGTGAAATGGGTTTCCATGGCCGCAGCCACCGCACACAAGACTAAGATCACCATGCGCAATGCCAAGCGTTGGCTGGAGCGGTGTAAAGCTAGCCGCCATTGGACTCTGGAGCAGAGGAAACGCATTCTCTGTAGTGATGAATCACGCTTCACCATCTGGCAGTCCAACGGACAAATCTGGGTTTGGAGGATGCCAGGAGAACTCTACCTGCCCTAATGCAGAGTGCCAACTGTAAAGTTTGGTGGAGGAGGAATAATGGTCTGGGGCTACTCTGAACATTTGAACATTTATTTGAAATAACTGATTTTACCATTAAAAGACTCCAAAAAACTGCCAATTATTTCAGGTCCAGTACCATCGTTGGGTGTGAAAGATTCAGCAGGTTACTGGCATTACGCATCTGTCTAAAAGATTACTGTAACTCTGCTGGAGTCACTTTTATTGATGACTTTGACACCTTCTGGAAACAGAAGATACTCTACAGGAAGGACGTCCATCCAAACCATCTTGACTCCTGACCCAAGACCAGCTCAGTTAATCCCTACCATTGTGACAATGACTCATCATAATGCTGCATCAGATGTACATTATCCGTTGGACGACACAACGTAAGTAACTTAATTTATGTCCATCTAAATGCCCTGAATACCTTTGTTAATCCTACAGCTATTGGATGCAGTAATCAAGAACCTATGAACCAGAGTTACACTGTTAGAACTGAGGTGGTGAGCCCTAGTAGGAAGACCACTTTGTGCAGCTAATCCTGCACTATCAAGTCTACTTCTGATAAGCTTCCCAGTAAAGCATTGAAAACAATCAAGCAATCCAAAAAAGTGCTAAAAGTAGCCCATATTAACATATGCAGCCTGAGAAACAAGGTCCATGGAGTCAATAACTTGCTTGTAACAGATTACATTCCTATTCTGACTATCTCTGAAACTCACTTAGATAATACCTTTGATGATACTGTGGTAGCAATACATGGTTATAACATTTGCCGAAAAGACAGAAATGCCAACGGGGGCGGTGTTGTGGTCCATATGTAGCGGTCTATATAAAGAACCACATTCCTGTAAAGCTTAGAGAGGATCTCATGTTAAATACTGTTGAAGTAATATGGCTACAGGTTCATCTGTCTCACCTAAAGACCATTCTTGTGGGAAGCTGCTATAGACCACCAAGTGCTAACAGTCAGTATCTGGATAATATGTGTGAAATGCTTGATAATGTATGTGATATCAACAGAGAGGTATATTTTCTGGGTGATTTAAATATTTACTGGCTTTCATCAGGCTGCCCACTCAATTAAAAGCTTCAAACTGTAACCAGTGCCTGCAACCTTGTTCAGCTTATCAGTCATCCTTCCAGGGTCGTTAGAAACAGCACAGGAATTCAATCATCAACATGTATTGATCGGCATCTTTACTAATACTACAGAAATTTGCTTTAAAGCAGTGTCCAAATCCATAGGATGTAGTGATCATAATATAATAGCCATATCTAGGAACACCAAAGATCCAAATGCTCTGTATAAGAGATCATACAAGAAGTTGTGTAGTGATTCATATGTTGATGATGTAAATAACATGTTTTGGTCTGTGGTGTGTAATGAGGAGCAACCAGACGCTGCACTTGACACATTTATGAAATTGCTTACTCCAGTTACTAATAAGAATGCACACATTAAGAACATGACTGTAAAAACTGTTAAATCCCCTTGGATTGATATTGTATGGTTGAGAGGGATGAGGCAAAAGGAATGGCAAAAAAGTCTGGCTGCACAACCAATTGGCAAACAAACTGTAAGAAATCATGTCACTAACCTAAATGAAATGAAAAAGAAACTAAAATATGAAACAAAGATAAATGATATAAAGAAAGGTTTTTGAGCTCCTAAAATGATATTTTGGGGAAAAAGGCAAACTCAGCTCCATCATTCATTGAATTAGATGATCATTCATCACAAAACCCACTGATATTACCAATTACTTTAATTACTTTTTCATTGGCAAGATAAAGAAACTTAGGGATGACATGCCAATTTGGTCAAACACAAATTGTGTTTGACCAGATACAATGCTATTTCACAGTAAACAAATTGACAACAGGCTTTCAGCTACAAAGAGCTGCAGTTAGTTTCAGAATGGGTAATAAGTTAGTCCTAAATATTTCTAAAACTAAAAGCATTGTATTTGGGACAAATCATTCACTAAACCCTAAACCTCATCTACATCTCATAATGTGTAAATGTAGCAAGTTGAGGAGACTAAACTGCTTGGAGTAACCCTGGATTGTAAACTGTCATGGTCAAAACATATTGATACAACAGTAGCTGAGATGGGGAGAATAATAATAATTTCATCTTTATTTTACTAGGCAAGTCAGTTAAGAACAAACTCTTATTTACAATGACAGCCTAGGAACAGTGGGTCAACTGCCTTGTTCAGGGGCAGAGCGACAGATTTTTACCTTGTCAGCTCGGAGATTCGATCCAGCAACCTTTCGGTTATGGGCCCAACGCTCATAATAAAGCACTGCTCTGCCTACTTAACAACATCATCAACAAGGCAGGTCCTACAGGCCCTGGTTTTGTCGCACCTGGACTACTGTTCAGTTGTGTGGTCAGGTACCACAAAGAGGGACTTGGGAAAAGTGCAGTTGGTTCAGAACAGAGCAGCACGGCTGGCCCTTAAAACTACACGGAGAGCTAACATTAATGACATGCATGTCAATCTCTCCTGGCTCAAAGTGGAAGAGAGATTGACTTCATCACTACTTGTTTTTGTAAGATGTGTTGACAAGCTGAAGGTACCGAGCTGTCTGTTTAAAATACTAGCACACAGCTCGGACACCCATGCATTCCCCACAAGACATGCCACCAGAGGTCTCTTCACAGTCTCCAAGTCCAGAACAGACTATGGGAGGAACACAGTATTACATAGAGCCATGACTACATGGAACTCTATTCCACATCAGGTAACTGATGCAAGCAGTAAAATCAATTTTTTTTTTTATGATAAAAATACACCTTCTGGAACAGCGGGGACTGTGAAGAGACACAAACATAGGCACAGACACATGCATACACACGATAGCATACGCACTACACACACACGACACATGGATTTTGTGTTGTAGATATGTGGTAGTGGAGTAGGGGCCTGAGGAGACACACTTAGTGTGTTGTGAATTCTGTAATGAATGTGCTGTAATGTTTTTCAAATTGTATAACTGCCTTAATTTTGCCGGACCCCAGGATCCAAATACAAAAAATCTGAACAAGAGAGCCTCATCGAAATTGCAACAAACGGTTCTTTGAAAATGTAATTTAATTAGAAGCCACTGACAGATTTCTGGATAGGGCTGCGCTCAGAGTATCCTGCCTTGGCAAATCGCCCTGTTAAGACACTGATGCCCTTTTCAACCAAGTACCGATGTGAGAGTGGATTCTCTGCCCTCACTAGCATGAAAACTAAATACAGGCACAGACTGTGTGTGGACTGAGAGTCTCTCCAATACAACCCAACATTGCAGAGTTATGTACATCCTTTCAAGCCCTTTGCATTAACCTCTGGTGATTTATTCAACATTTTTGATGAACAAATAAGGTTTTATATGTGACATAAATAAAGAGCAAAATGATTGATTATTATTTCATTATTATTTGTGCCCTGATTCTTATGTTTGATAAATGTATGGTATAGTGTGTGTGGCAGGCTTACAATGGTGGCAAAAAACAACATTTGAGAGTGCGCTGACCCTAGAGGGGGTACGCAGCTGGAGGTTGAATGTTTGAAGAGGTAAGGGACTATTAAAAGTTTGGGAACCACTGTTCTAGACTATTCTGTGCTTCCAACTTTGTGGCAACAGTTTGGGGAAGGCCCTTTCCTGTTTCGTCGGTGTGGAGAACTTGACTGGCCTGCGCAGAGCCCAGACCTCAACCCCATCGAACACCTTAGGAATTAATTGGAACGACAACTGCGAGCCAGGCCTAATCGCCAGGCCCTGCAGCAATGTTCCAACATTTAGTGGAATGCCTTCTAGAAGAATGGAGACTGTTATAGCAGTAAAGGAGGGACCAACTCCATATTAATGCCCATGATTTTGGAATGAGATGTCCGACAAGCATGTGTCCACATAGATTTGTTCCCATGGTGTATGTGGCGCACTAGCCTATAGTGGCCATCAATCCATTTAAATCAGTCAAATATCTGATACCATTTAATTCAAGAACTATGTATTTCTAATTTAATAATCAGTAGAGTATACTATATATACAAACGTATTTCCAAACAGTGTTAGGTTACTGTACAAAAAACCCATTGTCTGCCAGGCAGGGAGCGAACTTGGCCAAATGCGCACTGTGCAGAGTAGATGGGTTTGGAGATAGGATTGGTGAGGCGCTGCTGTGGATTCGTGCTTCAGATGGCACCTCGTGCTTCAGCTGGGTTTCTGCCAGCCTCATTCAGTCCATTGTCTCTCTTTCAATGTTACAATAAGGATCAGGGGATCAAGTCAATCGGTCGCCTTTACGGCCGATAACAGACTAAACGGTCGTGTCTTTTCTGAAAGGCCAAAGCTGTGAAGTAGGCTAGCCTATCTCCTCCACTGCGTCTCGGAAGACAGGGGCGGGGGAGGGAGTGGGTGGCATGATGATAATATGCAGAGTGACTGAGTGAGTGATACATTGTGTTAGGGATTAATCGGCTCAATCACAAACCGACCCATTGATAAGATAATGACGGGCTGTTATTCGGACCGGTGGGTGGAATGAATCCGGGGGCTGCTGTGCGCTCTATCTCTCCACCTCTCCGCCGCCAGACGGCTGTCTCCGCGCGCCATGGCGCTCGGTGTAGTCTTGCTAATAGGTCATTAACGGAGACTGGTCACTTCAGAGGGCCGCGGCTCTTTGATACTCAAATACCCGAACGACAGGGACGTATCGAGGCGACAGTTTTCAGAGACAGAAATCGCGTTCAGTAGCTTCTCACAACTCCATAATGGGACACTATTAAATGTGAAATAGTTTCTACAATGTAAAACAGTGATGTGGTTGATTGAAGGCCAGTTTTATATTTCAAGGCTTTTAGCGATACGACCGTTCAGTAGCCTAATATAATTTACATTTTAACACTAGGCCAACATATATCAACACATTTTTGCGCAGACAAATCAACAAATATCCAATCATCAGAGCTGTCAGTCCTCTCTCTCTGTAGATACAGATCCATTGAGACTGATAATTATTAGACAACAATGTCTATAATCTATTATAGGGATCAGGCAGATCAGCCATCATTGCATTATGTTAAGCCAATCAATCAAGCCTGGTCACCATTCAACTGGTTAAAGGCATATCTATCTTAAATGGTTGAATGACTTACAGTCGGCCTATATCAACATACAAAAATACTACTACTAAAGAATACAATGGTACTTACTATAGAATGATGTAGTATTACTGTACTATATACTACAAACTGTAGTAGGCTATCCATTGATCATGTGTAGTGCTTAGTATAGCATTTTTTTGTATACTGTAGAATACTTTAGTATGTACTACAGTATTATCCACAAAAAATGTGCATATTCCCCTCCCTTATATACCAATTTGTACCACCCATAAGTGAGAAACCTGCATGCTAAGTATAGACTTGTGTTCCCTATGGTCATAGAAAAGAGCAGAAGTGCTGACCTCTCCATTCAGAACTTCAGTCTTACATACCTACCTACAGGTTATGGAACATATTATTTCCACCAGTCGGTTTCCTCAAGGAGAAAGCCCTCCACTTCTATGTCAAAGGTAATGAAACAGAAACACTTTAGTAAACACTACAGTAAATACTACAGTACGCAAAAACACTACAATAATTAATATAGTATATACTACCATTTTTTAAAAATTACATTCATATTATTTTTATTCCATGGGTAGAGCCGAGGAGCAGGCACAAATATTTAATATTAAAGGACGTGAATTTTTATTTATTTATTTAACCTTTATTTAACTAGGCAAGTCAGTTAAGAACAAATTCTTATTTACAATGACGGCCTAAACCGGCGCAAACTTGGACGACGCTGGGCCAATTGTGCGCCGCCCTATGGGAGTCCCGATCACGGTCGGTTGTGATACAGTCTGGATGTGTACAATGGTATTTAAGAATACTTGAACAGGATGAAGTAATGAGCTCTCTCTCACACACTTACACACAGATTCGGAAGTAAACTAAAATTACAAATCAATAATCGAGAAAAGGGCATTTATTTTCCTTGACTCAATAAACTGTAAAGTAGAAGCTATTTATAAAAAAAAACATTTCTGATTTTTAAATTCAAATCACTTCCTGAAATTACTGCCTTCAATTCGAATTGAGCACAACCCTGATTGAGAGGGGAGGTGAGGACAGTAAGGATGTGACTGTGTGTGTGTGTGTGTGTGTGTGTGTGGGGGGGGGGGGGGGTCTCCAGACTCACTGGAGCCAGCGGGTAATGGCCTCATTCAGGCCGATTGAGACGTCTTAATTACTGCAGTTGTGAAAACTGAAGGAGGGAGGGAAGGATGTGTGCTTTGATCCTGGGCAGAGCGAGTTGTAAATGAGGAGGTTCCCTGCATAAATACTGACTCTACTCCTGACACTCATTACTCCATTTATCAGGACAATGACCCACTGAGAGAGAAGAACTGACTCTTCACTGGACTTACCCAGCTCGGAGAAAACGTCTGCATTTCTGGAACCCGAAGGATAAGATACATTAGATTCTATCCATCCAAAAAGACAAGTTTTCACACCCCAACAACAGGATTTTGGTTAATTTTGTTGGATATTTCCATCATCCAACCATGAGGGGACATTTTTCCATTGAGTGGCTGGCCCAGAGCAGTCAGGCATCGGGCAGCACGAGCCCCTCGCCTCCCTCGTCTTCCTGGACATCCATTGCGTCTGGACCCACCAGCACCTCTGGGACCCACCCTGAGAGTTTGCCTGGGTTCTACTGCCGACCAAGACATGAGAATCAGGAGAACCAGACAGAGAACCAGGCGAGGAGAGGACACGGGCTCATCCTACGCAGCAATCCCAGCCTGGCAGGCTCTGATATGGCTAAGAATAGCCCCCTCCACCACAACCACCAAGGTAGGTTCACTCTCCCTCAAATCAACTCAGGATCTTAGTTTACAGTGGAAACATACATTAATTGAAATACTGTGTTGTTTGTGGGTGTGTTTTGAGCCTGTGTTGGTGGAATTAACAGAATCCTTAAGCAGTAGCTACATCTGATGTTGCTCTCATAGTGCTGAAAGCTCGATATTTAGGATTCACCTCAGACTGAGTTGTTGTCTGTAGACATGATTGTGTTTCAAAGATTCAGAGAACACCAATGTTTTGGAAACCACTATGATGTAGCATATGGATGGATTTGAAACCTCTTCTCCCTCTTTCTTCAGTAGTGGCTGAGACAGGCTTCATTAGTGGAACGGAGGAGGAAACATCGGGGTACGAGAGTGAAGGCGGGCGATCCCTCTCCCCAACCACCCCCCTGGACAGCTCCTCAATATTTACTTCCTCTTCTCCCCCTACGGGGCGGCGTCCACGTACAGCCTACACAGCGGAGCAGATCAACAGTCTGGAGAGGGCCTTCAAGAGGAATGCTTACCTGGGCACTCGGGACAAGGTCGAGCTCTGCAAGAAACTCAACCTCTCAGACAAACAGGTAGGCACCGCAGACAGACACAGATGCATACATACACACATATAGGGACTGTATTGCAATGGTCATTAATGGTTTCTTTGATCGCTGTGTCTAAAACGCCTGTCTGTTCCTCCAGATCCGTAACTGGTTCCAGAACAGGCGTATGAGGATGAAGAGGATGGTCCAGGACGCTCTGGCCCAAGCCTGCCAGGCAAAAGTAGCCTCTCACCTGCTGCACTACCCCAAGCAACATGCCTACCGCCCTGGCCCCTACCCCACGTACCACTCCCACCATGCAGGAGCAGAGGGGGGCGCTGCCACCCCATACCTCCACCCACACTACAGCTCCGCCACGGCCGGTCCAGCCCTGTCCAGCCTCCCTGCCCCCCCCCTGGACTCTTTCTACCAGTACTCCAGCCTCCCAGGCCTGGTGATGCCCACTACTGGGTCCTACCCACTGATTGGGGCCTACCAGCCTTACACTCACCAGTTTTAAAACTTTTGGATGATCTCTCAATAGACTAAAGTGGTTTTAAGGAAACGACTTCAGACTATTGAGATGCATCCCAATACATGTTCACTGGCTTCCACTTCTCTTCTAATGTATTGACTACTGAAAAAGATGGTTAAAACAGTGGTGAAACTGTGTTTTCCACTCAGCGTAGAGAGCAATAATTCATGTGTTCCTGCTCTCCCTTTTATTGTCATACTGTAAATGCTATTTAAGTATAACATTGTTAATAATTTTATTGGATATGTTTAAAGTCATGGGTCTGCTGTATAAAAGTTTCTTTCAATTGCATTATAATCCGATAATCTCATTTCCTCCACTTTATTTATATATTTCTAAGTATTGTATGAAAATAAAATGAAACAAACATAATCCCATTGCCTGAATATGGACGGTTTTTGTTGCACTGTAATAGAATATACAGCCATTTCAAACCTCAATATCTCCGATCAGTTAAATGGTTGAGGGCCACCTAGTGCCTGACAAAGTCAGTACGCAGCTAATTCACACAATCTGTAAAATAGAGAAAGATGGTCCACGCATGAATTTGTGGTGAAAAAATAGATAACAATTTCTGAACAAACGATTCACCCAACTGGACTTCATTAGTGTCCACCCACCCTCACTTCAGCATTTGTTGGTCTATGTACAAAATGTTTATGTACAAAATGATCTTGTCAGAAAAAAACTTTCCCTAAACACCCCACCTTTCACCTTTAAAACAATACAAACCAACACAGACCTCAAAGACTACACATCTCCCTCGAAAGACTACAACTACAGTTAATCCAAACAACCATGCGAAACCATGCGAAACAAAATCAATATGGCTGCCCTTTCCTTCCTGGTGGTGTGTGAGGTCACTTCCTCTATGCAGTCTTCTGCTGGCCCTTCTTTCCAATCAGAGACTTGTGGATGTGAGGAATCACACCTGCAGGAGGGAGAGAAAGAGATATTATGAATGGGTGATGCTATTGCTACACATTGCTAGGTGAAGAGGTATTTGCCCCCATGTAATGTAAAACGCTTTGAGTTCCTGGAAGACCAAAACATAAATCCAATCCCCTCCTCCAGCGATGGTGGCCTTGATGAGCAAGTCCAATTCCGCGGATGGCCAACTGTAAGTGATGCGGAGTGATACGCTTCACCTTCAGATCCTTGCAGGCGTTCCCTGCCAACTCCAACACCTGAATGACAATAATAGGCTCAGTCATTGCCCGTTAGGGTTGAAGCAAAAACCTGCTTGATTGAACTTTGTCAGAGCCCTCAATGAGTATACTTTAAAAGGAGTTAAATAAAATCATCTTACCTCAGCCTTGAGGTACTCCAAGATGGCAGCGGTGGCTCCCACTCTGCGGTGGCAGGTGGTCCGGGTCTTCAGGTGTCTGTGGATACAACCCACCGTTAACTACAACACACACAGTCAGAAATGCTGTAGGAAAAAGTTGCCCATCTATCTGTGTTGCAGGATTCACTTGTTACTGATACAACTGAGAAAACTTGGGGAAAAAGAGACTGAGGTACATGCCTGGAGTCCAGCCCTCTGGGAGCGAAACACAGCCTTCGCCTTGGCTTTGCCACTGTCCTTTCCAGCTTTTCCTCCTGCCTGGAAAGTGACAAAGAGATTCAGTAAAATGGCTGATTCATGAACCTGATTAAATTATTTTACTTTTTTTCCTTCTCAAAGTGATGTGTAACTGTGACCAAGGTGAAAAAGATGCAAGATGGTGTAGGTGTACAAAAATAAAAATGATTAATACTTTAAAGATCTGTGATTTTGTAGCCTAGTGTCAAGTGGTTAAGAGCATTGGGCCAGTAACTGGAAGGTCTCTGGTTTGAATCCCAGAGCCGACGAGGTGAAAAATCTCAAATTTGTCGACATGCCCTTGAGCAAGCCACTTATTAATTGTTCTTGTAAGTCGCTCTGGATAAGAGTGTCTGCCAAATGTCTAGCTAAAATCTAAATGTAACTTCAAACAAACCGAAGCCACGTGCAACCGGTCATTACAGTAATCTGATTCATCACTTCTCTCCGCCAACTAAAATATAAAGGACCGTTTGTAATTGACAGTTATGTAACTTGCAAACTGTCATTATGAGTTCTCGCTTAGACAATTCATTACAATTTTGCAAACAAAAAGTCAAAATATGCCTTTCTATAGTTAACTACAATACAAATACTAAGGAAGAATGGTTTTACAATAGTTAGCTATATAGAAATATATTGGTATATGTGTTGGTAGTGTTAACGTTAGCTCCTGTAGGTTAGATATCTAACACTTCTAAGGGGTGGAAACTACTAGTTACCGTAGTTAGGTACTTCAATAAACAACCCAAACTTTGCGAATATCTTGGAATATTACATCAGAAAGAGACGAGGCGTAACGTATATTAGATAAACATATTGGAAAAAGCATGAGAAGCCAATCTGTTGTAAACCAGATGCCGTAAATGTAACGTTAGGTAGATGGCGCTCTTCCGTCATATTTCGCACGGATCAAGCTTGCGGTCTTTAACGCGAAATACGCTTACCAGACAGTTTAGCGTATCAGTGCTAAAATGTCATTACATTTAGGATCATCTGTCCTATAATACAGACAACGTGCATAAAATAATAATAAAAAGTCGTTACCATGTCGCCGGTGAGTTTTCCCTGTTGTATTTCCAAACGGAGAGAAACAATAAACCCGAAAAAATAATAATAAAGTCAAGTAGATAAATGAGGACTCGAGTTTCCAGAGCCAACCAATAGCGTTTCTGTTTATTGGTTCGAACGGTCTCTTCAACCAATTGCAATCGTGTTTGTACAGTGTTTACTCATCTCTGCCGCTGGATTGGACGCTTTGTGATAGTAGAAATGCCTTCTTCGATACTACTGCGGTGTGATATATATATATATAGATAGATAGATAGATAGATATGTCACGGCCGGCTGGATTCAAACCAGGGTCTGTAGTGACGCCTCTAGCACTGAGATGCAGTGCCTTAGACCGCTGCGCCACTCGGGAGCAATATATATACTATATATACAAAAATATGTGGACCCCGCTTCAAATGAGTGGATTCGGCTATTTCAGCTACACCCGTTGCTGACAGGAGTCCCTACCCCACTGAAGTTAGTCAGTTCCGTAGGCCTAACGTAGTATATAATTATGTAGATTAAGATGAAATACCCAAAAGTATTTTGCATGGACAAGTTTAAACTACATAATCCATGTAATCCATCAGTGTATTATGAATTATGAGAGATAATGTCTTACATTGTTTAGTCTTCATTAGTTGATATGAATTATTTAAATGACTGCACTTTGGTGACATTGTAAAATTACTGTCACTGTACAGTATAACTGTTGCTTTTATTACTGCTTCTAAGTCTGTAGTATTCCCCAGTCTAGAATTTAACGCTTGCCCGGTGTTGCCTCAAATGCCATAGCAACTGCACAGAAAGGGATCTGCTGCAATTTATTGGCACTCAATAGTAAAAATTGTTGTAACAATATTGTGGCCCATTGATTGATCCTAATGTCCAGTAGGACAAGGTCCACGATAATTACGTCAACAGAACCTACATCTAAACCAATGACATGTAGGAATGTTAAGATGTAGGCGTGATAGCCAGCGTAAAACGACCAATGAGAAAACGTAAACTCGTTGAACATGGTGTGATTGGCAGACCCCAAGGCCAATGCGGAAGCGCTAGGGGCGGGTTTTTGGTAGTGACCATGAAGGGGTGTGAACCCGTAGAGGGAGAAGCTGGCTGGCGGTGCTGAAGATGGCGGAGGGTGACAGTGGGAGTGAGCGCGGTGGCAGCAGTGGCGGAGGGGGAGGTGGGAGCGGGTTCCAGCCCTTCCAGAGGGAACAGGAGACGCAGGAGCTGGCGTCCAAGCGGCTGGACATCCAGAACAAGCGCTTCTACCTGGACGTCAAGCAAAACAACAAGGGCAGGTTCATCAAAATCGCCGAGGTGGGGGCAGGGGGCTCCAAAAGTCGCCTGACCCTGTCCATGTCAGTTGCGGCGGAGTTTCGCGATTACCTGGGGGATTTCATAGAGCACTATGCACAACTGGGGCCTAGCAGCCCGGAGCAGATCGCCCAGTCCTCGGTTGGAGAGGACGGCGGGCCCAGGCGAGCCCTGAAGAGCGAATTCTTGGTCCGAGAGAACCGTAAATACTACCTCGATCTAAAGGAGAACCAGCGGGGGAGGTTCCTGCGGATCCGACAGACCGTCAACCGAGGGCCCGGGTTCGGAGTAGGTGGGCCGGGAGGAGGCATGCAGGCCGGCCAGACCATAGCCCTTCCGGCACAAGGCTTAATAGAGTTTAGAGACGCCCTTGCCAAGCTTATAGATGATTATGGTGGAGACGACGAGGAATTATCCTGTGGAACGGCGGCTGGGGTCTATGGGGAGCTTCCTGAGGGCACATCCATCATGGTGGACTCTAAACGGTTCTTTTTCGACGTCGGGTCCAACAAATACGGCGTGTTCCTGCGAGTGAGTGAGGTCAAACCGAGCTACAGGAACTCTATCACCATCCCGTTCAAAGCGTGGGGGAAGTTCGGAGGGGCTTTCAGCCGCTACGCCGAGGAGATGAAAGAGATCCAGGAGCGACAGCGGGATAAAATGTACGAGAGGAAAGAGGAGTCTGAGGGAGAGGAGGCGGATGATGACTGAGTAGTTGATAGAGTTCAGTTCACACAGTGAGATCTGCAATATTATATGTGGCAGAAATTACAGATTTAAGTGCATGACGAATCGAACTGTAATACAATATCGTGGCGTAAAAAGTACGTTTTGAAATGGGAACCATTATTGTTGTAATACTAAAACCTGGAGTTTGTTAATGAAAGTTATGGGAGTGTCTAAATTAGACCTTTTATATGGGTTAAAAAAAATATCCTGGTTTTGTAAGAAGATAAAGAAATAACCCTAAAACCAGCAATTTGGTTTTCATAACAATTTCAATCTTTATAATAAATGTTAAAAATATATATATGAGTAAAGAGTAAGGCGTTGACCCCATTAATGTAGCTATTATTTCCATTGCTCATTGTAAGGAGAGAACCAGTATCCATTGTATCCCTATTCTAGGTCTCCTATGTGGGCAGTGTGTGATATCCTTATGAAAGTAGTAGGAAGGAATGTCTAGAATAATTGTCGTTCTTCTGGAGGTTAATATTTGGTGTGTTAATTGATGGTGGTATATAACATGGGCTGTGCCATAGCAGGCCCCTTAACAGACGATTATGATGACAAACGTTACGGAGAGAACTGTACCTGCAGGCTTTTCTAAAGGCCTTGCAGACTAAATTGGAGAACTCACAGTATCATGTCACCCTTCAAACAAATAGGCCTAAACATGGTGGATGAGTGAATGCTTTTTGTTTTTACATATAAATGTCTGGCAATATTTAAAAGGTCTGTTTCCTAGGACTTATTTTATTTGAAAGTAACTTATTTTATCTTGTAAGATTCTGTCAGAGGGGAGCAGAGCAGTGTGTCAATGTGGCCTGGTATCAAGAGAGTGACAGGCCTATTAACCAATCGGCAGCCAGAAAGGACAGTATCTTCCTGCTGTCTGCGTCGCGTGCCCCGGGAGCGTGCTTCCCAGCTCGGAACAGTTCGTGTGTGTGTGTGTATATATATATATGTGTGTGTATATATATATATATTATGCCAATATTTGGACGTTGTTGTACGTCCGGGCTGGTCGGCTGTTGGTGCACTATTCTTTTTCTCGAATGCATGCCGAAGTCTACGGCCCTTTCGACGGATTTGTCAACAGTAGGGATTTTACAATGAAGTGTGTTGTCATTCAACGAGATACTAATCGTTTTCATGCCATTATTTTTCACTTGAGGAATACTGCACCACACGTCAGATGTAAAAAATATTTACTCTGCAAAAACATCCAAATTAATGACATATTTCTTGAGTTATATTAGAAAATAAATGGTGTGCACCAACAGCCTAATAAACCCTTGCCGAAGGACAAAACGAATAAAAACGTAATAATATATGCGCAAACTGTTTCGGATGGGAAGCATGCGGACGCCTTTACCCATACACCGCGGGAGCCTTCTGGTCTGGCCATTTGAAGTGATCACAGGGTGAAATCCAGAGCTGTCACCCAGCCAGCCAAGAATGTGTGGGGCATCAATAATAAGATCCCAACACTCTGTCTCAGAGCCCAGGCATCAGCACCGCCACACCACTGACATCACACTACGCCTCTGGACAGTAACATCTGGATGAATGGTTTATTTTTATTTAGAAAGATCATTATATTGAAATAAGATAATACTTATAAGTGAGAAGATTTTTTAAAACCTAGCATACAAAATTTTTTACCTTACCTTAAAATACCTTAAAAGGAAAAGTATATGAATTATATAAGTATAACGCAGGCTTATGAAACATAGCTGGGATACGACCGAATTTATTCTGTTTCATTTGTTGGTTTTCACCCAGAGTGAAATAAATAACATTTCTGTGATTAAAAAAAATATTAATGAAATAGATATTGTGATTGTATACTTTAGAAAACGATGTATCCCCCTCTTCCATCCACCACACTCCAACATAACCAGTGGCTGCTAAAAGGGAGTTCATAGTTCTCCATTTTACCTTACTATTCTTAGGCACTTAATCCTCTCAAGTGTTCCTTTTAAGTATTAATTAGTTAATTGGCTCCAGCCAGTTGAAATAATTGGCACGGTGTGTAGTCCCAGTTGCTCTCTGTTGCTCATAGTTGTTCCCGATATAACATGTAGAATCAGCCATGGGCAATTGGTCTCAGATGGGGGTTTGGGGGGCGGGGTGGGGACTGCCCAACACATCACCAGTAGTTGTTTGGCTATGGCCACCAACACATTTCCAGGCCAGGAGCAAGGGGAGGGGAAAGTGTGTGTGTGTGCTTTTATGCATGTGCTAGCATGTGTTTTTTTGTGTGTGTGTGCTATGCATGTGTCATCCAACGGGACTGCCTGCCTTGTCGTATTGGTTCTGTCTTGACAATCTTCCAGGTGCTTTTTGGCCAACTTGAGTTTAGGTTTTGGACAACATGGGTCCCGTTATGTAGAACCTCATGCCAACGGTCAAGCATCGTGGTGGTAGTGTGATGGTTTGGAGATACTTTGCTGCCTCAGGACCTGGATGACTTGCCATTATTGAAGGAGCCATAAATTCTGCTCTGTATCAGAATTCTACAGGAAAATGTCAGGCCATCTGCTCATGATCTGAAGCGGAAGCTCAGCTGGGTCATGCAGCAAGGCAATGATCCATAACACACAATCAAGTTTACACCAGAATGGCTGAAAACCCCCCAAAATATATAGTTTTGGAATGGTCCAACCTGATTTAGATATTGTGGCAGGACCTGAAACAAGCAGTTCATCCTCATCCTTAAAGCAGTTCTGCATGGAAGAGCGGGCAAAAATATCCTCCACAGCGATGTGAGAGACTGATCAACACCTACAGGAAGTGTTTGGTTGCAGCCATTGTAGATAAAGATGGCACAACCAGTTAAAGAATGTAAGAGGGCAGTTACTTTTCCACACAGGGGCATTGGGTGTTGCATAACTTTGTTTAAGAAATAAATGAAATACGTAAGTATCAGATGTGTTATTTGTTCACTCAGGTTCTTTTTAACTAATATTGGGTTTTGGTTGAAGATCTGATAACAATCCGTGTCAAAAATATGCAAACATGGAGAATGTCTGAAAGGGGGCAATACTTTTTCATGACATTGTATATGTGATGTACAAATCATTATTAGTCTATAATGTCTAAGGCTGCGTTTAGACAGGCAGCCCATTCTGGTCTTTTTTCGCACTAATTGGTCTTTTGACCAATCTGATCAGCTCTGAAAAATATCTGATGTGCAAAAGATCTGATGTGAAAACATCTGTGATTGGTCAAAAGACCAATTAGTGGGAAAAAGGATCATAATTTTGCTGCCTATGTAAACGCAGCCTGTGTGTGTGTGGCCAGACGTTACCTCACCAACCGCTCTCGCAGGTGCGGCATGCTTTTGGCTCCCTCTAGTGTCAACATGTCAACCAGACGTAGGGTACCACACCAAAGACCGCTCTCAGAATATAATTCATTATACCTGGGACAATTATCATGTAGAACATAAAACCAGCAGGCTCTGGACCTAGTAAGGTAAGAGTTGATTACCCGGGATCTATAACATCAATGTTACTTAGTTGAAACAAGGGGCGGGAAGGTAGCCTAGCGGTTAGAGCGTTAGGCCAGTAACCGAAAGGTCGCCTTCATTGTAAATAAGAATTTGTTCTTAACTGACTTGCCTGGTTAAATAAAACAGTATTCTGAGTATGTGGATTATTGCACCATTGGCCAGATGTTTAGAGGAATATGATGAACTCTGAAACTTTTATACATCTGCCTTCAAAGAAATACATGTGGAAGATTAGTAAAATACTGTTCACTGGAGATGCTTCAAAAACATTAAGGCAGAAAGGAAGCCATTTCATTGGATGTAGTCTGCATATGGTTGGAAAGAGCCACTAAATCAAAGGCTTCCTTTCTGGTGTAGTGTTTTTGCCACAAGCAGTGTGAACTGACCCTAATAAAAGGCGCCTGCATGCTTCCCACCCAAAACAGTTTGGAACAGTTTGTGCATATATTATGACAATATTTTGTGACGTTTTTGTTATTTTTGGTGTTCGGCACAGGACATTTTTCCTCAAGGCCAGACAAAGTTTGTGAGCCGAAGTCCAGGCCCCTTCGTCTGTGATCAACTGTAGGGGTGACGCAAGTTTCTTCTTCTTGTCGATTCAGCCAAAAACTCAGTGTGAATTCAACATGGCGAACGCCAACTTCAAGCATCGATTGACCGATACAGAAAGAGAAAGAGAGAGAGAGAGAAAAATGAAAGTAAGAAAGGAGTGATTAGATTAGATAGATACTTTATTGATCCCAGAGGATCAAGCAGCTACAACACAACACAGGGCAGGTGCAAAATGCCAGAACGAAAATACACAAAACACAGATACACGATACATAGAGCGGCAGTATGAAAAAGTATAGAAATACAAGAAGTCTGGAGTGCAAAAAGCTATAAAAAGGCATTGCATAGTATGAGTGAATGGCTGAATATGTACACTATACATTGTTAGTGTTAGGTGAAAACATGATACAAATATTGCAAGTTTATATAAATAAATAAAAAATATTTGCATGGTTAACTATACTATACAGGTCGATGGCAGAGAAAGATACTTAAATAGCTAAATGTGCGTATGATATACACTGGGGGCCTAAAGTTTGGAAAATTACTCATTAAAGGGCTTTTCTTTATTTGCACTATTTTCTACATTGTAGAATAATAGTGAAGACATCAAAACCATGACATAACACATATGGAATCATGTAGTAACCAAAAAAGTGTTAAATCTAAATATATTTTATATTTGAGATTCTTCAAAGTAGCCACCCTTTGTCTTGATGACAGCTTTGCACACTCATGGCATTCTCTCAACCAGCTTCATGAGGACCGCCACAGGAGTGGAAGACCCATAAATACCTCTGCTGCAGAGGATAAGTTCATTAGAGTTACAAGCCTCAGATTGCAGCCCAAATAAAGTAACAGACACATCTCAACATCAACTGTTCAGAGGAGACTGTGAATCAGGCCTTCATGGTCGAATTGCTGCCGATTCCAGCCTGCTGTCCATATGGATTCCCAGACACTTGTATGAACCAACCATTTCCACATCCATCCCCTGTATAGGACTGCAGTCGGTTGGGCTTTGGTTCTCCTGAAGTCCACCACCATCTCCTTTGTTTTGCTGAAGGTGGTTCTGCTCACACCACACCACAAAGTCATTGATTGTGCTCCTGTACTCCTCCTCCTGCCCACCCCCGATGCTCCCTACAATTGCGGAGTCATCCGAGAACTTCTGCAGGTGGCATGTTTCAGAGTTATATCTGAAGTCTGAGGTGTAGAGGGTGAACAGGAAGGGGGACAGGACCGTACCCTGGGGGGCCCCTGTGTTGCTCACTGCCCGTTCTGACACACAGCTCTGTAGCCGCACAAATTGTGGCCTGCTGGTCAGGTAGTCCGTAACCCAGGAGACTAAGGGTGCCTCTACTTTCATCCTCCACATCTTCTCACCCAGTAGCAGGGGCTGAATGGTGTTGAAGGCACTGGAGAAGTCAAAAAGCATAACCCTCACAGAGCAACCTGCTTTGTCCAGGTGAGAGTAGGTCCTGTGCAGAAGGTAGATGATAGCATCATCCACCCCGATGTTGCGCTGGTATGTGAACTGCAGAGGGTCTAGTGATGTACACACCAGGGGTCTGAGGTGAGCGAGGACTAACCTTTCCAGGGTCTTCATGATGTGGGATGTTAGCGCTACAAGTCTGAAGTTATTCAGGGCAGTGGGGTGCGCCTTCTTGGGCACTGGGACACTTTCCAGGCTAAGGTTGAAGCAAGCAAACCAACTAAAGATCTTTACAACTTTTGATCATACGTAATTGTCAGAGAAAGAAAATCATAAGCTTCACACTTCGGTAACACCAAAGTCCAAGTTTGGTAGCAAGGTCCAGCTAGTCAAAATGTTGCCAGGTCTACTCTGCTCAATCATTTGCAACATTATACAGCCTGTTTTAGTCTCGGTTATTTGATGTTCATTGATCGTTTTGGATACGTGTACTAGCCCTCTCCTTTTTTATTTTTCACAAACTTAGTGCTTGGGGCTGGAAACAGCACTGCCTGTTCACCAGCCCCCAGCACAACCTCTGGCCCCAGTACTGACTGGTCATCTGCCCCTCAACCTCTGGCCTCAGTACTGACTGGTCATCTGCCCCTCAACCTCTGGCCTCAGTACTGACTGGTCATCAGCCTTTTCTGAAATCAGGGTAAGAAAATACAAAAATAAATGTTCAAAGAGACAGATGTATACCAGGTCTGGGTTTTATTACTAAGAAACAGTAAATATTGAAAGAGTTCAATGTAATGTTCTCTGCACCCACAACTCAGCATTCCAGAGAAGAATTGGGAAAGAATCTATACAAACAAAACCTGGTGAGAAAGTACACCTGGTACAGCCTTTATCGTCATGGTAACAGTATTATACATTTGTACCTGAAAACAGATTAAAACTACAAGCTTAAATCTACATCCTTGATTCATATTCTTTCTATATAAGTATGTATATAATATACAGTTCTATATAAGTATGTATATAATATACAGTTCTCTACCTCACAAGTAAAGATGACCTTTTTTTACAATATACATTCAGTCTTTGATACAATATAAATTGACTTGATACAACAAAACAATATTGTTAAAACAGCTTAACTTTGAATCAAACGGTGAATCGCTTAATTAGCATATGTATGTAATTAGATCAACTAAACAAAAACGAGACCATCCCTCAGAGGGGTGGCGTAGGACTGAGGCAACCAAGATGGCCGACCCCTAACATGGCCGCTGGGAAACACAGGGTCATGTTCATTAGGCACCAAACAGAAGAAACACGACTGAAACAGGGCTGGACTACACAAACTTCCAATAAGAAATGCTTGTTTTTTTTAGTTTTCCATTGCGCCGCCCTATAACCTCTGATCCACTCCAAAGACTCCTAGCTCTATCCCTTTCATGTTTGCAGATCTGAATGAATCAGACAGATGTACGCAGCATGAAGAAAGGTCCCCTAGGCTGACATAAAGGCTAGGTGGAACCACCATTAGTACAAGAACCCATAGGGCGGCGCACAATTGGTCCAGCGGAGTCCGAGTTTGGCCCGTGTAAGCCGTCATTGTAAATAAGAATTTGTTCTTACCAACTTGCCGAGTTAAATAAAAAAAGGTTCAATTTCAAATTAAAATGAAATAAAAAGGCTAGGGGCTACGCGTTAGGGGGAGGGGCCAAGGGGTTGATTCTTAACCAGGCCATTCTCTAGGTTTCCAGTCTCTACAGTGGATAACAGATGCGTTTCCTGCACACATGGGTAGGTACACTGCAACATGGGAAATTGAGTTTCCTGAAGGAGTCTGTTAGACTGAATACTGATGGACAAGTGCTAAGAGTTACACAGATGGTCAGTCGCACACACACACGGCCAGCCAAACAGAAGACACACACACTCCCACACCTGGACACAAAAGTGATGTGGAATGTTAATGGAACTCAACCTACTGGGCTATCAAGGATGAGACAATCAACAAGGTGCTTTAGATGTGACACAGACACACACACACACACACACACACACACACACTATGGCAACTCCATGAATCTTGTTGGCCACACAAAAGGAATGCATGAAAGATGACGGTGAGGGTTGGCACTCAGAGGTCAGAGAGCAAACACATGCGCGTAATCTGACTCTCTCTCTCATCACAGCTCAGACCTAAAGTTAAACCTTTGACTGTGCAATGGAATGGACTCTTAAAGGGATAGTTCACCGAAAATGTTCAAATGGATTATTATTTAATAATTTCATGTTGGGCGATCTATCCCTTTAACTATAGAAAACATACAGGCCTTCCATTAAGCATCAATAAGTACTGCATTGAAAGGTAAAAACCACAAAAACAAACAATATTTGGCTCAAAATACAAATATGTATGAAACTGAAATGTGTGAGTGTATATATTTTTTTTAAATGGACGTATAATTTAACAACTAAAGCAAATCACCACACATTTTTGTGCTAATAAAAAAATGTTTTTACCACCTAATGCTTGATTTTGGACAGATTTCGACAACCACCGTGCACACACGCACACCCACACGCACACACACACCCACACGCACACAGGAGGTTGAGCTGAGTCGCTTTGGCCGCAGATAATAATGAAGGCAATGCAACGTTTAGGACAGGAGGCTGAGTTACAACAGGTAGGAGGCACACACCACGTACACACACCGCGTACACACACACACACCACGTACACACACACCCCGTACACACACACACACACACACACACACACACACACACACAATTGGCATGGATGATTCAATGCAAAACGTATAATGACTGAGGAGTACAGCGGAGGTTAGTGCAGCACCGCTCACTCTTGCCAGGTTCAATCACTGCATTTCAGATAGAAGTGATTCACTGATAATAAATGTTTAAGTCTAGTTCTAAAAACAGCCTCATGTGGCTGGGTCAGTTGGTTGGTTGTCTTAGTAACACACGTAGTTCTGAGGGAGAGAACTGCATTACCCATGAGCCTCCTCTTCTGTGGAACTCTCCTGGGATTTACTGCCACCTGTAGAACCCAGCCAATGAGAGAGAGGGGGAGGGAGTGCGTGGGGAGATGACATCAGACAATGATATCACAATGCCACCCGTTATGACTTCTAGAATGGCACCGGTCACAAATCACAATGCAGTTAGACTTTACCTCTTGTGGGTGTACTGTACACACAGCAGATGAAGGAGAATGGTGGGAAAATAGCTACATACATACATACATACAGTGGGGAGAACAAGTATTTGATACACTGCCGATTTTGCAGGTTTTCCTACTTACAAAGCATGTAGAGGTCTGTAATTTTTTTCATAGGTACCCTTCAACTGTGAGAGACGGAATCTAAAACAAAAATCCATAAAATAACATTGTATGATTTTTAAATAATTAATTTGCATTTTATTGCATGACATAAGTATTTGATCACCTACCAACCAGTAAGAATTCCGGCTCTCACAGACCTGTTAGTTTTTCTTTAAGAAGCCCTCCTGTTCTCCACTCATTACCTGTATTAACTTCACCTGTTTGAACTCGTTACCTGTATAAAAGACACCTGTCCACACACTCAATCAAACAGACTCCAACCTCTCCACAATGGCCAAGACCAGAGAGCTGTGTAAGGACATCAGGGATAAAATTGTAGACCTGCACAAGGCTGGGATGGGCTACAGGACAATAGGCAAGCAGCTTGGTGAGAAGGCAACAACTGTTGGCGCAATTATTAGAAAATGGAAGAAGTTCAAGATGACGGTCAATCTCCCATGCAAGATCTCACCTCGTGGGGCATCAATGATCATGAGGAAGGTGAGGGATCAGCCCAGAACAACACAGCAGGACCTGGTCAATGACCTGAAGAGAGCTGGGACCACAGTCTCAAAGAAAACCATTAGTAACACACTACGCCGTCATGGATTAAAATCCTGCAGCGCACGCAAGGTCCCCCTGCTCAAGCCAGCGCATGTCCAGGCCCATCTGAAGTTTGCCAATGACCATCTGGATGATCCAGAGGAGGAATGGGAGAAGGTCATGTGGTCTGATGAGACAAAAATAGAACTTTTTGGTCTAAACTCCACTCGCCGTGTTTGGAGGAAGAAGAAGGATGAGTACAACCCCAAGAACACCATCCCAACCGTGAAGCATGGAGGTGGAAACATCATTCTTTGGGGATGCTTTTCTGCAAAGGGGACAGGACGACTGCACCGTATTGAGGGGAGGATGGATGGGGCCATGTATCGCGAGATCTTGGCCAACAACCTCCTTCCCTCAGTAAGAGCATTGAAGATGGGTCGTGGCTGGGTCTTCCAGCATGACAACGACCAGAAACACACAGCCAGGGCAACTAAGGAGTGGCTCCGTAAGAAGCATCTCAAGGTCCTGGAGTGGCCTAGCCAGTCTCCAGACCTGAACCCAATAGAACATCTTTGGAGGGAGCTCAAAGTCCGTATTGCCCAGCGACAGCCCCGAAACCTGAAGGATCTGGAGAAGGTCTGTATGGAGGAGTGGGCCAAAATCCCTGCTGCAGCGTGTGCAAACCTGGTCAAGAACTACAGGAAACGTATGATCTCTGTAATTGCAAACAAAGGTTTCTGTACCAAATATTAAGTTCTGCTTTTCTGATGTATCAAATACTTATGTCATGCAATAAAATGCACATTAATTACTTAAAAATCATACAATGTGATTTTCTGGATTTTTGTTTTAGATTCCGTCACTCACAGTTGAAGAGTACCTATGAGTACCTCGTACTCTCTCTTGTCCCATCTTTCTGTCCTTCTCTGGCTGCCCTTTCTCATCCTTCTCTACTGGGTATGTATGTATGTATGTATGTATGTATGTATGTATGTATGTATGTATGTATGTATGTATGTATGTATGTATGTATGTATGTATGTATGTATGTATGTATGTATGTATGTATGTATGTATGTATGTATGTATGTATGTATGTATGTATGCATGCATGCATGCATGCATGCATGCATGTGCACAATTGATGTCATGCCACTGAGAAGACCATAGCTGAATTTGAATACCCATATTAACATACTGAATACTTAATGAGTATATACATACTATTAGTATACTGTAAATGAACGGTATTGTTTCAGTTGTAGTGTACTAGCGCGTCGCCTGTCTACCGGAAGTTGATGCAGTTGCTATGCAACTTCTTGCTAGCTTGATAGCATAACATATGACTGATTTAACGATTTTGGGTGTGTTCGTAAATTCAATCACACTGGACGCTCTGGCCGAGGAGTAGGGTTGATCCGAGCGTTCTGACCTCGACTGCAGTCAAGCACCCAAACTAACTGGCTAACATTGGCTAGCTACTACTATTGGCTAAAGTTGGTTAGCTTGCTAGCTACTACTATTGGCTAAGGTTGGTTAGCTTGCTAGCTACTTCCTGACACAAATGAGAGAACACCTCACTCTGACCATTTTACTCGGCCTAGCAGAGCTGGTTAGGCTGTTTTCATGTTATCCAGAGAGTTGGTGACTAACTGTGCTCCTGGCAAAAAAAAAATTTTCCCCAACGTTTACAGACACCGGCCATATTCAACGGGTGTTGAGCGTTCATAAATTCATCAGTTATTCTGCGCTTTGGCACTCAGACAAGAGTGTTCTGAAATCGGAGTAGATAGCCAGAATTAAAAACGTAAGTTGAGAACGCACGACTATATACCACTTAGCTAACTTATTACATTGCTCAACATTTCCTTAACATTTGTCATAATTAGTTAAAGCAATGAATTTGTATCCGCTCTCATCGGACTGCGGCTACATATTTTCCGCCATTTTCTTCAAATATGATACCATGAAGTCACACCCATTTTCTGAAGAATTGCACTATGGGCGCTAAAAATCACAGAAATAGTGTCCACTGTTGTATACTTCACATTTTGGTGAATTTAGTACGACATCCAAGAACTTTTGGCATACTAACTATATCCATACTATGACCAATAAGTATACTATATACTCAATTTACATCACAAATAGTACGGTTAGTGTGAGTATTCGAACACAGCTGATGACTCATTTACCTCATGCACACAGAAATCACTAACAGTAGTCAATGTTGTCAAAGAAGGAAAAGTTTACAGGGAACTCTGGAGAGGCCAGAGGAGAGGCCAGAGGAGAGGCCAGAATGGCGGCCAGGGGAGTGGCCAGGGGAGTGGCCAGGGGAGTGGCCATGGTAGAAAAGGAAGAGAAAAAGAGAGAGAGAGAGAGACGTCTTAGTTCACCCAAAGAGAGAACACAGTAAATACATGAGATACTTAACAACATGTAATATCATACTTCAATCTTCAGTTATGTCATCGTTCTAGCCCATGGTGTTAGAATATGGGGGTCTGGGAAGGTGTGTGTGTGTGTGTGTGTGTAGTGTACAGTATGTGTGTGTAGTGTACAGTATGTGTGTGTAGTGTACAGTATGTGCATGTGACCTACCTTGCGTGGTGATGTTCCTCTCGTTGAGCAGCTTGGTCTGACTGTTGGGCAGCATCTTGATTTCAGAAGGGTCTGGGCTCTGGCCAACACGTGACGCCATCAGAGCATTCAGGTACTGCATGCGAGTCACCTGGCAGAGGGAGAGTACTGTGAGTCTGACACACACACACACACACACAGGTACTCACCCTCACACATTGGTTCTAACACAGACACACTCTCACCCGTATGAGCTGCAGGTCAGTAAGGGCGCGGACGGTGTAGTCAGGACAGTAGCTGGACGGGCTGGTGGCGTCTCCCAACTCAAACGGATCCCTGGGAGAACGACGCTGGGTCGAAACTGGAGACTGGTGCACTGGGGACACACAAGTGCATCAAACGCACGCACAAACACACACTAACATAGGCCTCAGCTCATTTTGTGCCACCCAGTACACTTCTGCTACGACGGCGTTGCACTGAAGTTCACATGAATCTCTCGGGATACGCCTGTGTCAGCTCATTTTGTGCTTCCCTGTAAAACTGTGCCACCTCATTGAAATACAGTTGTATGCAAAAGTTTGGGCACCCCTCTGAGGCTGCATAATAATTTACTCTGTCGTCACAGAAAATGATCAGAGTGGCATGTCATTCATTTTCTAATTAAACGCTGAGTACTGGGGTATTGTCCAGACAAAGATTTTTAGTGTAGCAATATTAAGTTGTATGAAATTAAATCAGATGTGAAAAATAGGCTATGCAAAGATTTGGGCATCCTTGTCATTCTGTTGATTTGAATACCTGTAACTACTTAGCACTGATTAATTGGAACACACAATTGGTTTGGTGAGCTCATTAAGCCTTGAACTTCATAGACAAGTGCATCCAATCATGAGAAAAGGTATTTAAGGTGGCCAATTGCAAGTTGTTGTTCTCTTTGACTCTCCTCTGAAGAGTGGCAACATGGGGGCCTCAAAACAACTCTCAAATGACCTGAAAACAAAGATTGTTCAACATTATGGTTTAGGGGAAGGCCACAAAAAGCTATCGCAGAGATGTAAGCTGTCAGTGTCCACTGTGAGGAACATAGTGAGGAAATGGAAGACCACAGGCACAGTCCTTGTTAAGGCCAGAAGTGGCAGGCAAAGTAAAATATCGGAGAGGCAAAGGCGAAGGATGGTGAGAACGGTCAAAAACAGCCCACAGACCACCTCCAAAGACCTACAACATCATCTTGCTGCAGATGGTGTCACTGTGCATCGTTCAACAATTCAGCGCACTTTGCACAAGAAGAAGCTTTACGGGAGAGTGATGCGGAAGAAGCCTTTTCTGCACACGCCACAAACAGAGTCGCTTGAGGTATGCAAACGCACATTTGGACAAGTCAGCTTCATTTTGGAATAAGGTGCTGTGGACTGATGAAACAAAGATTGAGTTATTTGGTCATAACAAGGGGCGTTATGCATGGCGGCAAAAGAACACAGCGTTCCAAGAAAAACACTTGCTACCCACAGTAAAATTTGGTGGGGGTTCCATCATGCTGTGGGGCTGTGTGGCCAGTGCCGGTACTGGGAATCTTGTTAAAGTTGAGGGTCGCATGGATTCCACTCAATATCAGCAGATAGTTGGGAATAATGTTGAAGAATCAGTCACAGTTGAAGTTACGCCGGGGCTGGATATTTCAACAAGACAACGACCCAAAACACAGCTCAAAATCTACCTGGGCATTGATGCAGAGGAACAAGTACAATGTTCTGGAATGGCCATCCCAGTCCCCAGACCTGAATATCATTGAGAATCTGTGGGATGATTTGAAGCGGGCTGTCCATGCTCGGCAACCATCAAACCTAACTGAACTGGAGATGTTTTGTAAGGAGGAATGGTCCAAAATACCTTCATCCAGAATCCAGACACTCATTAGAGGCTATAGGAAGCGTCTAGAGGCTGTTATTTTAGCAAAAGGAGGCTCTACTAAATATTGATGTGATTTTTCTGTTGGGGTGCCCAGATTTATGCACCTGTCTAATTTCGTTTTGATGCATATTGCACATTTTCTGTTAATCCAATAAACCTAATTTCACTACTGAAATATTACTGTGTCCATCAGTTATTTGACAGATCAAAATGAAATTGCTGATCCAAACACCCAAATATTTATAAATGGAAATCATGGAAATTGTCAGGAGTGCCCAAACTTTTTCATACGACTGTACATCATCAAATGATAACACTTTGCATTATGTAATAAAATGTTGTGGTGTGATACATCACAGGGCTGTGTTCATTAGGCATGAAATGGAAGAAAATTGACTGAAACAGGGAGGGACTATCTGCACTCATCAACGACAAAAAACAACACTCAATAACATTTTCCGTTGTGAAACGTTTATTATTTTTATTCCGTTGAGACCCAAAGAACTCGACCCAGGTAATGGTAGTGAGGTATTTGTGTGTCCTGCAGTTCTGTGGCTTACCTGAGGTTGGCGCTGTGAGTGCAGACACACCGTAGTATGTGAATGCTCCGTTCTCAAACTTCAAGCCCTCTTTACCGATCTCCACCTCCACACGGCCCTACAGAGTCAGTTAAAGTAAAACATATGCATGTGCCAAAACACAAAACACACATACACGTCTGTAGTAACACACGCATACACAGACCTGTAGTAGCAGTATGAAGTAGTCTATGGAGTGGTTGCGTGTATATAAGTAATGGTTACATACACACAGACAGACAAAACACACACACACACACACACACACTGACCTGTAGTAGCAGTATGAAATAGTCTACGGGGTGGTTGCGGGTGTAAAGGTAGTGGTCTGGGCTCAGGCGGTTGGAGGGGTCAAAGTGGACTTCCTGGTTGACACTGGGGTGACGCAGCAGGTGGAATAATACCTTCTCTGACACGCGGGCTGGACTGAAGTGTTCTACCTCTGTAAGGAGACACACAGTTACAGGAGAGGACACACACACACACACACACACACACAGTTACAGGAGAGGACACACACACACACAGTTACAGGAGAGGACACACACACACACAGTTACAGGAGAGGACACACACACACACACAGTTACAGGAGAGGACACACACACACACACACAGTTACAGGAGAGGACACACACACACAGTTACAGGAGAGGACACACACACACAGTTACAGGAGAGGACACACACACAGTTACAGGAGAGGACACACACACACAGTTACAGGAGAGGACACACACACACAGTTACAGGAGAGGACACACACACACAGTTACAGGAGAGGACACACACACAGTTACAGGAGAGGACACACACACACACACAGTTACAGGAGAGGACACACACACACACACACAGTTACAGGAGAGGACACACACAGGGACAGGAACAGCACATTCTCAGAACCTTTATAGGACACAGACATTGCTTTGCACAAGCGTGTTGCCAAATACACATGTCTGTGTTGCTTTCGTTATCCAATACATTTGTGTAGGGCTGGGGCAAAAGCCTGCACACCCCAGAACTATCCAGGAGCAACAACATCCCCTGGCTTAGGGTTTCATCACTGATCAAAAGTATACTCAATTGTAAACAGAAAAGACTAGCTAGTCTATTCTACTGTAGTCTACATTATCTTCTGTCTTCAGATGGATCCACGTCAAGCTGCTGCAGAGGACAGAGAAAGGTCAAACAGAGACCCACATCCAGTCTAAATCCCACAACACATGCAGATTAACCATGCCTGTTGAATATCCATTCCTGCATATCTTCCACTGTGAGTATTTAGCTTGTGTTTCCATTTCCTTCTATTCCAGTGATGGAATCATTACTAGTGGTGTTAAACTGTCACTGTCCTGGTAAACCACTGACTGAGTGGGAGGGTTAGGGTCACAACAGGCTGGACACATGAGAGAAGTGTGGGTGTCTCTGTGTGTTTCATTGACTCATTTTAAGGAGTATTTGTAACACAAAGACACAGATTCTCCCAGCCTCACCTCTGGACAGGAAGCGATGTGTGGCCAGCAGTAGCTGGGGCGAGGTGCGGATCTTGGGTTCACCCTCGGGAAGTTTGAACAGAGAGAACTCTTCGTGGACGCTGCGAGGCTCCAGGGAAATCTCCAGAGGGGCCAGAGGACGCTTCACCTTCATGTCGACTGCATAGAGACAGGGTGGAGGGAGAGGGGTTAGGAGACAGGGTGGAGGGAGAGGGGTTAGGAGACAGGGTGGAGGGAGAGGGGTTAGGAGACAGGGTGGAGGGAGAGGGGTTAGGAGACAGGGTGGAGGGAGAGGGGTTAGGAGACAGGGATATAAACAATACTACATGCTGTCCTCTTACCCAGTACAGACACTTACTGTCTCTGGATCTCATTCACATACACACTCTCTTAATTCTCACACACAAAGACGCACAAAATATGTCTCATACTGTATCCGTCGGATTCATCCAGGATCTCTGATTTGATGATCTCCTCGATGACGTCCTCCAAGGTGACCAATCCCAGCACCTCGTAGAAGGGATCCCCCTCCCCCTCGTTGTTCACCTTCTGAACGATGGCCAGGGCTGAGTTTCCTGAAGAGAGGAGAAAAAGGGGTGAGAGGGGTGAAAGGTCAGGAGAGCTTGGCCCATCAAGGGTGAATTCATAACCAGATCACAACTTTGGCGTTTCACAAGGCAGGCCTATGTAGGTGTATTAAAGAAATGACTTGACTTTATTGGCTATATTCCTAAAGATATCACCACAAGCCCACAGTCTCACCTTTCTTGAACTCCTCCAGCATGGCGTCCAGTTTGGTATCGTTGAAGACAAAGTGCAGAGGGTGGTTGTAGAACTTGGTGATAGTCGTCATGGGAGTACAGTCGTCAGGGTCGACCAGAGCCAGGTCCTTCACGTACAGTATTTCCACAATGTTGGACCTGGGTAAATTACATTAGATACCTGTTAGTGTGTGTATGCATGTGTGTGTACGTCAGGAGAGAATGACTGACCCCCCAATTGAAAATATGGAAGGTCAAGGCCGACCGCAATCCTGCAGGCATTGTTAGCAGTAAACAGGATCCCCATTATAGTCAATTAAAAAATGGCAATGGCACCAATTATTGCTTATGATAGACCAGATTATTTTAAAATCGCACAGAGAAGAAGTTATAAGGATCATTTAGTTGCCAATGGCAACCTGCAGTAACCAGGTCGGCCTTCAACTTGAGTTACTGCAACGTCACTTCCTGGACTAGCTCAAACAGCGCATGTTAAGTCTCCATGAGACGCAATCTTAACCGACTTCATTTGGCTTCAATGCGTTTTCACATAAGAATGAATGGTATCACTTGATCGATGGCTTTGTCCATTCATATAACCAGTCATTGGTGTGTGTGTGTCCCTTTATGTGTGTGTCAGTGTGTGTGTGTGTGTGTCAGTTCGTGTGGCCCATCTGCCCACCTCTCCTCTTCGTAGATTGGGACACGTGTGTATCCACTCTGCATGATCTCTGACATGGTGGAGAAGTCCAGCACAGCGGTGGAAGACAGCATGAAACAGTCCTTGAGCGGAGTCAGGATGTCCTCCACCGTCTTACTGCGTAGAGCACCACGGCTAAACTCCTCCTTCACAAATTCACTGCAATGGAATGGATGGATTACATGTATATCATATGTAGCACCTTCAAAGAACTTTACAAAGCCCTAGGCAGAGAAAGGATAACTACGGAGCTATGCGAGTACAAGCTTTGTTACAGCCCAGCGCCCACCAACCTGATCAGGTTAATGCTAGAATGGAACAAAAGCCTGCACCTGTTGGCAACCCCATCCATAGAGCAGATGAACAAAACACACATACACGGTCATCTGTAAGTGTGTGTGTCAGGTACCTGTAGGGGTCATTGACATTGGTGCGTATCATCTCCATGGCCCTCTCCCTCACGCCGCAGGTGCTGATGTCACGCCTCAGTGCCAGATCCAGCACCAGGCCCAGTGGGCATGACAATGGGCACGTCAGCACCATACACACCTGGTAGTTAGAGAAAGGAGGAGCCTGTTCAATTATATTGTATTAAGAAAAACTATGATAAAAGGGTCCTAGAAGCCACCCATCCCACTAGACGCTAAAGGAAACGTAGGCTGTGTTCATTAGGTCACCCTCTCCTCAGTGACCCCAGACATGTTGTAGCCCTAAAGAAACTCACCTGTGCCACCTAGTCAAGGGTCGAGTTCCCCTGCTCAGACGTTGCACGCATCAACCAGTGGATTCGTGCCACGTCACCAACTGTGCCGTTGGGCACTAGATTGCTATAACATATGATGTGGTTAGCTGATACGTAAAATACCTATCCAGGAGTTGTAAGATCCGACATGTGTCAGCAACGTCTCAGCAGAGGAACACGACCAAAGGCTTGATGATTAGTTGACACGTTGAATCAGGTGTGCTAACTATGGAACAGATCAAATACGGGTAACGGCTGGGAGTCCCAAAGGAGAGGTTTAAGAACCAATGCAACAGAAAAGGTCTTCAAATGGAAAATGGAAAGGCTTCCCTCGCTGTCTGTTTCCTTCAGGCTGGTGCCTAATGAACACAACCCTGGCTTTTAAAAACTTCTCCATACAGACCTGTGCCAGCCAGGTGAGGCCTGGGGCCAGCTGGAAGCCGTAGCCGGAACACACTATATGTGGAACCAGCTCTGACACCAGGAAGATGAGGAACCCACTGGTGAAGACGGCGGGCGCTATGGAACCCATGGCGCGGTAGAGCAGCACACCTAGAACTGAATGGCCCAGAGCGCACAAGAAAAGCAGGGAACACACCTAGAACCGAGAGTGGAGAGATGTGGAGTTAGATAGTGTGGAGCCAGAGTGACGTCATACATCTGAATATTATTGAGGGTAGTGCAAGGGTCTCCGGTCCTGGAGAGTTACTGGCCGGGTGGGCTGGCTTTTTTTCCAATCTAGACACAAGCTGATTATCTGAACCAGGTGTGTTAGAGCTGGGATGTAACAAAAGCCTGTATACCCAGAAGCATAGCTCTACAGGACTGGTGTGAGATCCCTGAATCCTGGTTTTTATTTATGTGTGTGTGTGTGTGTGTGTGTACTAGGGACCCACCAGGAAGTTGCCCCTTCTCCGGATGGGCTCGAGGCGCTTGGCGGCCCGTTTGTCCTCCTCGGAGCCGCAGCTGTGCAGGACGTAGAGCTCCAGAGGGTCCAGCCACAGTAGGCTGAGGTTCACGCTCCTCAGCACCCCGCACACCAGGATAAGCATCACGATCAACACCGCCACACCCCACGGAGGGATGTAGTCCGCCGGGAGACCTTTGTCGTTGTTGATCCGCAGCCTGTCCGGTCCCACTGACACCCAACTCTCGCTCTTCAGCACGCACAGGTGGTAGGTCGGGTTGGCATCATCCCCTCCTCCCGTGGAGGAGGCAGCGGGAGACATGCTACTCTTGTCGCGCACCTTTACCTCTATCAGCCCGCTGTACTCCTCGTCCGCCGTGAACTCGCCTGTGACCTGGAAGGCGGAGGTGTCACGGCGGGTCTCCTGCCCGCACGGGTCGGCTGCATCCCCCACCGCCCCGGCCTCCCCCTGTCTAGCCCCAGCGAACGCCACCCACGGCCAGGTCCCATTCAGATCCGAGCCGAATAGCCGGAGCTTGAAACTGGCCCCTTGCGGCGCAGAGATGATCCTCTCCTTCATATACACCCGGCCTTCTGGGTCCTCCAGTCGCAACCCCAGAACCCGCGGTGATTGCTGGCTGCAGGCGCCGTCCCCAATCCTCCCGCAGAGCCACAATATCATCAACAAGAACCGTAGGTCTGCCAAGCTGGCCACCATATTGGAATTGGGCAGCTGGGCTCTGCGCGAATCATGTGACTGCCTGCCCTTAGCAGCTGCCCGCCCAAGGTGGCTTGCGAGCAACACAGCGCTCGGAGAGAAACAGGTTCCCTTTTGACGCCATTTTGGGGAGAAAGTGCATTGGCTTAGTGTCATCCGCCGCTCTCGGTAGGAACCGCAATGGACGCTGTTTCCTCGTAAACTAAACCCACCTTCTCAGAAATTAACCAATGAGAGTCCATGGCTGTTGACATCCAATGGGTGCAGGGAAAATGAGGATCGTGCCACGCCCATCTTTGTTTGGGAGTCTTGAAAACAAGTCAAATTTAAAGGGCCTTCGTTAATTTTCCTTGACGCATAACAGAGATTACTTAGGCAGCCTAATGACTGTGTAACGATTGAAAATGCGTTATTTAGTAATCCAGATTACTGGCTTTTTTGTTTTCCTTCGTTTGCTGGATAATGTTATCAGCTTTGTTCTGTGCAATGAAAACAAACATCTAGGATCAGTTTACCCTCCCTCCCTAAATCCTAACCTCAACCATTTTGGGGAGGGCTTACAAAACCTACTGCAGACCAGTTCAAAATAGGGACAAAGTCATCATACTCTGTGCACAGACAGCTCCCTCTGATACATAGACATGTACTTTGGAATAAAATAACCACAAGAGAACCCTAAACAGTCACACACACTGGGTCAGTTAAAACATGGCTACTGATTAAGAATTCCTGTGAAGGGTCTGTCACTAAGCCAAACTCCGTAGTTACCGTGCAACCCAAATGAAAACGCAGCATGGACACAGAGTGGAAGAGTTCAGCTCATATCTTCATCTACTGCACAGGCTTAGCTTGTTTATAACACATGGAACTAGGTGACATTGTGCTGTGTGAAGTTATGCACCATAGAGCATTTTTGTTGACCTTTTGTTACTTAGCCTATTTTGTCACATAGCTCTACTGTTTGCCAACAGTCACTAATCTTTGTGGCCTACTGTTGACATTACAATTGTGGGAAATTCTTCATCTGTTTTTTTTTATTTTTACGTTTGACTCAACTAAGTGGGAAAAACAGTGAACACAGACAGTCAAAGAAAAAGAGAACAGACGACACAGTAGTTTACTTAGAGAAATATAAGTCAGGTTTATTAACCCTATGTTGACTTCTTCACAGCTCCATCCAAAGTCATTATTATAAAACATTATGTACACATTGCTTTCAGTTAAACAACCCAGGGGTAAGATGGAGTCACAGGCATGTACTCTTCATTCAACATCCTCCTCAAAAAAAAGAAAATAACAGAAAGGAAAAAACATTTTCTACCACAGAACTTGATCAGTCATTAAATTAACGTCATAGTTGTGGAAAACAAGCACTCCAAACCATAACTTCATGTAATAAATAAATAATATAACCTTTAGAACTTTATCACTGACCAGCTTCTTGTGGAAGACTATAGCAGAGAGAAAGAGATTAGTGTGTATACCTGGAAGCTAGACACATAGTCTCTGTCAGACTGTTCAGTGTTTTTTTTTACATATGGGGCTGACCCTGGACTAGTGTGTTTATCTCTGTCTGAGTAACATGTATTAGACTGTAGTGTCTATAATCATTGAACTCATTGTAATTCCATGCACACAAAAAAAATCCTTATTGGAGGACCGTCTTCTATTCTATTCCATTGTGGGCTTCTGGTTCCCAAGCACCTAGGCTAGCAGTATGGCACTAGCCTGAAGCCAGATCCGTTCTTGACAACTCCTATATGGCCATTGACCATATAGTAGTTGGCGGAGAGCCCAAACAGATCTGGGACCAGGCTTTTTATAGCACCGTTGTCTCCTCATTCATCCCTTCTATCATCCACAGGTGAGTTAATCATCCACTGGGGAAAGGCTGTCCCTGGTCTGTGAATACAGCACTAGAAATCTTAAACCCTCCTCGTTTAGGTTGAATAATCACACTGGGGCTGAGTTAACAACAAAGCAAAGCCTGGCTGCCGGTTAAGCCTTGCCCTCCCGCCAGGAACCAACCACAAGGTAGAAGGATCTGGACATTAAAAAGAGCTTACAGGACTGTTCAGACCAACAGTCAAGGAATTTCAATATTACTTGACCGGCAGGAGAGGAGGGGAGAAGTGGAGGTGTGAGGAAGAGAGGAGAGGAGAAGTAGAGGTGTGAGGAAGAGAGGAGAGGAGAAGTAGAGGTGTGAGGAAGAGAGAAGTAGAGGTGTGAGGAAGAGAGAAGTAGAGGAGTGAGGAAGAGAGGAGAGGAGAAGTAGAGGTGTGAGGAAGAGAGAAGTAGAGGTGTGAGGAAGAGAGGAGGGGAGAAGTAGAGGTGTGAGGAAGAGAGGAGAGGAGAAGTAGAGGTGTGAGGAAGAGAGGAGGGGAGAAGTAGAGGTGTGAGGAAGAGAGGAGGGGAGAAGTAGAGGTGTGAGGGAGAGAGGAGAGGAGAAGTAGAGGTGTGAGGTAGAGAGGAGAGGAGAAGTAGAGGTGTGAGGAAGAGAGGAGAGGAGAAGTAGAGGTGTGAGGAAGAGAGGAAAGAAGAATGTAAAAGGAGATGAGGGAAAGGAAAGGAGATGAGGGAAAGGATGAGTTCTAGTGAAGGGTAAGGTAGTTCAGTCTGCCCAGACATAACATAAGTTAACAGCTACACTAACATAGTGCTGTGACTTTGGTCATTCCTGTCTAATGAAAAATCATGGTCAGAATGCTACTACATGCTACTTCAACTTGAGAGAAAGATAGAAATGTTCTTCGATGTTTTTATTGCTAATTCAATATCTTACTAGTAAAATGTGAGTCTATGGAGATAAAAGTTCTTATCTCCAGTAAGTATTTTCACAGAGGCTACTTTATACATGTGTTCCATATAGGCATCCCCCCTCTCACTCCATCTCAGATAATATAGTAGATGAATGCCATTTTCTTCATAATATACAGTAATATACAGTAGTCACAGTAACATAGTACAAGCAGGAAATATATAACAAATCTCTTCCTCTGTCCCACTAACCCATTGACAGACGTGCTTGTTTGTCAAAAATGAAAGCCTGTTTCAGATGAGAGAACACAGAACAAAAATAACGGAATATTATTACTTTTCAAATAAATACAACATTTCTAAGTAGTCGAACAACACTTTAATAATATGTCCGTTCCCAGTACAGACTAGCAGCCTCGCAGCCAACCAGTGGCTAGACTGGGAACTAGACCAGTGGTGTAACGGAACCAGTAAGACCCAATGCTATGAGTGACCTATGTGAACCAGCAGTCAGGTCTAGGGTTGTTGTGTCTAGTTGTGTGTAAGGCTGCACCCACCATAGACTTAGAAATCCTAGAATTGACGACCCCATTCAATACCCTGTACTGAGGGACATGAGTCCGTTCTATTCATTCCAATTCTAAGGAGGGGCTATACTCTTAAAATGTAGGTAGGAACTCTTACCCGTGGAACAGATCTTACAGACATGCTTTGGAATAAATACTCAGTTCTACCTCGTCATTCTAAAGTGATTTTCCTACCAGTGGTAAGTATTTACTTATAAATAAATTTGTATGCGTAAAAAAAACTACAAAAAAAAAAGAAATTTTTTTTCCTTCATGTTGAGTTACTTCATTGTCACGTCATAATATATTTCTGGGTCCAAGATAAGTTGATGCTAGCAGCATTATATGTCTGGTCTGCCCTCCATCCATAGAGAATGCATGTGGGGGCACAGTGCGTGTAACAGTTGAATTTATACACACAATAAATCCTACATCAGATTGAATCTGAAGGGTCAAGTTGTGGATCCCCTGTTTGGAATGTATTTTTGGAGTACATACAATGTAAATGTTAAAGGAACATTGTGGTGGAGGTGACGTGCCTTTCTTCATGTCATCAGCAGTGGCAACAACCCCTCACTGACTGTCATCACACAGTAAAATTCTCAATTCTAAACTCCATGGTGACATCACCCCTGAAAACAGTGAATTCTATATTCCATTGTGACATCACACAGTAACACTCAGAACTCCATTGTGACATCACTCCAAAGCAGCCAATCATGTTAAACCACAGTGTCTCAGACACCCAAATACTAGTCCACTGCTTATTATGTGAAATTATACAAAACAGGAACATTTGCTAGTATTGTAGTTGAATTGAGCTCTGTTGACAAATAGGAAGTTGAGCTAGTATCATAATGAAATGATACAATAATACACATAGAAAGAGGAGCTAGTACCATAGTTGAATTGAGCTCTCTTCAGTTGGGTGTGTGTGAGAGTTTGTAGGTTCTGGGGGAGTTGGTTGTGGTACAGTAGCAAAGTCTCTGTTCAGGAGTGTCAGTGTCATCAGTCCCAGTACATGGAGTTTTAAAAGACTTCAAAAAAATAAAAATCTAATCTATAGAATATAAAACATTGACATCAAATACATCTCAAAATACATACAAAGTCATCTGTAATGCAAAATAAATATATTTATATTTAAATAATTAATCATATAATATACTTCACATCTCTGGTCAGGAGGTGGGTTCATGGTAAACAAACCCACCTGTCAGTCAATAAGCCAGCCAACTCCTCCCCCCACCCCAGCCTGATAGGCCTGACAGGGTCAGGTGGTACACACACAAACCGCTACACTCCTGTCGAGCCTCCTGTGTCAAAAGGCCCCAAAGTCAACCATCTTTAACAATCCCCTTCTACTAATGTTTTTTGGAAATCGCCATCTTTGGAAGAAAGAAAGAGAACCGACAAACAAGAATAAACAAAAAAATAAACCAAGATTCTAGAAATCCCCCCTGAGAATGTTCCATTTGTGTTTGGGGGGTCGAATGTCATTGCCATTGGGAGGGAAGTGGGACAGGAAGTGTTTTAGAGAGAACACAGGTACGTGAAGGTGAGGGCTCACAGTTAAACACGAAGCTAAAATGCATGAATCTCTAAATAGTGCTACATTTCTCTTTAAAATCATATCTGTCACTACAGGTCATATTTCTATACTTATTTATACCCAAAACCTGCAGAGAATCAACACATATTATAAACATGCTATACGTGAATCTCCCCCCTCCTCCCCCATCCTCCTCACCAACAAAGCTGATCCCAGGCTGTGCCTGCAGCCAACATAAAACTGACAAGCACACACACACACACACACACACACACACACACACACACACACACACCGTATGACAGAGACAAGATACATCACACACACGGACCTCTGCACCAGTGTTCCCCGTCTCTCTCTTCTCCCCATCTTGAGAGGTAGTTGGGCGGATAGAAGGACAGAGACATGAGGATTTCCACAACGCACCTTGCTCCTTAGAATCTTCCAGTGCTCCAGGGTTAGTGTCAGTCCATGGCCAACAAAACTACACTGTATGTATGTGTATTTATTTTTTTACAAATCTTAAGACCCCCCCCCCCCCCCCCATAGGGGTTGTTGTCATATGGTGCTCTCTGTGTGTGCGTGACTGATGGTGTGCACGTGTGTGAGCGGGTGTTGGTGTGTATGAGGGTGTTGTGTGTGTGTTTGTGGGTAGCTGGGCCTGCGTGTGCCGCCTAAGCAGTTTTGCGGCTGGTCAGAGAGCAGAAAGGTCTTCTCACCCGGCCCGTTCTCCCCCCCTGGCCTCGCGGAAGAGGGGGATTTGGGGGGGAGAGAGGTGGAGGGAAGAGTTGGGTGGGGGAGAGAGGAAGTGGAGGGCAGAGGCGGGTGAGTGGTGCATGCACCCGAGGAGGGGGGAAGAGGTGTTTGAGGAAGAGGGGTGCCTTTGGTGGGAGGAGGGGTGGATTGGGGCAGGGGCTGGGCCAGGCGTGGGTTGACTTTGGTGGGGGTGTTGGTTTGGGGTAAGGGGGTACGGTTGGTGGGAGGGGGGCTAGGCTGGGGGAGGGCAAGGGGGCGCTTGAAGGGTATGGTGGCCAGGGGGAGGGGGATGCGGGGAGGGGTGATGGGGGCCGGGAGAGCAGAGGTGCTGTCCAGACGGGGGTGGCTGCCCTCGGGTGACTGGGGGGTGCTGTCCAGCCTCGATGCCAGCAGACCGTTCTGGTACTGGGAACGAGTGATCTGAGGAGAGGGAAGAGTGTTAGGAAGAGAGAGAAGTGGGTTGAAATGTCTGGGCTAATTTCAGAGATATTTCAGGTCACATTTCATTACGTGTGTTAGTCTTGGCGACTGGCGACGTCACACTGCGAGAGAGTTTGTCATTTTAACGACTTACAGCTTTGTTCGACTACTATTTCTGCAGCACAGGCATTTAAAAAGTAACTCTTTAACCATCACAGCTGTAGAAATAGAGCTTTTCCCATTGTGGTTTTACAATTCTATGGTTAGAGGTTAAAGGTGAGAGGCACTGGCAGGGGTTAGAGGTTAAAGGTGAGAGGCACTGGCAGGGGTTAGAGGTTAAAGGTGAGAGGCACTGGCAGGGGTTAGAGGTTAAAGGTGAGAGCGTTACCTTGACATACTGCAGGTCAGTGAGAGCCCGTACGTAGAAGTCTGGTGTGTACTGGCAGGCGGTGAGCTGCGTGTTGCTAGCGGTTACTGAGCCACATTCTCCGGAAGCGCCACGCTCAGTGCAGCTTAGCGACGCCGAGCGGTTCAGACCGTGAGTAGGAGAACGGAACTCTGAGATATGGAGAGGGAGAGAGCGGGTGAGCTGGGGATAACCCATACACACACAAAGTACACAAACACCCACATTCCTACGGGTGAGCGACAGTGCCATGAAAAAGTGAACAAATAACATTTTGATACTTATTTCATAAACAAAGGTATGCCACACCCAATGTTCCTGTGTGAAAAAGCAATTGCTCCCTTACAGAGGTATTCGAAAGAAGAATGTTAGGCACTCCATCCATGAGCTGAAGCTGAAGCAGAGCTGGGTCTACACCAGAATGGCTGAAAAGCTATCTTTTTTTTTTTTTGGAATGGCCTAGTCAGAGTCGAGACCTAAACCGATTGAGAAGTTCAGGACCTGAAACAAGCAGTTCATCCTCGAAAACCCACAAATGTTGCTGAGTTAAAGCAGTTCTGCATGGAAGAGCGGGCAAAAATTCCTCCACAGCGATGTGAGAGACTGATCAACACCTACAGGAAGTGTTTGGTTGCAGCCATTGTAGATAAAGATGGCACAACCAGTTAAAGAATGTAAGAGGGCAGTTACTTTTCCACACAGGGGCATTGGGTGTTGCATAACTTTGTTTAAGAAATAAATGAAATACGTATCAGATGTGTTATTTGTTCACTCAGGTTCTTTTTAACTAATATTGGGTTTTGGTTGAAGATCTGATAACAATCAGTGTCAAAAATATGCAAACATGGAGAATGTCTGAAAGGGGGCAAATACTTTTTCATTGCACTGTACACACAGCAACACACAGAGCAACAGGTATATTCACAACACAGCAACACACAGAGCAACAGGTATATTCACAACACTGCAACACAAACGTATACAAACCCAAAGATGCAGGTTGAGTATGATTGGTGATTACAGAGGAGGATGGGATTATATGATGATTATTTGCTGGGAGGGAGGGATTATATCAGGTGCCAGGCTTCCCCATATCACATCAAGGATAGGATAGGGGGTGATGGGAACCAATCAACAGCCAGGATCAAGAGAAATTGCATTATGGCAACCTATCAACAGCCAGGATCAGGAGCAATGGTTCTGTGCTTAACCGAGTCACCTGTGGGCGTTTGGTGTTCCTGAGCGTTCACCGTGGCTCAGGAATTGGCTCGCCTGCCATGCAAATGAGGCTCTGATTGGCATGGGGGGAGGACGGGGAGTGTAATTGTGTGTGTGAGTGTTCGTGGTTGGGTAAATTGGGGTTAAGGAGGGAGTGATGCATGCCCAGTTCCAATTTCGACCCCTAGCTCGTTCCTTCTAGGCACACATCTAAAAACATTGGATAGGTATCGGCAAAATGGTAATGGTATCACCTTGTCTTTTGGTAGTCTGGGTTCAACTGTCATCATATTACCTTTACGTATATGCTCTTTTCAGATCTAGTGCCTAGGGGAAGGGGTTAGGGAACTATTTGGTATAGGAAGTAGTGAGTGATTTCTGTGAAATGAGTGAGTAGTAAACATAGAACTCTAATTCTATGCTAGAGACAGGATCAGGTAGTAGAAACAGGATCAGGTAGTAGAGACAGGATCAGGTAGTAGAGACAGGATCAGGTAGTAGAGACAGGATCAGGTAGTAGAGACAGGATCAGGTAGTCGCACGAGGTAGAAGATGCCTTTAACCACAGACCTAGTACCAGACTACCCAAAATGTAACCAACGGGGAAATAAGGACACATCTGACCCTGGACCAGTGGTTAGGGCAACTAGGTAGTAGGGGTTAGGGGTCAGAGATGAGAGGTAGTGCTGTGGAGCAGAGTGGCTCCCCCTAGAGCCCCATCCAGCAAGTTTCTTCCTTCCTCTATTCCTCCTCTTCTTCAATCTGTACTGCGTCTGAGGTCTGAAGAAATTGTAATCACCCAAGTCAAGTCCCTGACCCTGCTCCAATATGACAATAATGCTTCCTTCCTTCCTTTCCTTCCATCCTCACTTCCATGTCAATGATCTGACATGATTAGATTGGTGAAATCAGTACTGAGGAAACCAGATCAGTGACTACTCCAAGGAAGAGACCAAGGAAGGAAGGAAAGGAAGGAAGAAAGGAAAGATGCATATTATGCATTTAGCCCCAACTTAACCCTTACCTTATTGGAACAGGGCCTGTCAAACTGAGTGACGTTGTCCCAGGCTGCTCTGCTCTGCTGACTTAGGACAAACCCACTAATGTGACCTGATTTGGCATACAATCTGTCAAAAGCACATAGGGCTCAGCTGTCATCATCAGCAGGTATCGGCAGAGTAAGAACTGCAGTTAGAACTTCATCACATCACTCAGTCACTAAGAGAGAGAGACCACTGCAGAGGACCGGCTTGCCCACCAAACTATTATTAATTCAATACCATCCTACTCCACCAGAGGGTATAGTGGAGCGTAAATCTGCATGAAATAGTATTTACGCAAATATTATGCTAACATTACGTTATGAGCTAGCATTAGCGCAGCTGACTGAGCGGCATTCAACGTTTAACCATTACAGTCCTGTGAGACGTTAAACCAGTGAAGTTAAGTTAAACAATAATGAACGCAGTGTTCAGTCTGGTTTAACCAGGCTACTGTGAGTCGGCTATCGAGCTCTGGAGGAGAGCGTTCGTTAGAGCAGGGTTTCCCAAACTCAGTCCTGGCCCCCCAGGTAGACGTTTTGTTTTTTGCTCTAGCACCACACAGCTGATTCAAATAAATCAAAGCTTGATGAGGAGTTGCTTATTTGAATCAGCTGTGTGGTGCTAGGGCATGAATCAAGGCGAGGCCCCAGGACTGAGTTTGGGAAACCCTGCTCTAACTAACGCTCTCCTTCAGAGCTCGATAGCCGACTAACAGTAAAGCCTAATTCAATTACTAAGGCTTTGCACCTTATTCCTGAGGGAATAAAACAACCACAGAATGAGAGAAAGATAAGAAACTTTTTCGTATTTGATTCTACTTCTCAGAAAACCAGGTAAAGCAAACACTTGGTATAACTGACCCTAAATGTACTGATATTCTAGTGGCTCTCTAGGCCGTCTATCAGGTTGTACTTGCTGGAACATGGCTCTAAAGAAGAGGATGATGGGAGGGAAACAAAAATTGTGATCTTGGCATATAAAGTGACCCCTCCCCTCGGGGTCACCCCTCCCTCCCTCATGTTACCCCTCCCCTCGGGGTGGTTGGTTCTTTACCTGGGAAGCGAGAGAACAGAGAGAATCTCTTTAAAGAGAGAAGCCGTGGAGGGGGGGACGCCACTGAGGGAGAGAGAAGGGGAGTGACGGCTGAGCGAGGGGTGGGAGAAGGGGCGAGAGAGAGAGACGCTCTCGTTTAATCATCGATAGGCAGTCACAGCACTGTTGGGTGCCCTGAAAACACACACCTTTTCCTTCACAGAACACTGACATTATCACCTCAATACATCATTTAGTGAACCCTACACTGAGGCCCAATCCAAAATGGCATCCTATCCCTTATTATAGTGCACTACTTTTAGCCACATTGGGGATAGGATGCCATTTTGGATTCGCCCCGGGTGACTCGTCATTTTCACAGGTCAACAAAGGCCTGCTGACGGATTGGAGGAGGCAGATTGACCAATGGGAGGGGAGTAACTTAGTGACATCAGACACTGACATGAGTTGGACACACCGTAAGGCAGTAGTACAATACACGTTATATAGCGCATGCACACACATTACATAGATGCTGCACACACAAAGCAGAGAGAAGACTATCACAGACAGACTGACAGACTGACAGACTGACAGACTGACAGACTGACAGACTGACAGACTGACAGAGAGACAGAGAGACAGAGAGACAGAGAGAGGATCTGACCAATAGGTGTCAGTGTTTCTAAAGAACATGGCCTCAGCAATCCATCTCTCTCCTATTTAAACTTCTAGAGCTAAAAGGGTCCTGACCTGGGACTAAACACAGCTCTCTGTATCAGAATGTGTGTGACACCGATACTACCAATGGTTGGCATGACAGTTACAGCACTGTGACATCATCCCCCCTCCTGCCAACTAAGCTCTTTCAGATATGCACACACCCCCGTCATTGGCACACACTCCCGTCATTGGCACACACACCCGTCATTGGCACACACACGCACACTTCCCCTTTATACGTGACACTAGGGCTGTGGCGGTCCCAAAATTTCGTCAGCAGGTGATTGTCAAGCAAATAACTGTTGGTCTCACGGTAATTAACCGTTAATGAACATAAACACATTCAGTATCTCCTGGCTTCCACTGATGCAGACCTTTGGAACGTCTACATTTTAAAAAGTATAATACATCCATGTAATACATCCTACACCTTCACAATACATCCATTATTTATTTTAGACAGGTCTAAAGAAACATATGAAGAAAATGTAGTCTATTTCAGTAGAACAGAATAGCATACTCTGAGTTGTCCTTATTTTAGGTCCTGTTCTGGATATGCCAAATGGCTTTGAGCTACACTAGTTCATTTAGCAGACGTGGCATTATTTTATAGTATGAAGAACACAATACAACAAAGCTGAATAAAATAGAAAGGATATTTTCTCCAAATGATTTGAGGGAGTGTAAACATGCGGCTATTCTGTGTTGAGGTTAACAAATAAACAGGTTCTCCTATATTCTTCATTTAGAGTTAATGTCACTTTACTTGTTCTACAAACGTTGGGCTGTATGTTTTTATTTTTAATACATTCTAAGGCTGCATGAAGCGACTCTAATGATGATTTGAAAAAAGTCACTTGAAAAGGCATGAGCTCCTCTTTGTTCTTTGTGCAGGCTATACACACTTCATCAGTCTCTCATTCACAATTTGACAAGCACTTGATAATGCCTCGATTTTCCCGGCGGCATCCTGTGGTGGAAATGTAATATTCATTACATACTATACTGTTTAATTAGACAAACTGTGCTTTTTTTGTTCGTTGTTATAAGTTAGCATTTTTGCTGATACAGTTTGTCTTGTGTGACTAAGTTATAAATCTGAGCGTGCAGGAACAGAGAGTGGTGGTGATATCAGCTATCTTGATCTACACAGACAAGCTAAATTACTTTTTACATCTCTGTTCCCAGGGCCTGTTTCTGCACATCTGCTAACTGTCACAAAGATAAAAGGATGTACTTTCTATAAAAGGAGAGAGACAGCTCTGTTCGTTAAGCTTTTCAACTATTTTTTTGTGATGGTTGATTGCTTCATTTTTGCAAATCTTATAATAAAGTTGTTTTGAAGAATACAGTCCCTGTCCTTTTGGTTAGAATTACCACCACAATCCCCTTTGTGTGGTTGCAATGTACCCTAAAAAAAATGCCTTTTGCGGCCAGTGGCCGTTGTGCCCTTGGCCCGGAGTGCTGCGTGGTGCCCTTGGCCCGGAGTGCTGCGTGGTGCCCTTGGCCCGGAGTGCTGCGTGGTGCCCTTGGCCCGGAGTGCTGCGTGGTGCCCTTGGCCCGGAGTGCTGCGTGGTGCCCTTGGCCCGGAGTGCTGCGTGCTCTGAAGCACCTCTCACTCACATGGCTCTCCATCACATGATCAGGTATTTTTCACAGGCTACAAGTGAAGACAGACACGGGGAGGCAACCTCGTGGGTCCTCATCCAATTCCGAGGTGCATATTGAAGATATTGGAAGAACTGTCCATATTTACTATTCATCAGCCAACAAGATGAGTAGGTCTAACGAACAGCAAAAGCACTAGTCTGTCAATCTACTTCCCCCATAGTACAGAAGTTCATCTATTCTATACGAGAAATAAATATTACAAACATAGTCTGGGACAGTTGTGGGATGCAATAGATCCCAAATTAATACAACCACTAGCAACAGATCAGAACGTTTAACTTAAAATGTTGATAAACTGTTTAGCACACGGCAGTAGGCTAAACACCATGACCACAAATGTGATTATGCATGTAATGCTTTTATTATAAATGTGCATTTTTATGGTGAAAATTATCTTCTCCAAACGTGAAACTCACTGCCTTCATGACTCGTGAACGCCGGTGTGGCGGTAATACGGTCACCGTAACAAGCCTAGCTAACTCTGGTGTGCCTTTCTTTCTATCTGTTTACTACCTCAGCTGATGGATCACATTTCTGTCCGTTGGATCTCCTAAAACCTAAGTGATTACACACACTCACTTACTTGTGAGCTGTGCACAGTGCTAGTAGGAGCAGTTACCCTATCCTTTCTGGTGTGTGGGGGTGTGGGTGTTTAGCATTTCTGGATGTTGGTCAGTGAAGCTTGTGTTTTAGGAATAAAACTCAACCATACTGGAAAAATGTAAGGATAGAAATGCTGACTGACTGAAACAGGTTTAGACAGAAAGAGACAAGAGCACAGAGTTATCACACTGTTTGTGTTTCTGCAAGTGTATGAGAGAGAAAGGAAAAGGAGAGAGAGAGGGGGAGAGAGAGAGAGAGAGAGAGAGAGAGAGAGAGAGAGGGGGAGAGAGAGAGAGAGAGAGAGAGGGGGAGAGAGGAGGAGAGAGAGAGAGAGGGGGAGGGAGAGAGGGGGAGAGAGGAGGAGAGAGAGAGGGGGAGAGAGAGAGAGAGAGAGTGGGAGAGAGAGAGAGAGAAAGGAGGAGAGAGAGAGGGAGAGAGAGAAAGGAGGAGAGAGAGAGGGAGAGAGAGAGAGAAAGGAGGAGAGAGAGAGAGAGAGAGAGAGAGAGAGAGAGAGAGAGAGAGAGAGAGAAAGGAAAGGGGGAGAGAGAGAGAGAAAGGAAAGAGAGAGAGAGAGAAAGGAAAGGGAGAGAGAGAGAGAGAAAAAAGGAAAGGGGGAGAGAGAGAGAGAGAGAGAGAAAGAAAAGGGAGAGAGAAAGGAAAGGGGGAGAGAGAGAGAAAGGGGGAGAGAAAGGGGGAGAGCGAGGCTGTGTGTATCTCTGTGTCAGTGTTTATGTGCATTGTTTGTGTCTGATCATATATACATGATGTGTATGTGTGCTCACCCAGTGATGTTGAGCTAAGAGCCATGACTCCGTAGTAGGAGAAGGGCCCCGTCTCAAACTTCATGTTCTCGTTTCCAGCCTCCACCTCTACTCGACCCTGAGGAACACACACAAAGAGTTTCAAAGCAATGTACACACATCCAGTGACTTACAGGTGCTGGGAACAAAAAGTTAACCAATTAAATAAAGATAGATACCCACACACTGATGAGTAGTTTGCACAATAAAACTGTGACAGCATTCATCAGGGTATCTACCTTTATTTCATATATATATATATATATATATATATATATATATATATATATATATATATATATATATATATTTTAACACACACAGAGATCTCAGTCGGACAAAGTGAACATACAGAGATGCAGTGTTTCTACTGCTTCAGTGGTGTTGTCTCTTCTATCTACCGCGTTTCTACTGCTTCAGTGGTGTTGTCTCTTCTACATCAATGCATGATTTATGCAGTCGTCAAGTTAAGCCTGAGCATCTGAAGATTTCTGACCAGGATTATTATCATGATAATTATGGATTATTATAACATGATAATTATGGATTATTATGATTCTACTTCTACTGCTAGAGTGATGTCTGATCTATCTGCTACGTTTCTATGACTGAGCCCTACTACCAAGTTAAAAGAGAACTCTGGCAGTCTCAATATTATATCACAGTGCAGGTGTGCATTCTGAAGTTAGACAGACAGACGGACGGACAGACGGGACAGACGGACAGACGGGACAGACAGACAGGACAGTCAGACAGGGACAGACAGGACAGACAGACAGGACAGTCAGGGACACACACACAGAGAGAGGGTCTAATGTCAATGTGCCCTGGCTCAACACATTCCAACGAACCCCAACAGATGGCACATACACACCTTCCTGAATGATGAAACCAGAGCAACTGCTCTCATGTTGCTGTACCTGCATCTGCACAGTGTCACCTTGGGGGTCAACAACAAAGTAACACACACAGAAAATACTATTTTTTTATTTTCTTTACACGTTCGGGTAAAGAGGAGTTTGGGTACATAATCCATCCGGACCTTTACTACCTGGGAAATGTGTGTGAATGGACCTTCTCAAATACCTCAGATTCAGGTCATATTTATTATCCCATGTGATTAAAAAGACGGTTCATAAAACATAAAAACACAGAAACTACACAACAGAAATTAATTAAATTGTGCCATAGCTACACATATATAAAAAGTGCAATTTGCTGTATACTCTAGGGACCAACAGACTATCTATTATACAACCTAATGGCTGTTGGAATATCCATCTGTTTTGATGAAGAAGTCTCTGTCCCCTTGTCTGGCTGCTGCTGTGACTGAGATTTCAGTGAAGAGGATCTGTCCAGTAAAATGCTTTCTGGTTTTAGGATGTTTGTGCACAGGTTGGTGGCCAATTATCCTTCCCGCCATCTTAATCAAACACTAAAGCTTTGCTTGGTCTTGTTTCCAAACACACATATCAGACCAAAGGACACATTTATAGAACATTTGTAAGATATGGCGGTCGACATTAAAATGGTTCAGTTTGCGTAAAAAAACAATTTTCTGTTACAATTTATTTATCGTTGCAAAGGCACAGTCATCGAATTTCAGTTGGTCTATTACGATTATCAGGTACTAATATGTGTTCACGTTATTTTCTTTTGGTCTGTTGTTTTATGGTTTGAAACAATCAGCGACTTCTTCCATGAGTATGGAATTATCCCCCAGTTCAGTGACAGCTGGAACAGCTTCAGGAAAGGTTACGTGAGCTGGTCTGCGCATGCCTGAAGGGATACTGATGCTCTCTGAACCATATGATGTTCGTGGGTTGACACGTTGAAAGTATTGCTTGACGTCATTCACAGAGATCCGTATACCAACAGCTGGTCTATTCTGTCCAACGCCACTATCTGCTGCGAAGTAAAATCACACAACAAACCTACAATAGAAACTGTTCAAATCATTTGCAAAAGCAAGGTCCTTTTCGACAGTCATACAATGTCTCATTGGTTTGTAGTCTGATGGTTTGTAGACTGATGGTTTGTAGTCTGATGGTTTGTAGTCTGATGGTTTGTAGACTGATGGTTTGTAGTCTGATGGTTTGTAGTCTGATGGTTTGTAGACTGATGGTTTGTAGACTGATGGTTTGTAGACTGATGGTTTGTAGTCTGATGGTTTGTAGTCTGATGGTTTGTAGTCTGATGGTTTGTAGTCTGATGGTTTGTAGTCTGATGGTTTGTAGTCTGATGGTTTGTAGTCTGATGGTTTGTAGTCTGATGGTTTGTAGTCCTTGCCAGGCTTTCCTAATTTGTCTTTCTATGCTGCGTTGCACTGATTTAAAAGCTCTTTTAATTCCAGAGTTACCCACGGTTTATTATTGGGGAAGATGTTGACTTTCATTTTGTAAATAATGAGATCCTCACAGAAGCGGATGTACTCGGGGCCACCCAGTCAGTAGACTCAAAACAGTCCTGGAGGGCTTCGAAGTCCAGCTTTGAATTTCCACCTTTTTAGCTTTCTCGCTGAAAACGTGGTTTGTGGACTGGGATGAGCTGAACCATGTTATGATCCGAACCCCCAAGATTGAGTAGTGCCTTAGAAAAATACGTCCCTGGGATGTTACCATAACAGAGGTCCAGACAGGCTTCATTTCGGGTAAGACATGTAACATATTGCTGATATGATGGTAAATGTTCAGATAGATTACACACGTTAAAGTCTCCCATGATTAGCTTTACTGCTTCAGGTGACTCGGTCTCAGCCTGGGATACAAGGTCATGAATCACGTCTGCAGCTATTTGGGTGTCAGCGGAGGGGGCTATGTAAACAATAAATAGTACTGGAGTACCCCTGGTCTATGTGTTGAGTTGATGTATTGTTTGTGTGTATTGTGGTAGGCTATGGTATGTACACTTTCTCAGAAGAGATTCAAACCTTGCACAATTACACACATGCTGATTGTTTTTATTTAACTATGTAAGTCAGTTAAGAACAAATTCTTATTTACAGTGACGGCCTTCCTACAGGGTCAGCCATAGTAGTACGGCGCCCCTGGAGCTAATTAGGGTTAAGTGTCTTGCTCAAGGACACGCCGACAAGGTGAAAAACCTGTCGACTCGGGTATTCGAACCAGCGACCTTTCGGTTACTAGGCCAACGCTATAAACTCTAGGCTACCTGCTGCCCATAAAAAGTGACTGATAACCCAGGGCCGTTTAAGACTCATCGCCGTGATCTCTTCCCCAGGGTGATCTGGGTAATCCCCCTAGCAAATCAGCACTGGGTAGGGTGTGTGTGAGGGGGAGGGGTAACCTTGGCCCGACCGCCATTAACGGAGCGGAACGCCAGGCTATAATTTAATGATGTGTGTGCGTGTGTGTGTGTGTGTGTGTGTGGCATAGGCAAACATACAAGTCTAAACACTGAAGGCTTTAACGGTCTGCAGTCAGAGAGGACCAACGTGTGGCTGCCTGATGCAGCACAGTAATGACTTAAACAGGGATGTGAATCTTGTGTGAATGAGAATGACATTAAAGACAATATAATCTCTCTCGGACACTCCTTCACCACTCCCCTCCCCTCCATAATATAATAAACGGTCTCTCTCTCTCGGACACTCCTTCACCCCTCCCCTCCATTCTCATTCTATTCTCCTTACATGAAAGGGATCAAATAGTGAAGGGCAGGTCTGCCCCCCAGGTAAGCGTCACTTGACACACGCACACGAGTGCACGCACACACGCGCACACACCCATATATACACCCGTAAGAACTTACAGTTGAAGTCAGAAGTTTACATACACTTAGGTTGTCATTAAAACTCATTTTTCAACCACTCCACAGATTTCATGTTACCAAACTTTAGTTTTGTTAAGTCGGTTAGGACATCTACTTTGTGCATGACACAAGTAATTCTTCCAACAATTGTTTACAGACAGATTATTTAACTTCTAATTCACTATATCACAATTCCAGTGTGTCAGAAGTTTAAATACACTAAGTTGACTGTGCCTTTAAACAGCTTGGAAAATTCCAGACAATTACTTCCATGATTTCCATTTATAAATAATTGGGTGTTTGGATCAGCAATTTCATTTTGATCTGTCAAATAACTGATGGACACAGTAATATTTCAGTAGTGAAATGAGGTTTATTGGATTAACAGAAAATGTGCAATATGCATCAAAACGAAATTAGACAGGTGCATAAATTTGGGCCCCAACAGAAAAATCACATCAATATTTAGTAGAGCCTCCTTTTGCTAAAATAACAGCCTCTAGACGCTTCCTATAGCCTCTAATGAGTGTCTGGATTCTGGATGAAGGTATTTTGGACCATTCCTCCTTACAAAACATCTCCAGTTCAGTTAGGTTTGATGGTTGCCGAGCATGGACAGCCCGCTTCAAATCATCCCACAGATTCTCAATGATATTCAGGTCTGGGGACTGGGATGGCCATTCCAGAACATTGTACTTGTTCCTCTGCATCAATGCCCAGGTAGATTTTGAGCAGTGTTTTGGGTCGTTGTCTTGTTGAAATATCCAGCCCCGGCGTAACTTCAACTTTGTGACTGATTCTTCAACATTATTCCCAAGAATCTGCTGATATTGAGTGGAATCCATGAGACCCTCAACGTTAACAAGATTCCCAGTACCGGCACTGGCCACACAGCCCCACAGCATGATGGAACCCCCACCACATTTTACTGTGGGTAGCAAGTGTTTTTCTTGGAACGCTGTGTTCTTTTGCCGCCATGCATAACGCCCCTTGTTATGACCAAATAACTCAATCTTTGTTTCATCAGTCCACAGCACCTTATTCCAAAATGAAGCTGGCTTGTCCAAATGTGCGTTTGCATACCTCAAGCGACTCTGTTTGTGGCGTGTGAGCAGAAAAGGCTTCTTCCGCATCACTCTCCCGTACAGCTTCTCCTTGTGCAAAGTGCGCTGAATTGTTGAACGATGCACAGTGACACCATCTGCAGCAAGATGATGTTGTAGGTCTTTGGAGGTGGTCTGTGGGCTGTTTTTGACCGTTCTCACCATCCTTCGCCTTTGCCTCTCTGATATTTTACTTGGCCTGCCACTTGGCCTTAACAAGAACTGTGCCTGTGGTCTTCCATTTCCTCACTATGTTCCTCACAGTGGACACTGACAGCTTACATCTCTGTGATAGCTTTTTGTAGCCTTCCCCTAAACCATAATGTTGAACAATCTTTGTTTTCAGGTCATTTGAGAGTTGTTTTGAGGCCCCCATGTTGCCACTCTTCAGAGGAGAGTCAAAGAGAACAACAACTTGCAATTGGCCACCTTAAATACCTTTTCTCATGATTGGATGCACTTGTCTATGAAGTTCAAGGCTTAATGAGCTCACCAAACCAATTGTGTGTTCCAATTAATCAGTGCTAAGTAGTTACAGGTATTCAAATCAACAGAATGACAAGGATGCCCAAATGTTTGCATAGCCTATTTTTAACATCTGATAAAGTAGAGAGAGAGTGTACTGGGTACCTGCAGTATGAGTATGAAGTAGAGAGAGAGTGTACTGGGTACCTGCAGTATGAGTATGAAGTAGAGAGAGTGTACTGGGTACCTGCAGTATGAGTATGAAGTAGTCGACAGGTTTGCCTCTCTGGTAGATGTAGTGCAGAGCGGAGCGCTTGTCGCCGTCGTTGAACTTGATCTCCTGTATGACGTCAGGGTGCCTCAGAATCCTCAGTAATACCTTCTCAGTGACCTGACCGGGACTGAACAGACTCACCTCTGTTGGAAAGGAGACACACCCGGAAAGACTTACAGATAGAGCCTTCAAATCGGTAACACTTAAATGCTGTATAATGCATTAGGATGCGGTTATAATGCATCATAAGACTTGTTATGAGAATTATGTCTAATCTCATAATCAACCAGACTAAATACTGTCCGTTGATACAAATAGATCTCATTGATTTAAAGACCATTTATTATCAACCTTGTTATAAGACATTATAAAGGCTCATACTGACCTGTAGCCAGGAAGCGATGAGCAGCCAGCATCAGCTGGGGAGAGATCTTCACCTTGCACTCGTTCTCCGTGTGTTTAAAGGCAGAGAAGTCACGCATTCTCTTGTTAGGGTCCACCTTCTTTCTGTTCCTATTGTCAGCTGGAGAGGGAAAACATATTTAGCATTGACCCGCGTTGTGACGGCCCTGAATATGTCTGAACCGTCTCAGTGCTTCTCCTCCCGATGGGGCGCTTCTAATTCCCTATTAAATAGCCAGCATAAGCTGCACAGGTTAGTCGGGGGGGGGGGTGTAAATAGTCCAGGTGGCCATTTGATTAATTGTTCAGCAGTCTTATAGCTTGGGGGTAGAAACTGTTAAGGAGCCTTTTGGATCTAGACTTGTCGCTCCGGTACCGCTTGCTGTGCGGCAGCAGAGAGAACAGTCTATAACTTGGGTGACTGGAGTCTTTGGCAATTTTTTGGGCCTTCATCTGACACCGCCTAGTATATTGGACCTGGATGGCAGGAAGCTTGGCCCCAGTGATGTACTGGGTCGTAAGTACTACCCTCTGTAGTGCCTTACGGTCTGATGCCAAACAGTTGCCGTACAAGGCGGTGATGCAACCAGTCAGGATGCTACGGGGCGGTAGAGACTGGGTTTACGCTACACTTTGTGAACTGACAATTGTTCACTGAGGTCATTTGGGTTCACTCTGATGACGTACCGGGCTGGACTTTTTTGGGGGGCTGAGTAGGGCTGTGGCGGTCAGCCGGTGAATGTCAAGCAAATACAGTTGAAGTCGGAAGTTCAGATACACTAATTTTTCAACCATTCCACAGATTTCATGTTAACAAACTATAGTTTTGGCAAGTCGGTTATGACATCTACTTTGTGCTTGACACAAGTAATTCTTCCAACAATTGATTACAGGCAGATTATTTCACTAGATCACAATTCCAGAGGTTTACATGCACTAAGCTCGGAAAATTCCAGAAAATGCTTTAGAAGCTTCTGATTGGTTAATTGACATAATTTGAGTCAATTGGAGGTGTACCTGTGGATGTATGTCAAGGCCTGCCTTCAAACTCAGTGCCTCTTTGCTCGACATCATGGGAAAATCAAAATAAATCAGCTAAGACCTAAGAAAATAAATTATAGACCTCCACAAGTCTGGTTCATCCTTGCGAGCAATTTCCAAACACCTGAAGGTACCACGTTCATCTTCATGACTCGTGACCGCCGGTGTGGCAGTAATACGGTCACCGCAACAGCCCTAGTCCTGAGGTACGGGACTTTTACTGAGGAACCTCAGATGTTATTATTTTGAGATTATTATGTTTGTGGCATCATTTATCGGGAATAATACAAGAATTGCAAAATAATAATTGTTTTGAAGTTATTTCTAATGTTTTTAAGGGTTTATGAAAAGTTTACTTTCCATTCTGACTTTTTTATGAGTCCTTTGTATCGGTATAGATTTGACGGACCAGACGGGACTCATTCTCTCACAAACAAAAAGGAGAAATTATACAATTTATCTGGTGGCCGTAAAACAAACAATAACCTCAAGTCAAACCGTTACAGCATGTGCACATGACACTAGTGAATTCACCATCATCAAAAACAATCATATTTAGCAAGGGTGGCCAACGCTCCCCTGGGAAGCTAATAGGTAGGCTTTCGCTCTAGCCCCACACATATTAGTTGATTTAGAAATGGGAAGATGTGCCCAAATACATTTAAATAAATAAAAATCTGTAAATCTTTTCCAAAATGCCATGCCTAAATGCCACCAAGTACGACCCTTGATTCAGCTAATCAATGTCTAAGGATAATCTAATTAGTAGAATTAGATGTGTTAGAATAGGATTGGAACCAAATCCTGCAGGAGGGTAGTTCTCCAAGAGTAGGATAGTTCTCCAAGAGTAGGATGTACTAATGGCCATCCCTGATTTAACTCATTACACTCCACACAGTTCACTACAGTTTAAGTAAATGGACTCTGGATTGATAGATTGTCGATGTATAGTTTGGCTCAGCATTGACTTACTATAAAGGTCGGATTCATCCAGGATCTCTGATTTGATGATCTCCTCGATGACGTCCTCCAAGGTGACCAATCCCAACACCTCGTAGAAGGGATCCCCCTCCCCCTCGTTGTTCACCTTCTGAACGATGGCCAGGTGGGATTTACCTAGAGGAGTAACACACCTGAGTTAGACTCAAGACTAAAACCCACAAGACCCAGACCACAGCCAAACCTAGTGTATACCAACGAGACTGTGACAAGACCAAGGTCAGTTAGTAGCGGGGTCAGTCCAGTCAGTACTGTGGTCAGTCAGTCAGTACTGTGGTCAGTCAGTCAGTACTGTGGTCAGTCAGTCAGTCAGTACTGTGGTCAGTCAGCCAGTACTGTGGTCAGTCAGTCAGTCAGTACTGTGGTCAGTCAGTCAGTCAGTACTGTGGTCAGTCAGTCAGTACTTTGGTCAGTCAGTCAGTCAGTACTGTGGTCAGTCAGTCAGTCAGTACTGTGGTCAGTCAGTCAGTCAGTACTGTGGTCATTCAGTCAGTCAGTACTGTGGTCATTCAGTCAGTCAGTACTGTGGTCAGTCAGCCAGTACTGTGGTCAGACAGTCAGTACTGTGGTCAGACAGTCAGTACTGTGGTCAGACAGTCAGTACTGTGGTCAGTCAGTCAGTACTGTGGTCAGTCAGTCAGTACTGTGGTCAGTCAGTCAGTACTGTGGTCAGTACTGTGGTCAGTCAGTCAGTACTGTGGTCAGACAGTCAGTACTGTGGTCAGACAGTCAGTACTGTGGTCAGACAGTCAGTACTGTGGTCAGACAGTCAGTACTGTGGTCAGTCAGTCAGTACTGTGGTCAGTACTGTGGTCAGTCAGTCAGTACTGTGGTCAGTCAGTCAGTACTGTGGTCAGTCAGTCAGTACTGTGGTCAGACAGTCAGTACTGTGGTCAGACAGTTAGTACTGTGGTCAGACAGTCAGTACTGTGGTCAGTCAGTCAGTACTGTGGTCAGTCAGCCAGTACTGTGGTCAGACAGTCAGTACTGTGGTCAGTCAGTCAGTACTGTGGCCTAACCCGGCCAAACCCTCCCCTAAACCGGCCAAACCCTCCCCTACCCCGGACAACGCTGGGCCAATTGTGTGCTGCCCTATGGGACTCCCGATCACAGCTGGTTGTGATACAGCCCAGGATCGAACCCGGGTCTGTAGTGACGCCTCTAGCATGCCTTAGACCAATGCACCACTCGGTCCATCAGTGCTGTCTGGGACATTTCTGAAGGTTGAGAGGAGAGACTGTGCCTTGTCCCTGGGGGTACTTAAGTGTACTGTATAGTTAGTCACATGATCTCTCTCTCTCATCTCCCTCTGGCAGTTCCCCCTGTTTTCCTCTCTTTAAGTTTTAAGTCCATAACAAGAAAGGCGGATGAGGATAAAATGACAGATGGGTAATTCTCTCTCTCTCTCTCTCTCTCTCTCTCTCTCTCTCTCTCTCTCTCTCTCTCTCTCTCTCTCTCTCTCTCTCTCTCTCTCTCTCTCTCTCTCTCTCTCTCTCTCTCTCTCTCTCTCTCTCTCTCTCTCTCTCTAAGAGAGTTGGAAACACACTGTGCTGTGTATTTCACCATTTTTGTCACATGATGTATAATATTCAGCATATTGTATTGTCAGCCTCCACTTAAAGGGGAGGTGAATACAAAGTGTGAAGTGATTGGCTGTCAAGTCAACCAAACAAACAAACATCACATAGTCAAGAAAACAAATGCAGATTCCACTGACAACACTGCTGACATATACTAATGACCCGAAATACTGCTGTCACTTCCAGCCAATAAAGAGAAGTGTAGAGACACCACTGGATCAGAAGAGTGAGGTCACACAGTGATTATAGTCGTGACGACGACCTGAGCGCGTGGTTGTTAGGCTCGGTCAGTGTCGGCCATCTTTGATCTCTGACTGTCTGTGTGATGTCAGGATCAGGACTGGCCTGTAACTATCAATATCCCTCCACTATCTCACCATGCTGTCTAACAACAAAAACGAGGTTATTTCAACCACTAACCCTACCCTTAACCCTCACCCATACTTTATCCCCAACCCTCCTCGTGTGTTAATGCTTGGCTGCACTCTGTAGTTCTCCAGCACCAGGGTGAGGTACTTAGCTGTACAGACACTTTGGTACCAGCAGCTTTATAGCAGAGTGCTACATTGCCTGACTGACAGTACAGCTGGTTACTGTCTGTTTCTCCCATGATCCTAACTGATCCATTAAAGCCACTGATCGCCCAGAGAGTACACACACCTGGTTTCCCAAGTCTGAATCAATCTCTGATTGAACGTTGAGGATGTAAACCAGCAGACAATGTGGCCCTCCAGGCCAGAGCTGTCCATTCCTAGCCTGGAATCCAAATTGATATGCTCCGTTTGCAGTACATAACACTTTGGATTCCAGGCTAGTAGGCTACATCCCTGCTCTAAGCACAGTGAAGAGACTTTTGAAGGTACAGTGAGTATGTTCTGCTCTCTGTGGTACGTTCTGGTGTTGCTGGATAACAACAGCAGTGATGCTTTCCTAAGAGTATCTTTGGCCATAAGGCCTAGGCTATATATAACTCTGTCACAAACAGTTATGACCGCTGGTGACAACTGTTTTACTTTACGCACTCATGATGACACAAACTGTTGTTTTAGGTCAGCTAACTGGCTAGGCATAGGCCTACTGGTGTAACACGTTATCAACATCAAGTCATTTGACAGTGTGGCTAACACAATATTTTCTGTGCTATGAACGTGCAGTGTCAAATGACTTGATGTTGATAACGTGTTACATCAGTAGATTTGGCCACTAATAAGGTGCTAAATTGGAACGGACTGGCTGTACAGTAACATGCTATAAATTACGTCACAGCTCAGGCTCCGTTCTGACAGACATTCTGAACACGAGCACAACACGTGACAAGAGGTTGCCCCCATCCCTCCCGCTAATTGGGCAACTTTAATGAAGAGGACTCAACGTATTTTGACAGATGAGACGTTGAGGATTATAATTAACACTGCTTTGACGGCATACAAGCAAACCAAAAGGACACTACACATTTCCATAATGTAAAACTCATGTCATACAGTGTCAACGTTTACGATCAGTATGTTTGATGAACAATTACAAGATGACATGGCATCATACCCTGGGTTGTCCTGAACAGAATGAACCTGTTTGTCTATTAAGAAGAACATTTGCACAAGCTTCCAAATGATGCCCACCTGACCCAGATTGCAATTTATAAAATGGGCAGTTTTTGGATTGCGTAAACAACAGTAATTGTTTTATGGCGGGGATGCAGGGCTGTGTTCCAAACTAAACAACTAGTCTGCTTGCTTAAGTTCGACACAGCTAGGAGAACTCAGAAAAAGACCCTACAGTGCACACTTTGAAGAGGTGTGTGGCCACTTGGAGACACCAGTTAGCCCTCCCACTCAAACCCTTGTAATGATTTTGTCTTATGTTGCCGCTACCGCACACTTTCCAGGAATATTTGTATTATTATGTTCCTGAATGTATCCAGAGTACCGACAAATAAGGCAAAGTAAATTTAATATGCACATAAAATTAACAGCAGAATGTTTGGATTCAGCTGTAATAATTTTCCCATAATCTCCAAACTGTGCCCTTCAATGGCTTCAAGAAACATTTCAATTTAGCACTATCCATATAGGCCAATTCACACAAGTGTAACGGGTTAATATACACTGAGTATACAAACATTAAGAACACCTGCTCTTTCCATGAATTAGACTGACCAGATGAATGCTATGATCCCTTGTTGATGTCACTTAGTAAATCCACTTCAATCAGTGTAGATGAAGCAGTGGAGGTTAAAGGTTAAACAAGAATTGTACAGCCTAGAGTATATTGTGACAAATATTGTGTATGTGTGCCATTCAGAGGGTGAATGGGCAAGACAAAATATTTAAGTGCCTTTGAATGGGGTATGGTAGTAGGTGCCACCAGTGTGTGTCAAGAACTGCAACGCTGCTGGGTTTTTCACGCTCAACAGTTTCCTGTGTGTATCAAGAATGGTCCACCACCCAAAGGACATCCAGCAAACTTGACACAACTGTGGGAAGCACTGGAGTCAACATGGGCCAGCATCCCAGTTGAACACTTGACACCATGTAGAGTCCATGCCCCGACGAATTGAGGCTGTTCTGAGGGCAACTCAACATTAGGAAGGTGTTCTTAATGTTTTGTACGCCTCAGTGTACAGAGCTTTTGATTGAAGTGTTTCAACAACAGCCTAGCCCCTGTAAAGCCCTAAGGCTGGCTGAGTGATGATAGCAGCCCTAGCCCAATGAATGCTCTTCAGATGGATGTAAAGTAGGGTGTAACGTACAACATATGGGGATATGAAAATATTGAAAATAACTTTGACTACTTCCATGGGTAAACATGTATGGAAAGTTATATTTAAATTAAAAGGGATGCTGTCAAAAAGTGATTGAATTCAAATGGATTTACCCAGAACTAATTATGGGAGGGGTAACTGGAGAACTAGGCTATCTATACAGGCTTTAATTCCAGCCCATCACAAACACACCTGATTCAACTAATCAACCAGGTGTGATTAGTGCAGGTCTGGGACTAAAACCTGCACACAATGTCCTTGTACCCCTCCAGGGTCAGAGTTGCTGACCCCTAGATTGTGGCGTATCACATTTGTTCCCTGCAGTGACAACTGCGTCAAAATAAATATTGTGGTCAGAGCGTTGGGCCAGTAACCGAAAGGTTGCTGGATTGAATCCCCGAGCCGACAAGGTGAAAACCTGTCGATGTGTCCTTGAGCAAGGCACTTAACCCTAATTTGCTCCAGGGGAGCCGTACTACCATGGCTGTCCCTGTAGGAAGGCCGTCATTGTAAATAAGAATTTGTTCTTAACTGACTTGCCTAGTTAAATTAAAAAAATTATAATGAAATTCCACTCGTCGATACACACGTCAATACAGCCAGGGGGTGTGTCCAGGCACATCGCTGTGTATACTGTAGCCTATTGATTATGTGGAGAGATGAATGCATTTGAAATACATCAAGCATGGTGATGTATGACACGTGCACATACACAACCATCCTCCAGATACACACACACCTTTCTTGAACTCCTCCAGCATGGAGTCCAGCCGAGTGTCGTGGAACACAAAGTGGACCGGGTGGTTGTAGAACTTTGTGATGGTCTTCAGTGTGGTGCAGTCGTCTGGGTCCACGAACGCCAGGTCCTTCACGTACAGGACGTCCACGATGTTGGAGCGCTCGTAGTCGAACACAGGGATACGCGTGTAGCCGCTCTCCATGATCTCTGACATGGTGTTGAAGTCAAGGACCGAATCATTCTGGATCATGAAGCAGTGTGCCAACGGAGTCATCACGCTCTCAACCGTCTTATTCCGGAGTTCCAGAGCTCCTTGGATCATGTTGAGTTCCTCTTTCACCAGGTCGTTGTACGGTTCCGTCACCCTGAGCATCTCCACCAGCTTCTCGCGGTTATACACAGTGCCGATCTCCTGGCCTAGGAGCACGTCTAGGAGCTTGCTGACAGGGAAGGAGAGGGGGAAGGTGAGCAACATGAAGAACTTTGTCACCTGGATGGTGTTGGCGCCCACCGCCAGCCCGTGGCGAGAGCACAGAGCCTGGGGGACAATCTCGCCGAAAATCACAATACCCACTGTGGAGGCGACCACGGCGCCCAGCCCAGAGCCTATTAAGTCATCCAGGAGGATGGTGAGTGTGGTGTTGACCAGGACGTTGCCAAGTAGAAGCGAGCAGAGAAGGTAGTTCCCTTTACTGCGGATGGGCTCAATTTTGCGGGCATATTTCTTTTCTTTCTCTGAGCCACAACTCTGGACTATACGGAGCTCCATGGGGTCCAGAGCCATGAGCCCCAGGTTCAACCCGCTGAACATGCCAGACAGCACCAACAGACAACAGATAAGGATGATCTGGAACCACAGGGGGAGGAGAGTTTTCTCCCCCTCTACCACCCGGAGTCTCCCGTCGCTCTCCCCGAGCAGAGCCCACCTGCCACTGGCCAAACTTCTGATGCACAACCCGTACTCCTTGTGCGGCTCGCTCTTGCGAAGGGGCTTAATGTTTATGATGAGTACCCCCGTTGTCCCCCGGCTACTGATGTTCATGTAGGTCGCGATGCTGAAGTCTTTGGTGAAATCAACACAAGTCCTGTTAGGTGTGTCGTCAATAATGTTATTGTCCCTTCCCTCCTCGCTCCCATCCCCTCGTTCCGTGAAGCGGATCTGCGCCCAGGTGCCCGAGTTGAGCTGCACTCCGTAGAACCGGAGCTGCACTGTGCTCTCCTCCGTTAACTGTATGACCCCGTCGTCAGTGGTCGTAGCCGGTTTGTCGCTCCTCTCCAGCCGCATACCGAGCACCTGTGTCCCGCTGTTGTTGACACTCGACGTGGCTGTCTCGGTGCGTCCCGCGACTGCACTCCAAAGGAAAACGATTAGAGTTAGAACGTAGCCTTGCTGCCCGCTCCATTCTGTCGCCATGTTTGTTTCACTCTGCTGCTGCTGGCGAACTGGGAGCTGACGTCACTTACTCATGTCCCTCCGGCCCCGCCCCTCTACTACCATAATAACCCTAAAGCACCGCCTATCGGACACGGCAGGTATAGCCACACCCACCCACCCACACACCATTCTGAACCCCATGCTATGCACTTTTTGTTTTATAGGCTACTGTTGGGCTTGATGTTGGGCTACTGTTGGGCTTGATGTTGGGCTACTGTTGGGATTGATGTTGGGCTACTGTTGGGCTTGATGTTGGGCTACTGTTGGGCTTGATGTTGGGCTACTGCCGCGCTGCAGGATGTCACAGGGTCGTGCGCGTGCATGGGAGACTCTAAGGCACGCATAATGCTATGTAGAACTAACCATAGAAATAGAATGAGTCATTATACCTACTGTATACCTATATCACTAACCTACTGTAGCCTACACACACGTTAGGCTGAGCAATTTTAGTGTTTGCTAATTGCATTCTGTAGTTGATCTGTCATTTATTGTGTTTATAGCCCATAGACTTAAAGCCAAATTGTACATTATAAAGCCTATCAATGCACATCATCAATTATTCATGTCTTGCGTCTTGATATCAGCCCAAGGTATATTATCCACAGTTAAATGTCATCCTCACATTTTGCCATAAAGGCCCAAGGCAATGCGGCAAAGTGAATCCTGCAGTGCCCGGCGGTTTTTATTCAGTCAGAGACCCAGCTGTTATATAAAGTGACGGCACACTGCATATGTGCCTCTCACCCGCATCCCTCTGGCTCTGTGCTCGCTCCTAAAGTAGGGTGCAGAGGAGGCTGGTGGGAGGAGCTATAGGAGGACGGGCTCGTTGTAATGGGAGAATGCAAAAATCATTGAAGCTGGAGACGACCATCTCCCTCAATAACTTTAAGCATCAGCTGTCAGAGCAGCTTTCTGATCACTGCACCTGTACACAGCCCTTCTGTAAATAGCCAACACTACTACCTCATCCCTATACTGTTATTCTTGCTCATTTTGCACCCCAGTATCTCTATTTGCACACCATCATTTGCACATCTATCACTCCAGTGTTAATGCTAAATTGTAATTATTTCGCCACTATGACCTACTTATTGCCTTACCTTTCTAATCTTACTACATTTGCCCACACTGTACATAGATTTTTCTATTGTGTTATTGACTGTACGTTTGTTTATTCTCATGTGTAACTCTGTGTTGTTTTTGTAGCACTGCTTTGCTTTGTCTTGGCCAGGTCACTGTTGTAAATGAGAACTAGTTCTCAACTGACCTACCTGGTTAAATAAAGGTGAAATAAAATAAAAAATAAAAATGTCTAGAATGTCATTAATGGAATGGAGTCAGACGTGGTTTCCATGTTATTTAGTGTTATTTTTAACTTTATTTTAGCAGGGAATCACCATCAACACTAGTGTCTATTTTTAAAGGGAGCCCTGCTTATACAATTTCATAGAACTACACCATTAAATACAATATAAAACAAGTAAAATACAGCACAACACAAATTGCACAGAAAAACATAAATATACACAAAACACAACCAACTAAAGCAAACACATTCTTCATTATAAAGTTACTCTCTAAACTGTGTCCTCTGTACTCTCTAAACTGCCCCAGGGACACTAAGGCTGTACTGTGTCCTCTGTACTCTCTAAACTGCCCCAGGGACACTAAGGCTGTACTGTGTCCTCTGTACTCTCTAAACTGCCCCAGGGACACTAAGGCTGTACTGTGTCCTCTGTACTCTCTAAACTGCCCCAGGGACACTAAGGCTGTACTGTGTCCTCTGTACTCTCTAAACTGCCCCAGGGACACTAAGGCTGTACTGTGTCCTCTGTACTCTCTAAACTGCCCCAGGGACACTAAGGCTGTACTGTGTCCTCTGTACTCTCTAAACTGCCCCAGGGACACTAAGGCTGTACTGTGTCCTCTGTACTCTCTAAACTGCCCCAGGGACACTAAGGCTGTACTGTGTCCTCTGTACTCTCTAAACTGCCCCAGGGACACTAAGGCTGTACTGTGTCCTCTGTACTCTCTAAACTGCCCCAGGGACACTAAGGCTGTACTGTGTCCTCTGTACTCTCTAAACTGCCCCAGGGACACTAAGGCTGTACTGTGTCCTCTGTACTCTCTAAACTGCCCCAGGGACACTAAGGCTGTACTGAAATAAAGATTCTGAATTACTTTGTTGGGACAGAGAGGAGGAAGTGCAACACTTTAGAGATTTGACAGTTTTCCAGAACTTAGCTGGGTTCCCCTAACAACCAGAAAGAGTGATGACATAATAATCAGATTTAGCTTTTCTGATCAGTCTTACACATTGATTCCTCAGTTGCCTAAAGGATTGCTAATCTGGGCCTAATCCTGTATTCCTGGCCTTGACCCAGGCAACATTTCTCTTATGAATGACTTTGGATAATTCAAGAGTGAACCAGGCATTCGATCTACTTTTAACTCTCAGAGTTTTGAAGGGAGCTTGATTATCTACAATAGTATTGAAGACATTTGATAAAAAGCTTAAAGCTAAATCAGGTTTAGGGATAGCTGAGATACAATCAAGGTAAATCAAATAAAGATCATGTAAAAAAAGCTTGTACACACGTTTTTAAAGTTCCTTTTAGTGATGATTGAGGCATTTTCACATCTCTGACACAGACAACTGGGCAATGGTCACTAAAATCTAGTAGCAACCAAAATAAGATCAATCAAGGTTGATGTACGATGGATCTTTAGGATTCGGCCGGGTATGCTTGGTTATCAGCTGAGACAGGTTTAGCTCAGAGCAAATATCTTTCAGCATATTTGACACTGACATCCTCCAATCAATATTACAATTGCCCATAATTAATAGTTCAGATTTACCATACTTGGATAGCAATTCAGATAAATTGTTAAAAGGGAGCCGAGGGAGGACGATACACTCCTACTAGTGTTAGCTGGTTATTATGACCAAGGCCCACATTAAGAACAAGACAATCAAACTGCTTAGGGACAGAGGTAGCAAGAGATACAGAAACATTTAAATTGTCCTTTATGAATATGACAACACCCCCACCTCTGCCAATTCTGTCCGATCTGTAAACATTATAACAAGACAGAGACACATTCCAGCACAGAATAATTCAACCAAGTTTCAGAAATTAACAGAATGTCCATGTTGGACTGAATTGTAATAAAATCCATAATTGAAATCAAACTTCTGGCATTTACATGAACAAATGTAAAACCTCAGCTGCAGGATTTCAGGTTAGATGGAGTCTTTAATACAAGCATGCTATGATCAGTGGGTAACCCCTTAAAAACAAGAGTCAATTAGGGTTACCTGTTGCGGGCCTGCATTATGATAACAATGCTGATTTATGGTTGGGATTACCTGAGCGGGACTTTGGCAACATTTTCACACTGAAGAATCTTCATTCTTAATTAGTTCATTTAAATGCCCCAATGTGACTATTTGGATGAATCTGTAAAAGGTCATCAATGTCAATGTTGGAAACACAGTTTTGGTCTCAGTTCAATATGTTTCAACAATACAGTAGATAAAAGTTGTTTTCAGATTGACCTCGGCCAAACCGAAGGCAGATCTGGATAATGCTGTGATGTCTGTGCCAAGTGGGGGTGCAGATGGATAGTCGATGGTCATTCGTGTCACTGAGACAGCTGCGGTCATTGTCAGTGATATAACCAATGATTTATATTTACACCAAATGACTGACAGCGGGCGCTGTTTTGAAGCCACCGGTGCCTCCATCTTGGTACTCATCTTGGTAATGCAAATTAATTACTTAAAAATCATACAATGCGATTTTCTGGATTTACAGAAAATTACAGACTTCTACATGCTTTGTAAGTAGGAAAACCTGCAAAATCGGCAGTGTATCAAATACTTGTTCTCCCCACTGTATATATACATACAGTTGAAGTCAGAAGTTTACATACACGTAGGTTGAAGTCATTAAAACTCATTTTTCAACAACTCCACAGATTTCATGTTAACAAACTATAGTATTGGCAAGTCGGTTAGGACATCTACTTTGTGCATGACACAAGTAATTCTTCCAACAATTGTTTACAGACAGATTATTTCACTTATAATTCACTATATCACAATTACAGTGGGTCAGAAGAACCCTGTGGTTCCAGATTAAGTTTACGTACACTAAGTTGACTGTGCCTTTAAACAGATTGGAAAATTCTGGAAAACGATGTCATGGCTTTAGAAGCTTCTTATGGGCTAATTGACATAATTTGAGTCAATTGGAGGTGTACCTGTGGATGTATTTCAAGACCTACCTTCAAACTCAGTGCCTCTTTGCTCGACATCATGGGAAAATCAAAAGAAATCAGCCAAGACCTCAGAAAAAAGAATTGTAGACCTCCACAAGTCTGGTTCATCATTGGGAGCAATTTTCAAATGCCTGAAGGTACCACGTTCATCTGTACAAACAATAGTACGCAAGTATAAACACCATGGGACCATGCAGCCGTCATACCGCTCAGAAAGGAGACACGTTCTGTTCTGTCTCCTAGAGATTAACATACTTTGGTGCGAAAAGTGCAAATCAATCCCAGAACAACAGCAAAGGACCTTGTGAAGATGCTGGAGGAAACAGGTACAAAAGTATCTATATCCACAGTAAAACAAGTCCTATATCGACACAACCTGAAATTACGCTCAGCAAGGAAGAAGCCACTGCTCCAAAACCACCATAAAAAAAGCCAGACTACGGTTTGCAACTGCACATGGGGACAAAGATCGTACTTTTTGGAGAAATGTCCTTTGGTCTGATGAAACAAAAATAGAACTGTTTGGCCATCATGACCATCGTTATGTTTGGAGGAAAAAGGGAGAGGCTTGCAAGCCGAAGAACACCATCCCAACCGTGAAGCACAGGGGTGGCAGCATCATGTTGTGGGGGTGCTTTGCTGCAGGAGGGACTGGTGCACTTCACAAAATAGATGGCATCATGAGGAAGGAAAATGATGTGGATATATTGAAGCAACATCTCAAGATATCAGTCAGGAAGTTAAAGCTTGGTCGCAAATGGGTCTTCCAAATGGACAATGACCCCAAGTATACTTCCAAAGTTGTTGCAAAATGGCTTAAGGACAACAAGGTCAAGGTGTTGGAGTGGCCATCACAAAGCCCTGACCTCAATCCTATAGAAAATGTGTGGGCAGAACTGAAAAAGCTTTTGCGAGCAAGGAGGCCTACAAACCTGACTCAGTTACACCAGTTCTGTCAGGAAGAATGGGACAAAATTCACCCAACACTAACCTGAGTCTGGCAGTATTTTTCACAGTATTTCATTTTGAAGATAGTATGGTTTGAAGTGACTGAAATGCATTAGAAAGGCATTGGGAAGTTCAGAAGATAATCGGGCAATAATGTTGTATGATTTTCTCTCCCCTACAAATACTGAGTCCAAAATAACACAGTGTGTTTTTTACTGCAGTACTTTTGCAGTGTAACTATAGTTCTTATTCTACAATTACTGCCTCGAAAACACCACAGTCGACTGCAGTTACTGGACGTTTATTGCCGTTTCATAACGGCAATCTTTTTGTGTAAGGATAGTCAGTTGCACGGCCGGGAGCAGTTGTTGGGGGTTTAATAGAGTGAAACAGTATATAAGTACGTGTTCCTAAACCTGTTGTTATAGTGGACAAGCTAACTAACACCATGTTTACATATGGAGCAGACAGTAGGTCTATGTCTTGAAAAACTCAAACCCTATGGAAATGCCTTTGCTTCTGGGTGTGCACGCTTTATGGAAGAGACGACACACGCAGGGAAGAGACGCCGTACACCTCGTATAATTCTCCCTTGTTCCCATGGGGTGAACTGGTGATAAACTGCCAGCCTGTATGCTCTGCAAACAGATCATAAGAAAAGTTAGTCTGATACCTAAACTAAATCACTATGTATTTATAATGAGCACGCCTCATTATTGGTTATAATGAGATTTCATGAATCATGATGCTGTCTGCGATACCAACTCCGGTCGTCTAACCAAAAGGTAAATGTGTTCCCATGGCGCCACACAGCGCTGGTGATGAACATCGTTATAGGATACTGACTCGGAAATCAAAAAAACGAAAACGTACATGGACCTACACAGAAAATGAATGCAATGCCTACCACATTTAAATGGAGTGTATAAAACAGTAAGAACACCTGCTCTTTCCATGACATAGACTGACCAGGTGAATCCAGGTGAAAGCTATGATCCCTTGATGTCACTTGTTAAATCCACTTCAATCAGTGTAGATGAAGGTGAGGAGACAGGTTAAAGAATGATGTTTAAGCCTTGAGACAATTGAGACATGGATTGGGTATGCGTGTCATTCAGAGGGTGAATGGGCAAGACAAAAGATTGAAGTGCCTTTGAACAGGGTATGATGGTAGGTGCCAGGCGCACCGGTTTCAGTGTGTCAAGAATTGCAAATCTGCTGGGTTTTTCATGCTCAACAGTTTCCTGTGTGTATCAAGAATGGTCCACCACCCAAAGGACATCCAGCCAACTTGACACAACTGTGGGAAGCATTGGAGTGAACATGGGCCAGCATCCTTGTGGAACACTTTCAACACCTTGTAGAGTCCAAGCCCCGACGAATTGCGGCTGTTCTGAGGGCAAAAGGGGGTGCAACTCAATATCAGGAAGGTGTTCCTAATGTTTTGCACTCAGTGTATAAGTATTGAATATGAATATTCAATTACATTTTAATTGAATTTGAAATCTTAACGAAATATTCATTAAATTCAGTTTCAAATCATGAAATACAAGTTAAATTTATGAATTCAATGATTCAATTTGTGGAAGTAAAACAAATCTAATTCAATATCTTAATACAAATTAATATATATGGAATATGGAATTCAAATACAGTTTCTGTTGGCACTGAAATCCCTCCATAACACTGGGCCTTTAAGTTGAGGGCTGTAGCCTACCTGGAAAAGAGCCAGTGTAGTCGCACACAGTAACGCCACCCGAGAAATAATCATATCTCCATGAGGGACAGAAGAAACCTGCCAGAACCTAAATCAAATACTAGAAGATCACCAAGTGTTCCTTCCGGTGTAAACTAATTCCAACAAAAGCAAATAAAAAGTCCTACAAAATGTGACAGGTCTGTTTGGTTTCAGCAGAATTGTCACGTGCACCCAGCTCTAGACTACTCAAATCAAATCAAATGTGTCACATGCGCCGAATACAACAGGCGTAGACCTTACCGTGAAATGCTTACTTACTGCCTGTACTGTACCCTTGCACTGGAGAACATTTCACTTTCTATTTTTATCGCTAGTGCCACTAGGGAGGGCGTACAAAAACTAACAATCTTCCTTTATGATCCAATCAGATTAGGCAAATAGATACACATAAAAAAAAGTTTCAAGTAAATTTACATTATAAACTCATAAATCCGCGTTTTCTAAACTTTGGGTCCCTGATTTGAAAATGGGATCGTAAGAGAAACTCTGCAGAGACAAAAATGTGCTGTTTGCTTCATAGAACTGCTAAATGCGGTTGTGACAGAATGGTTTCTGTTTTCTTCCTACAAATGTGTCTCTAACTTCTGAACGGTTTCCCTGTTACCAAGTCTTGTCAGAACAGAGTGGATAGGACCAGGCACCAAATCAAACTCCGGGAAAAAGAACGCAATGAAGATATTTTCTACACAGATGATCATACACAATTATTGCCTGATTACCTTTATGATGCATTTTAGTCACTTCAAACCATACTTTCTTAAGATTGAAATACTTTTAAAGTATTTAACAGACAGTCAGGAACCAAAATAAAATAAAATAAAATAATCTCTTGATTACGTTTTTTTTTTTTACATGGTGGGGGTCGCAAAACAAACTGGGGTTACGGGTCAAAAAAGGTTGGGAACCCCGTCATAAGTATTATCAGAACTTCATCAGGATGCTGTAGTACTAACAACATTACTACTATTCTCTGATGGCTGTAACCTACTGCAGCGAAATGGATTGTCTGTTTCTTTCTACTTTATTCACCAATCAATCCATCAGTCAATAAAACAAAATCATAAATACAAAAGCAGTTTACATAAAAGCTATGGTTTATTTAGTAAAGGTGAAATATTTATAATTGAATACCAGGTACCAGGTTTAGACCCAGATACCAGGTTTAGACCCAGATACCAGGTTTAGCCCCAGATAAAGCTGGTGTTAATGAATAAATACAGGTGAATTACACAAAATAATACATTTAATTTTATTTTTTTTAAAAGAAAAATATACTTTTGAATTGGATTATAACTTTTTGAATTGGAAAGTTTTTAAATTGGAAAGTTCTCTTAATCACTAATAGTGAAAAGAAAAAAAATGTTCTCAGAAAACAATACATTTACTCCTGATGTAAATGAAGAGAAAATCTATCAATATGTACATTTCTTGAAAACTATTCTCATGTGGAAGTTCACATAAAATGGAGCATTCGCTTTAGCCACATTTGGAGCTCCTAACAAGAACTCAAAGTCCTCAATTGTTGCATATAAAATATATCGTTGACTAGTCCCCGATTCAGTCAGCTTGTAGCACATACATGAGTCAAGGCAGCAGTTGCCCTTAACCACAGATCAACCCCAAACACAAACCTTAACCACTAGAATATTAAATAGTACCTTCTATCAGGTAAGGTAAGTAATGTACTAGTGAGGATATAGCAGCCACCTTTAATCAGCCATGCAGCACATCCTGTTACTGCTGGACAGGATATGAGCACTAGAACATATAACACTACCATATATGGAAGCATTGAGGTGACGCAATGTGTGTTGTTGTGGGTGGGAGGTGTGTTACTGTATTGTATGAAAGCTCAAAGCTGTACCATGACTTTAATGTGTTCCTTGTGGTGGTACCAATTAAAGCTTTTAATTGCTTTTCTAATTTGAAGAATGCCTTTAAAATGTTTTGACATATTAGCCCCCAAAATGCATCTTTGCGTTATATAGTGTTTCCAGCGTTGGAGACTGCAACCCCTTTAGAACAGTGAAATACAACAGAAGGAGAAATTAAGGTATGCTCAATCAACATCACTCATATACATCAATGCCTTAACTGTATCAACTAGAATTTATAATGATCATTCTAACAACATTAACACTAACCTTGGACCATATGAATAAGTGTCTGTGTCTGTCATATATCCAAGAGATGTTTCTGTATTTTTCATTTATCTGTATTTAACCCTTATTTTTGGCACTAAACGGTCATAGCAAGGATCCTTTTGCTATTTGATTTTTAAGACACCCAGTTGAAGTCGGAAGTTTACATACACTTAGGTTGAAGTCATTAAAACTCCACTCCACAGATTTCATGTTAACAGACAGATTATTTCACTTATAATTCACTATATCACAATTCCAGTGGGTCAGAAGTTTACATACACTAAGTTGACTGTGCCTTTAAAAATTACAGAATATGATGTCATGGCTTTAGAAGCTTCTAAAAGGCTAATTGACGTCATTTGAGTCAGTTCGAGGTGTACCTGTGGATGTATTTCAAGGCCTACCTTCAAAATCAGTGCCTCTTGGCTTGACATCATGGGAAAAATCAAAAGAAATCAGCCAAGACCTCAGTCAGAAAAATGTGTAGACCTCCACAAGTCTGGTTCATCCTTGGGAGCAATTTCAAAATGCCTGAAGGTACCACAAACAATAGAACGCAAGCCGAAGAACACCATCCCAACCGTGAAGCACGGGGTGGCGGCATCATGTTGTGGGGGTGCTTTGCTGCAGGAGGGACTGGTGCAAATTATGGAAAATGATGTGGATATATCGAAGCAACATCTCAAGACATCAGTCAGGAAGTTAAAGCTTGGTCGCAAATGGGTCTTCCAAATGGACAAAGACCCCAAGCATACTACTAAAGTTGTGGCAAAATGGCTTAAGGACAACAAAGTCAAGGTATTGGAGTGGCCATCACAAAGCCCTGACCTCAATCCTATAGAACATTTGTGGGCCGAACTGAAAAAGCGTGTGTGAGCAAGGAGGCCTACAAACCTGACTCAGTTACACCAGTTCTGTCAGGAGGAATGGGACAAAATTCACCCAACTTATTGTGGGAAGCTTGTGGAAGGCTACCCGAACCGTTTGACCCAAGTTAAACAATTTAAAGGCAATGCTACCAAATACTAGTGTATGTAAACTTCTGACCCACTGGGAATGTGATGAAAGAAATAAAAGCTTAAATAAATAATTCTCTCTACTATTATTCTGACATTTCACATTCTTAAAATAAAGTGGTTATCCTAACTGACCTAAAACAGGGAATATTTACTAGGATTAAATGTCAGGAATTGTGAACAACGGAGTTTAAATGTATTTGGCTAAGGTGTATGTAAACTTACACGACTTCAACTGTATATATATTTTAATATATATATATAAAACATTAACAGATAGAGAGATATAAGAAAGATCAGGAAACATTTGTATTATTATTTTTAAATGTTTACATGTATTTAACCACTTATTTGTGTCACTAAAGTGTATCCATATATACAGTGCATTCAGAAAGTATTCAGACTCCTTGAATACTTTGCCGAAGGCACTGTACCTCCATACATTGTTTTTACTGGTACCAGGGGACCTTCAGATGAGTCTCGTGAGGTCTGTGGGCGTCCTACAGCAAAACAGCCCAAACTGTTCAGACGCTACAAAAGTTGGCCGATTGGCTGTACCGACTTCAGATGATTCCCAAGACGCTTGTGGGTCGTAAAGCAAAACGGTGAACACCATGGTGTTGGTTAGGTTTTGCAGCAGTATTTGGTGGACTAATCCCACTGGTATGTTACAGTTCAGTTGACATCAGGAGGACTAAAAGGAAACTATTTTCAGTTATCTTTTACTGAAATGTAATCCTCTGAATTTATCGGTACTACACCTGCGAAAGTGACTCAGCTAGCCAACGTCCTATCAAAAATATGAACTTTGATTCCATTTAAGGAATTGTTCTAAAAATAGTACTTTAAGCTTAAAAAAAAAACAAAAAACAATATGCGACGTATACCTTCTTTTACATTTGGACAAGACGCGACAGTGAGTTGTGTCAGCAAACTTCCCACATAACATCCATAGAGACCACTGGTCTGACACATGCAAGACGCGGCTGTTGAAGAGAGAGGAAGTTCGAACAGTCATTATGAGAAGCTACTTCAAAATTGCCACATAAGCTATTTCCTCATTCTAAAACAGCATTCACATCCTTAAATTACGATTAACGTTTCACATCGACAGCTTGCCGTGTTGCTCTTCTCAAGCTTGGTATACAGCTGTCAATCAAGTAACACACATTGTAATTCATAATTTCTTACAATTTGGTCTTAATATACAGTAAATACATCTTTGTTTGTTGGAAACATTCATTGAGGTGCTCCTTGGTTGGCTGACAGATAAATACCAGCAAGGAGCCAAGAAGGCTGAGCAGGAAGAGATGAGAATATTCAGTATCAGGATAGTTTGGGTTGTTTTTTTGGTTCTTGTTGTTGTTGTTGTTGTTGTTATGTATTTAGTGTTTAGCCTTGTGGGTTAAAGCAGCGTTGGTGACGTTTCTCAGACAGAAAGCCACGTCAGTGTTCCAGTTTCTCCACTGTCCGTCCAGGAACAAAGGCCTACACCTCTGGCCTCCAAGGCCTTCAGTGAGAGATTTTGTGGGAATGTCATGCCATTGGCGGCATGCGTCTTTAGTTCAGTCGTTAGCTACGCCTGATTGGCTGTGCGTGTCCCCTCAGCCCCGTCCCCTCACAAGCCGTGTCTTATTGGCTATTTGTGTCCTCAGGTCCTGTCAGCTTGTACAAGGTCCTCAGAGCTCCAGCGTTTTTTTTCTGTGCAAAGGCATCCAGTCTGCATGTGTGTAAACGTTTGCGTGTGTAACTGAACTTGTGTTTTTATGTACGTGTTTGTATTTTGCACGTACTGCGTGTGTTTAAAAGTTTGTGTGTTTCCATGTGTGAGACTAACTGTGTTAGATGGTGTGTGTTAGATGGTGTGTGTGATGTAGAAGATGAACTCTATGTCCATGGTTGTCTGTGGTACGCTGGCCGAACCTCCGTGGATGACAGGGATCAGAGCGCTGTCTAGCTCGTTCATATAGCGCTGGGGGAGGAGCCTGCCTCCCGAACCCGCCTGGTACTCCACCTGAGACACACACACAAACACAGACAGAGTTATAGTGATATAATACATTAAGGCCGTATGACTGGAATGTACAACGGTCATACGATCACTACGTTTTAGAGATGGAACAGTAACACAGACTAGTACAATATTTTATTTATACAGCAATCAATCCCAGAAAAATATATAGAGATATTTTCATAAACACATTTGTCAGCAAATGCCTGGTAAAAAGAGGGGCAGTGCCTAGTCCCTTTCTTAAAGTATTGCTTGACCCTGTCTAGTATGTTACTTACCATGTCTGTTTGTGTGGAGACTCGGAGGGCGAGGGAGTTGATGCCGCTGGCTGAGAGGACAGAGAGGTGAGGGGTCAGAGCACTACAGCTGGCCACAGCCATCTCCCTCTGGAACACACTGCAGGGCGGCAGAGCTGCAGACAAGGACATGTCTGGATTCTTCAACATGTAGAACACCTGGAGGGACAGACAGAGTCAGACAGACAGACCAGGTGAGACTGAATGTTTCAGAGAGTTGGTGAACAGAACTCGATGTCTTTACAGTTAAATTGTTATTGTAATATATTGTTGGCTCCATGCAAATGAACAATAAAAGTGGTGTATTGTATGAACTGTGTGTTCCTACCTCAGTACACCTGATGGTGCGTCTGTCCGACTCAAACTCTGTGTCCTGCTGCATCCTCACACTGTGGACCCCCTCCAGAGGTTTCCCGTCCACACCACTGGTCACACTGTAAGGACACGACAATCATGCACCAGGGAGAAGATCACCTGTGTGTGCGTGTAAATGCACGTGTGCGCATCACCCTTACCCAGCGTTGACGGGAGCTCTCCAGTCGACCCAGCGAACGGTGATGTTGTCCCGGAGCTCCCCTCCGTCGGCCTTGCCACAGGGGATGTGGAAGTCCGTCTGCGCCCTCAGGGCGGCGCGCAGGGCCTCCATGGTCTCTGGGGGGATCTGCACCATCAGGCCGTCTTCCACGATGCTCGACTTCGCGATGAAGCCCGAAGAGGCCTTCAGAGCACCGTTGAATACCACGAAGCTGGCCCCCGTAACTAGACAACACAATCACAGACTGAGTAACACAGCAGGCATATAAACAGTTCAGTTCTATTCAGGTTACATGGAGGAAGTGGCTCGAGTCACTGACCTGTGACCTCTAGGATCTACGGTCATGACACACCTGCTGACACACCTGCTTCTTAACGGAGTCGTATTCATTAGACACCGAAAGGAAGAAAATTGACTAAAAGGGGGAGGAACTACATTGAATACGACCCTGTTTTTTGAAAACCCAAAACAGTCTCTTCTGACCTCTAGTGGCCAATCTGGTTTAGTACTGACCTGTGCGTGTCTTGCCAGGCTGGCTGTTGGCCTGGCTCTGGTAGTTTCCCTCATCATTCTGGAAACAGACAAGGTGGGAGTCAGCCTCCGAGCTGAAGCCAGCGCCCACACTGATCACATGCTCGTTAGACGCGTTCACCACCTTCAGCATCTAGAAAACACACAAAAAGTTATACTCGCATCGAAACACAAATAACTCCAACTCTTTCTAACACCTGCAGAAGGCACTCTTCACCTACTAATGGCAAATTGGTTTGATACACCAACCCCCAAATTCAGGTAGTGAATTTATAATCCAAAGCAAATTGCATATAGCAACGTGGCTTAGCATATTAGCATCGCCTAGCCTTAGCATTACCATGCTAGTTAGAGCTAATGCTACAGGTCCTGAGGTTTGCGGACGACTAAGTCAGTCTCCTTTATGCCGATTAATCTGCCCATGACCCTGTTGTTGATGATTTTGTACATTTGGTGTGACAGTGAATTATTACAACAATGTGACAAAAACTAAAAGATATGTTGTGTATGGATTTCAGGCGTCAACCCCCGACCCCTCAGAACACTATCATCAAGGACCAGGTGGTAGAAAACTGCAGGCAACTACAAGTATCTCGGCACAATGATTGAACTTTATTAACACTAACATGTTGTGTAAGATGGACCAGTAATGCCTTTTTTGTTCCAGGTAGACAAGTTCCAGGTAGACAAGTTCCAGGTAGACAGGACCTTGATGACTGACTCTTTATAAGTCGTACATAGTGTGTCTGCTTGAAAATTCATGGCAACACCTGAAAATGGTTTTCTAGCACTGATCAACAACCAATTTGACAGCACTTGAAGAATTTTGAAAATAATAAAATGGGCAAATGTTGCACAATCCAGGTGTGGAAAGCTCGCTGCCTCAGGGGTGTAAATACTTATACCAACAACCTCAAAAGTCCTGCAATGCTGTGCGTCTTACCTCAGTAAAGCTACTCTTGGGAATGTCTATGTAGCTGTGGCCCATCTCCATGTGGATCTTCAGGCCCTCCACGGCAGGCAGACTGTACTGGTAGTTCCTCAGGTCCTGGAGACAAAAACACAACACACACATCTTACTCGAAGGCATTAATAGTGTGTGAACTACTACATTCTCTCACAGACATATGACATGCCTCACGTTTTTCAGCGTGTCACTTGTCTCCGTGCTGCTGTGCTGTTTGTTGCTTCCTGCCAAACCGTTTAATCAAGTCTTCATTTAACACATTTTCCTCGCTCTACATTTTTTCAATCAACTTTTTTACCCCGGGCGCTTTATCTGGACATAGTTGTACAGGACTTCCACCAGCCGAAGCTAAGTAGTAACGTTATTAACACTATGTCATCTAACGTTAATTGCAGTCACTGTATTCATAACATACAGGAAAACTATCGCCTTATGGTGAGGATAGCCTCGCTGCAAGCCCAGCTTCAGAGGCAATTGTTAGGCAAGGGCAATTTAAGTGTAGGGAAGGATGAAATAGCGTCTGTGCCACCAGTAAATACATAGTAGTATACATCCCCTCAAACAATCCCCGCAGCCGGACAATTTTCTCAGGGTTTTCTGGAAAGAAATGCAGTCGGCATGTTCAACCGGTGTCGCTCATTCAGCCGACAGAAACTTTCAACCCGTTCTCTCCATTAAGCAACGAGTCGGAGCCAGAGACTTCTCAGGTCTCTCCTCCACTCGCTACGGGGTCTGAGCCACCGAAGTCTCCCACCACTAGCTCTGACAAATTGAAAACCCTAGTCATTGGCGATTCCATTACCTACAATATTAGACTTAAAAAGAATCATCCAGCAATCATACAGTGTTTACCAGGGGGCAGGGTACCGATGTAAAGGCTCATCTGAAGATGATGCTGGCTAAAACAACCTCTGGTGAGTGTAGAGAGTATAGGGATATTGTTATCCACGTCGGCACCAACGATGTTAGGATGAAACAGTCAGAGGTCACCAAGCACAACATAGCTTCAGTGTGTAAATTAGCTAGAAAGATGTGTCGGCATGGAGTAATTCTCTCTGGCCCCCTCCCAGTTAGGGGGAGTGATGAGCTCTACAGCAGAGTCTCACAACTCAATCGCTGGTTGAAAACTGTTTTCTGCCCCTCCCAAAAGATGGAATGTGTAGATAATTCACCCTCTTTCTGGGACTCACCCATAAAACAGGACCAAGCCTGGCCTGCTGAGGAGTGACGGACTCCATCCTAGCTGGAGGGGTGCTCTCATTTATCTATGAACATAGACAAGGCTCTAACTCCTCTAGCTCCACTATGAGATAGGGTGCAGGCCAGGCAGCAGGCTGTTAGCCAGCCTGACAGTTTAGTGGAGTCTGCCACTAGCATAGTCAGTGTAGTCAGCTCAGTTACCCCCATTGAGACCGTGTCTGTGCCTCGATCTAGGTTGAGCAAAAGTTAACATGGCGGTGTTCCCCTTAGTAATCTCACTGGAATAAAGACCTCCTCCATTCCTGTCATTATTGAAAGAGGTTGTGATATCTCACATCTTAAAATAGGGTTACTTAATGTTAGATCCCCCACTTCCAAGGCAGTTATAGTCAATGAACTAATCACTGATCATAATCTTGATGTGATTGGCCTGACTGAAACATGGCTTAAGCCTGATGAATTTACTGTGTTAAATGAGGCCTGTTTTTGTTTTTTTAAATCTATGCAGCCTACTCAATCACTTTGTATAGCTACTGTTTACAGGCCTTATACAGAGTTCATATTCTAATTTTTGGTGACTAATATTCACATGAAGTCCACAGACCCACTCCAAAAGGCTTTCGGAGCCATCATCGACTCAGTGGGTTTTGTCCAACATGTCTCCGGACCTACTCATTGCCGCAGTCATACCCTGGATCTAGTTCTGTCCCGTGGAATAAATATTGTGGATCTAAATGTTTTTCCTCATAATCCTGGACTATCGGACCACCATCTTATTACGTTTGCAATCACAACAAATAATCTGCTCAGACCCCAACCAAGGATCATCAAAAGCTGTGCTATAAATTCTTGGACAACCCAAAGATTCCTAGATGCCCTTCCAGACTCCCTCCACCTACCCAAGGACGTCGGAGTACAAAAATCATTTAACGACCAAACTGAGGATCTAAATTTAACCTTGTGTAATACCCTAGACGCAGTTGCACCCCTAAAAACAAAAAACATTTGTCACAAGAAACTAGCTCCCTGGTACACAGAAAATACCTGAGCTTTGATGCAAGCTTCCAGAAAACTGGAACGGAAATGGCGCTCCACCAAACTGGAAGTCCGACTAGCTTGGAAAGAAAGTACAGTGCAATATGGAGTCCTCACTGCTGCTCAATCAGCCTACTTTTCCAACCTGATTGAGGAGAATAAGAACAATCCTACATTTCTATTTGATACTGTTGCAAAGCTAACTAAAAAGCAGCATTCCCCGAGAGAGGATGTCTTTCACTTCAGCAGTGATGAATTCATGAACTTCTTAGACGAAAATATCCTGATCATTAGAAAGCAAATTACAGACTCCTCTTTGAATCTGTGTATTTCCCCAAAGCTCAGCTGTCCTGAGTCTGACAGAACTGACAGGACCTCGGATCAATGGAGACACTCAAGTTTTTAATCCTATATATCTTGACACATTCATGAAAATTGTCATGGCCTCTAAACCTTCAACCTGCATACTGGACCCTGTTCCAACTAAACTACTGAAAGAGCTACTTCCTGTGCATCCTGTGTTAAGTATGCTCCCTCTAATTCTCTCTCTTTCGCACTCTCCCTCCCCTGACCTCCCGGAGGACCTGAGCCCTAGGACCATGCCTCAGGACTACCTGTCCTGATGACTCCTTGCTGTCTCCAGTCCACCTGGCCGTGCTGCTGTTTTCAACTCTCTCTCTCTACCACACCTGCTGTTTCAACATCTAAATTCCCGTCTATGAAAAGCCAAGTGACATTTACTCCTGATGTATTTACCTGTTGCAACCTCTACAACCACTGTGATTATTATTTGACCCTGCTGGTCATCTATGAACGTTTGAACATCTTGGAGAAAGATCTGGCCTTAATGGCCATGTATTGTTATAATCTCCACCCGGCACAGCCAGAAGAGGACTGGCCACCCCTCAGAGCCTGGTTCCTCTCTAGGTTTCTTCCTAGGTTTTTGCCTTTCTAGGGAGTGTTTCCTAGCCACTTCTACATCTGCATTGGTTGCTGTTTTGGGTTTTAGGCTGGGTTTCTGTATAGCACTTTGTGACATTGGCTGATGTAAAAAGGGCTTTATAAATACATTTGATTGATTGATTGATAACACACACAGTATCATAGAGGTTTCAGAGCTGTAACAGACAGTGTATGATAACCCAGTCAGGCCTGCCCTCACTGGCTCCTGTCTCCCAGCAGTCAACAGCTGTCAGGGAACCAAACTTCTGCAGTGTTTCTCCCACAGGAGTCCTGAATTAGTTCTGAGTGTGTCATCTCAGGCCTCTGTCGGCTGGCCCTCAGCAGCACTGCACAGCATATGCTGGCTCAGTGATCATCACAGAGGATCAGGGAGATATCTCTGAACTCTGCTTTAAATCAGGGCTGGAGACCTGCTTTTACTACTTAGCTTCGGTTTGATGTGAATTGTTATATTCAGTTTTGATTGATCAAATTGCAAAAAAAAAAAGAATACTCTGAAATGTACAATGCAATTATTTGTGTGTGTGTGTGTGTATGTGTGTGTGTACTTACAGCTAGCAGGTTCATGATGGTGTGTCCTGTCTCTCTGAACACAGTCTCTCTGAAGCGGACGCTGACCAGCGTGCTGGGGTACACTGCAACAACACACATAGGGTCAAAGGTCACTAGAATCTGCAACAACACACATAGGGTCAAAGGTCACTAGAATCTGCAACAACACACATAGGGTCAAAGGTCACTAGAATCAGGCTCGACATCTGTTTAAACACTTTACATGTCATTACTGTAAACTATGGCCACATATGTAAAGTACAATCAACGTAGAGGTGATCTCAATAGTCTACAGGCTAAAGCACATATCTAGGTCTTGGCCGAGTTCAAAAGTTTTCAACGGCTTTCAGAAAAACTGATTTAAAAAAGGATAGGAAGTGTGAGTTGTTACTCAAAGTAACAACACATTGTTGTCAAAGGCTTAGTAACTTAGTTGTAGTCACGATCTGATTACCTACAAACATAGTTATTAACTTTTTTCCAGATATCTTCTAAACTACCCACAATATACAATTTATCAACGTCATAAGGAGAATCTACTCTGCCTTAGCTAGCTCGAGCTGACTAACGTTAGCCGCTAGCTCGAGCTGACTAACGTTAGCCGCTAGCTCGAGCTGACTAACGTTAGCCGCTAGCTCGAGCTGACTAACGTTAGCCGCTAGCTCGAGCTGACTAACGTTAGCCGCTAGCTCGAGCTGACTAACGTTAGCCGCTAGCTCGAGCTGACTAACGTTAGCCGCTAGCTCGAGCTGACTAACGTTAGCCGCTAGCTCGAGCTGACTAACGTTAGCCGCTAGCTCGAGCTGACTAACGTTAGCCACTAGCCATGCAGACCGAATGTTGGCAGTGGTGAGCTACAATCCACCAGTCACGAGGTGATGCGCCTCTCTCCTTGGCTCGGTAAGTCTCTGCTCTCTCTACTTTAGATAACTGCATATACCGGTAACATTATTTGATAACTGGTTGGATGTCAAAACGTTGGTTTACTTTAATGTAGCTGTAAGCTTGGTGTTGATAGCAATGCTAACTTAACATTAGCAAGCTGGTAGGGCTAATAGTTATCAGGCTACTAGGGCTAACGTTAGCAAGCTAGTTGTCTACCCGGCAAGCTGATTTGTAACAATACATTTATAGAGAATTTGCTTGTAAATTGGCCGAAAATTAAATTGAAATTAGTTGGTTTCATTTGAAGTTCTACATTTGAAGTTATTTCTGTTGGAGTTTACATTATAGGGAATAGGCTGGCTTGCCTCCACATCACATCACACCCTACAAAAACACTTTGGCATTCTAATTGGTTTTATGTAATAACTAGAAAAATAGAAAAATTATGTAATTTTGCATTGGGACTTTTGATGCAGATATTAATGCGAATCCATATGTTACGTTTATGCCACCTAGCCTTTAACTTTGAAAAGCAGTCAAAGTGTAAAGCCTTCTGAAACTAGTTACCATGCATTATTACCACTGAACCTGTTGAGGGCTCACCACTGTGTTCTGCTCCCAGCCGTAGCAGCAGTCTAAGGGGGAAGACCTTGGCCCAGGGCACCTCCAGCCTCTGGATGAGCAGGCCACAGAGGAAGGGCTGTGGAGGCAGACAGAGGCCCTCCAGGGGCTGAAAGGTAGGGGAGAAGAACAGCACCCCGCCGTGCTCCTTACTACCCAGGAAACTACCTGTGAACGCCACGTTGCCCAGCTCCTCCACAAACTTTCCTGAGGGAGGGGAGGGAGAGACAGAGGTCAGTGTGTTCACAGTACCACTTGAGCATGGCGGCAACACCCCCGGCCCCCACAGCGGCACACGTGCAACACCCACACTGCTCCAATCATAGGCAAACACCTTTTAACCTACTAATGATGTTGGCAGAAGACCGCCTCAGTAGGAACGGTAGGCTATAGACTGTTATGGCTACTTAATTGGTTGCTATTCGGTAGATCAGGGCTCCCCTAGGATTTCCTGACAAGGTGGTGTTGATGTAGGCCTTAGGTTGGGTAGGGGGGAGGTCCCAAGGGGGTCAGTCAACTTCCATCATCAGGATGGTGGAGCATTTTGCATTTTTGAAGAACCTGTAACTGCCATTTCCTGAAACCTAGGGCTCTATTTTCGCCTGCCGTTAAGGCGGCGCTAGTGTCAAAACGCACGTTAGTTTGCAATTTCGTCATGTAAAAACTGCCGCACTGGCATTTTCCAGCCCTAACGCCAGGTTCGGCAACTTACCTGTCGTATATCAACTCGCTTGCGCTTAGATGGGGGAGGTGGAAATATTTTAGGCGTGTCCTTAAAAACACAATCCAAAGTTCTAATTTCAAGCAGCGCTGATAGGGATATTTAAGACCAACCTAAGCTGGTTTTAGCGGTAACGCTGTTAGTTATGGCATGAATTTTGACAGCGGAAACGCAGCCTATCCAGCCGTGACGCACACTGCTCATATGCGCATGGAACAAGAGTAGCCTAATGTATAATTCGTATTTAGAAACATAAAAAAAAACTTTCCCATTGCGTTTTATTTTATTAAATACCAAGCATAGCCTCCCCTCCTATCAAGTAAGCCTTTTTTTGTCTGACAATGCAATTGCGAAGTAGACAAGACTGTCAGTAAAGGGTTTGGCTCCTCAGATCGCTTGGAAATCAATCTTAAATCACCAAAGCTTTATTCAAGTTTGAGAGGAGTAAACCAGTGAGCTGACGTTCCCTTTTTATCTATGCATTGTATGCAGGCCCACATTATTTTAGCCATGCAGGCCCACATTATTTTAGCCATGCAGGCCCACATTATTTTAGCCATGCAGGCCCACATTATTTTAGCCATGCAGGCCCACATTATTTTAGCCATGCAGGCCCACATTATTTTAGCCATGCAGGCCCACATTATTTTAGCCATGCAGGCCCACATTATTTTAGCCATGCAGGCCCACATTATTTTAGCCATGCAGGCCCACATTATTTTAGCCATGCAGGCCCACATTATTTTAGCCATGCAGGCCCACATTATTTTAGCCATGCAGGTCCCATTTTGAACGTGCGTAAAACCCCCTCCTTGACGCATGTGTCCATGCCCATCATGAATTGAGTGATGAGAACGTCGATGAATATAGTGAACCTCGTATTTAGTTAACATCTTTTCCGTTTCATGTTAAAAACCCAAGCCCTCCCTTAGGCTACTATAAAGAAGGCTGGTTCAACAGCAATGCTTGTCTTTTGTATCCTGGTGATTTTACAATATCATTACATTTGACATTTATTTATTTATTGTTTGTTTTTTTAATTGCTTGTTACAAACAACGTAGCCACCACAGAGGTCTTGTGTTTGATCCCAAAGGATATTGGAGGAGGTCTCAATGACACTTTCAATACTGGCCTAAAGGAGTCTAATGCTACTCCTTATAGTCCAAGGACCTTACATGTTCTGTTAAGAGGCGAATTTGCTCTGGAAATCTAAACAGCCAAATAATCCATCTGGCCGTAGCAGACAGCTAGAGATGTTTTCTCCTCAGTCACGTCTTCTGATTGGCTCAGCTCCAATTTCAGACGGCTGAGTCAAAAACCACAATGTGCCAACTAGAAGCCTATTTTAGGGTCGTTTTTCGTACCAGAGTACTTTGACCACAAATTGCGTGCAGGTTGGCAGGTCTGTGTGTGTGTGTGTGTGTGTGTGTGTGTGTGTTTCCACCTACCTCTGTGAGTCCTGGTAGATGGAGAGGTACAGACTGTGTGTGTGTGTGTGTGTGTGTGTGTGTGTGTGTGTCTACCCCTCTGTGAGTCCTGGTAGATGGAGAGGTACAGACTGTGTGTGTGTGTGTGTGTGTGTGTGTGTGTGTGTCTACCTCTCTGTGCGTCCTGGTAGATGGAGAGGTACAGTGTGAATAGGTCTTTGGGCAGCGATCTCTCCTCAGGCAGACACTCCAGGATGAACACTACCTCCTTCTGCCCTACAGTCTGTAGACCACTGGAGCCCAAACACCAGCACTTCCTACTGCAGTCTACAGGAGAGTTGAGACACACACAGTGAGGAAACACATTAGTGTGGGTCTAGGAATAAAGAGGTTTGAGTTTGATCTCAAAACTCAAAGGTGACAACCTCTCTTTTCACCTTCCCATCATCTGAACTGATTTGAAGAAAGTGGACAGGGAATGTTCCCAGTAGGCATCCATCATACTGCTTTCACCAGTCCCATCTTTTCAGATCAGTGCAGATGAAGGAAGGGGTGAGGAAGCCACTTTACAGGAGGGTAGAGATGGGTGTTCTACTCACAGGTGACCAGTTTGACGTTGACCAGTAGGTTGGCGTTGAGGACAAAGGTTAAAGGCCGCGGGCCTCCCTCCTCCAATAGGAGCAGGATCTGGCAGGGGGCGGGGCGCTCCTCCACCAATAGATCTCCTTCCCCCTCCTCCTCTCCGGTGGTGATGAGTAGAGGTGGAAGGCCCTCGTCATCCTCTGGCAGCAGACTGGGGCTCCTCTCTACGCAGCTCCCTAACCCACACAGCAGGCTGTAGTCCCAAGGTCCCGAAACTGGGGGGCGCACCACCTCCACCTCTGTTGGGACCTCAGGGGCCGACACGCCACCCTCAGACACCGCTGCAGAGCCAGGGGCTACTCTGCTGCCAGCCTGGAGGAGACAGATGGATGAGATAGAGGTACAATAGATAAATGTGTGTGTGTGTCTAGGGATTTACCATGTGTGTGTGTGTGTCTAGGGATTTACCGTGTGTGTGTGTGTGTGTGTGTGTGTGTAGGGGTCTCACTATGGGTGGTTGTGTGTGCAGTCTATATGTGTGTGTGTCCTGACGTGTATACAGTGCCTCTTACCGTGGGAGGGTGTACCTCACACTGTGTGTATGTGTCTATATATGTGATTATACAGTTCCTCTTCTTACCATAGGGGGGTCCGGTGTGACAGGGCTGGAATCCTGGGAACTCCTCCTGCTGGTCACAGATAGCCTGGTGGTGTCGGCCACCTCTCCGTTGGGCAAGATGCCATCTGCAAACCACACACGCTTCTGCTCACGAGGACAACCTGACACACCCACCACACAGGGACAGGGACTTCTGTCATTTTCCCCAATTAAAGTGATGTTTAGAGTGCTAAATTAATACCAGTGTTTCCTATATTCATTTAGCCGCCGCTGCAAAAATCGTAGCAACCACTACCAAAAAATATGATACAAATATATAATACGATTTTGGGGGGGAAAATCATTTTAGGGAAGGTAAAATATTTCCAGTGTTAACTTAAACCAAATAAAAAGTATGTAGAAAAGATAACGGAGCTATATATTTTAAAATAAGATCTTTGAAAACTAACAATCACAAACATTTAAAATTGAGTCATGGCATGGGGCCCCTATTGATTCTGTTATAATGTTATAGAAATGTCATGGCATGGGGCCCCCATTGATTCTGTTATAATGTTATAAAAATGTCATGGCATGGGGCCCCCATTGATTCTGTTATAATGTTATAGAAATGTCATGGCATGGGGCCCCCATTGATTCTGTTATAATGTTATAAAAATGTCATGGCATGGGGCCCCCATTGATTCTGTTATAATGTTATAAAAATGTCATGGCATGGGGCCCCTATTGATTCTGTTATAATGTTATAAAAATGTCATGGCATGGGGCCCCCATTGATTCTGTTATAATGTTATAAAAATGTCATGGCATGGGGCCCCCATTGATTCTGTTATAATGTTATAAAAATGTCATGGCATGGGGCCCCCATTGATTCTGTTATAATGTTATAAAAATGTCATGGCATGGGGCCCCCATTGATTCTGTTATAATGTTATAGAAATGTCATGGCATGTTGTTTGAGTCACTCAGATAGCATAAGCCACGGTAAAATGTGTAGGACTGCAGAAAATTCGCTTTAAAATTGCAACCCCACCCCCAAACACACTAACTTTACCACCACTGCTGAAAAAATGCCTAGGGGAAACACTGAATACAAATGCCAAACAAGGGAAAATAAAACCAGGAAATCTGGTAAAAATTTAAATTATTATTATTTTTTAAACTGTGGCTGGCTAAGCTATCCAATGGAGAGCAACAGGATGTTTATTGCTTTTGGGACCACCATTATACAACAGCAACCCTTGATACGAGTTCAAGGGTGCATAAGTACCGTCGCTGCCGGGGGTTTTGAGCACGGAGACGGGCACCATGACGGTGGGCGGGGGGGAGTTGAGGGTGCCTGCAGCCCGGGCCTGCTGCAGGGGGGGGATTGTGCTGCAGTACTCTGACGGGATGTTGGGGTTGGGGCTCGCACCTGTCGGACTCATCATACGCTCCAGCGCCTGGGCTAGAGGGGGGGAGGCGGAGAGAGAGAGAGGGAGAGGTGGCATATTAACATGGGTATTTTACAAATGTTCCATCCTGTTCTTATGGAAGACGCAACGCGGAGTGCCTGTATACAGACCTTAGCCATGGTATATTGGCAATATACCACAAACGCCCGAGGTGCCTTATTGCTATTATAAACTGGTTACCAACATAATTAGAGCAGTAAAAATACATATTTTGTCATAGCTGTGGTATACGGTCTGATATACCATGGCTTTCAGCCAATCAGCATTCAGGGCTCTAACCACCCAGATTATAATACAGTATATAACACCATCGGACAGAATCATGTGCATTCTAAGGTGTATTATTACATAACATTTAATATTTTCTTTATGCATTCGCTGTCATTCGTTAGCATAAAAATATAATAATAATTCTAAAGCAATATAAAGTAATTGATAATCTCGCAAGATCTTGGTTTTAAAATGTGTGTCGTTGGGGTTTGAAACATCCTGAATAACCGAGGCAAAAATAGAACAGGTTGAAATTAACAAACCCCTTTATTTAGGGTACATCTAGGCATTCTTTGTTAAAGTAGGCATAGGCTATTCATAGGAATGTTATGATAATTCATTAAGTAAATCAACAGCTGACGCACAGTAGGACAAGAATAAATCTGGCTTTTCACAAAATAAAATGTTGGTAAAAATACAAGCCTACATTGTATCCAAATATAGCCACAGCATAATACAAATGAAACGTCTGGCTGAATAAACTTGGTGTTTATGCTGAAGAAGATGGGGAGTGTGTAGAAACAGACACCCAGTGGGCTACGAGCTGAGGGGGAGCTGCGGAGCACAGTGGAGTAGGTAACGCCTCCATCACACCAACAGCGTCATTGCATTTTGATACACCAGAAGTACATTCATTTCCAATGGAACACTGCGTTTTCCTTGAGGCATTGCATTACAGAGGCAGTTGCAGTGCATTCTGTGTGGTGCATACGATGGAGTGCATTCTGTGTGGTGCATACGATGGAGTGCATTCTGTGTGGTGCATACGATGGAGTGCATTCTGTGTGGTGCATACGATGGAGTGCATTCTGTGTGGTGCATACGATGGAGTGCATTCTGTGTGGTGCATACGATGGAGTGCATTCTGTGTGGTGCATACGATGGAGTGCATTCTGTGTGGTGCATACGATGGAGTGCATTCTGTGTGGTGCATACGATGGAGTGCATTCTGTGTGGTGCATACGATGGAGTGCATTCTGTGTGGTGCATACGATGGAGTGCATTCTGTGTGGTGCATACGATGGAGTGCATTCTGTGTGGTGCATACGATGGAGTGCATTCTGTGTGGTGCATACGATGGAGTGCATTCTGTGTATCCACGCTTTCATCCGACTCTGGGGAAGTAGATAAAGGGCCTCATTGCCAAAATCCTGAAGTATCCCTTTAACTAGACAGTCAGTATAAAAAAATCCCAAAACAATGGATAGAGGGCTATCTTTTGCAAATTTGGACGGCAAGGAAATATAACACATTTCCAGTGCAGCCCTGTGGACATCACTGAAGACCGAACGCCCCAGAGGCAAAACGAGTTTGACACCCCTAACCTAACAGGACACCCGATTCTGCTGTAAGAGAGAGAGAGAGCGAGAGAGAAGTGCTGGCTGGGCTCTGGCCTGCATTATATTGATTAAACATCATATAATCTTTATTGGCCTGGTTGGACTGGCCCGAGCTAGCAGTCAGTCAGACTACCTGCACGACACACACGCACAGACACACACACACACACACAAATAATGCACAACACACACTGACACACACACACACACACAGTGAAATATACAAACACACAAGAGCAGATACACACACACTAGTTAGGCTGTTAGCATGGGTTAAGAGCACTACTCACAACAACAGATCAAGAGACTGAGGAAGAGTTTCACCTTGATCTGAGAGGAGAGAGACTGAGGAAGAGTTTCACCTTGATCTGAGAGGAGAGACTGAGGAAGAGTTTCACCTTGATCTGAGAGGAGAGAGACTGAGGAAGAGTTTCACCTTGATCTGAGAGGAGAGTGTGACATGGCATAAAAAGCCCAGCAGTCTGCGTCCTCTAGGAGCCCTCAACAAGCCCACACTGGTCAACAGAGGGATAAACTGAAACAAATCCAGTGTGTGTGTGTGTCTGTTACGCACCACAACAACATAAACACAGAATCAGATCGTAACAGATAAACCAGTGTGAGCTAGAAGCACCAGGCTTCTTGTTCTTCTCTTTTAAAAATGTAAAGGGTGTCCCATCTTACCTTGCCTTCCCTCCTCCAAACTCTGAGCTCTGTAGGTCCCCTGGTCACGTTTACCTACTTAGCCCTGCTGACGTTAGCCCTTGTTGGCTGAATGCAAATGGAATTTATTAGCCTAACTGAAGCAAAGTATATTAGCCTTATTACAGTAGATGCTAGCCTATCCTAACTTGACTGAAGCTAGCTCTGTTCGCCCCGATGGTCTATTAGCTGTGTTAGTTGCAGGCAGGGGGGTGTTACTGTGAGCCTCACAGGCTGCTCCCTACACACACGAGAGAGAAATGGAGTGGGAGGGAGGGAAGGATGGAGCATTGCATCACTCTGCTCCAGCTCTCAGTCCCAATCAAAGTGGATGGCCCCCTTTCTTTCGCTCCCTCTCTCGCTCTCCTTCACACACACCATCACACACAGCAGACAAGAGGCCAAGAATAGTCACGCCAGCCTGTCCCTGGACCGCAGTGATGCTCTGAGCGCGTGTGTCCATGCCAGAGAGGGATTCAATGTGCAGTGTGTGTGCATCACGTGCTCACTGCGTGAGGTGGCTCCCGTCCCACACACAGTCAAGGACACACACTAACATCCTGACTCCTCCCAGCCATAACTACATACCTCCATCTCCCCCTCGCTCTCTCTGCACCAGTCATACTGTCCTGACTAACCTCAGCTCTGTCTCAGAAGAGGAGAAAGTCCATCACCTAACCAGGGGAGAAGAAATGGAGCACATAACATTGTAAAGCAACATAAACCACTGGTTAATTGCATAGAGCGGCAACTACGCAAGACAGGATACCCTTGTCTCCTAGCAACAAATAAGAAAGTATTGTTTTCAATGGGGATGGATTTTCTAGTCATTGTGTTTCTATGTGCAGCTCACTGGAAGGCCAAAGTCATTGTTCGGGAGAGCAGAAGGGCGAAACACAGGGCCTTGCACAGACCTTTTTGTCATTTCAAAAGGAGGAAGTTCTGTTCCTAAAAAAGCTTTCCAGTTTCTCTGACTCACCCACTGATGGACAGCTCACTCACCGGCCATGAGCCTGTCTCTCTCTTCTGTTACTTTGTAAAAACAATGTTTGCTCAATAGGCTTATTTGGATGTTGATCAAATATTTTGGTAGTCTCTACAGCAGACAGATTATGGTCTTCTCTTTTCAGCGGGAGCCATTTGCTTTCCAACCGGTGTTTTACCATGAATGTATTCTGAATATTGTGAAAGGCCTGTTTCAGCTGCATGCTGTTCACTGTAGGCTATGCCTTGTGATTGGGCTACACACAATCCACAGCTAGGCTATTTTTATTTAAATAAGCTATTGCTCCTCTGTGGCTAAATTATAGGCCTACTTATGGTGTAGTATGCTATTCTGAATGATAGAATTACTGCTGCCTGTTCAATAACTTCAGCAAATGTATTTCAATGTATCAGGGGTGCAGCAGCACCCCAGCACCCTTCCCACGTTTATGATTCTATAAGGAAATAACTGATTAAGTGCTGCTGTGCGTAAGCTATCAGCCAACCAGACCAAATATTGATGATTTAAATCAAGTGTTAAGCTGCTGTGGAAGTACTGTTGGTATTTACACACACACACACACACACACACACACACTCAACCAGTGATCCCGGGCATGCACAATCTCTGTACAGGGAAGACTGACAAAAAGGCACACGAGATGTGGGGGGTTGCGAACTTGATGACAACTTGACGACAGCGGGTTTAGAAAAACAATTACAAAAACTGGATACAAAAAAATACATATCACCATCCAAAAGTGCACTTGGCAACTAGGAGGGCAAAGCTAGAATTCACTAGCTGTCAAGTCCTTGCTTCCTCAGTCCTCGTTTCCTCGGGAAGGTCAATTAGATGAAGTCCGAGGGAGGGACTTTGGATCCTCTCCTCCAATGATCTTTGAGTGGAATTGAGGAAACAAGGATTTGACAACTAGTGACGTTTTCAGACAACCTTACACCGTGACCGAGCCACAAACAAGCACAACTACCAGTTAACAAAGTGCTATTCATCAGTCATGTGCTCCCAGGCCCACCCATGGCTGCGCCCCTGCAGAGTCATGTTAAATCCATAGTACTCAGTAAAATCTTTGAAATTATTGCATGTTGCATATATGTATTTTTGTTCAGTGTAGTTAGCCTATAGACCAGATTGAATTGGCAATAGTCTGATGGGTGACAATATTATAAATTGTCAAATTGTACATGAAGCGATGGCCGCAGCTTGGAATTGACACAGGCAGGGAAAGGAGCATTACTTTCTCAATTCAAGTGGTGAGCTCTTATTTCAAAATATAACTTTTCCCAAGAATAAACGTGCTGGTCCATGCGTACAATGCCTGAGCACTCACAGCTACTTTGCTTAGGCTGCTTAAGCAAAGAATAGTAACATATTTTAAAAAAACACATTTTCTTGGTTCCATAATGTTTCTGAAGAACTGCCAAAACAAAATTATAATGTTAACACTTAAACTGTGGTGGTTTTAGTCTTTTTGTTTGTTTTCACATATAGCTACAGTAACAAACTAACAAATAAACTATTATGTGTTTCTACATGTATCTTATTCTAATGTTATGTAAGACCTTGATAAACACAACAAAATTATTATTCTTCCGATAGCATATATGATATGTATATATTAGACTGTTAGAATGTTGACTTCCAGATGACTCGTTGGTATTTGGCTCGAAGGTCAGGCTACGTAGAGGTCAGGCTACGTAGAGGTCAGGCTACGTAGAGGTCAGGCTACGTAGAGGTCAGGCTACGTAGAGGTCAGGCTACGTAGAGGTCAGGCTTGTGTCAAGAAGGTGCGATCTTAAAGCCATCTTTACTCTGTTTTAGAGAGAGAATCCCCTCTTGGCGACACACTGGAAACAGGGATAATCATACATTTGGCTTTGAAAATGGAGCACATCGACCGGCAATATTTTACAATGGGATTTCTTTTTCTCCCGGACACTTTGGCCAGCAACAATGACATTTTATTGGAAACCCTGACACACACCCACACACACACACACCCCCTGACACACACACACACACACACACACAACCCTTGACACACACACACACACACACACACACACCCCTTGACACACACACACACACACACACACACACACACACACACCCCTTGAAACACACACACACACACACACACACACAAACCCCTTGAAACACACACACACACACACACCCCTTGAAACACACACACTCACACACCCCTTGAAACACACACACACACACACACCCCTTGAAACACACACACACACACCCCTTGACACACACACACACCCCTTGACACACACACACACCCCTTGACACACACACACACCCCTTGACACACACACACACCCCTTGACACACACACCCCAGTCTGTCTATTAAGTAAACTATTATTACCCTCGCTCATATCATACGCATTTTTAGCTACTGAAGTATTTCTCTGCCATCAACCTGTATAGTATAGTTAACCATCCAACATCCACCAATGTATAGTGTACATATTCAGCCAACCACTCATACTATGCAATGTCTTTTTATAGCTTTTTTTTGCACTCCAGATATCTTGTATTTCTATACTTTTTCATACTGCCGCTCTATGTATCATGTACCGTGTATCTGTCTTTTGTGTACTTTCGTTGTGGCATTTTGCACCTGCCCTGTGTTTTGTTGTAGCTGCTTGACAATGAAATTTCCCCCCCGGGGGATCAATAAAGTACCTATCTATCTATCTATCTATCTATCTATCTATCTATCTATCTATCTATCTATCACACACACCCCTTGACACACACACCCCTTGACACACACACACACACACACACACAAACACACACACACACAAACACACACCCATTGACACACACACACACCCCTTGGGTCTTACTTCTGTGTACGGTCTCGAAGCAGTTGACACACACCCGGGTCTCCTTGTCCAGGTACTTTAGCTTGCATTTCCTGTTGCAGCACACGGCACAGTACACCTGTGAGAGGACAACCGTCAGGCAAGAGACAAACACTGTACTGCATCACAGCACTCTACACTATACGTCAGACCACATTTTGTTACGTTACAGCGTTATTCTAAAATAATAATATCCCATAATGACAAAGTGAAAACAGGTAAAAACATTTTTGCAAATGTATAAAAAATGTAAAACAGAACCGTTACAGAATAATCCACCACCCTCACACCGTTACAGAATAATCCACCACCCTCACACCGTTACAGAATAATCCACCACCGTCACACCGTTATAGCGGTGCACAATTGGCCCAGCGTCGTCCGAGTTTGGCCGGTGTAGGCCGTCATTGTAAATAAGAATTTGTTCTTAACTGACTTGCCTAGTTAAATAAAGGTTAAATAAAAAATAAAAATAAATTAAATGTATCGCTGCCAAAAGTGCTTCAACAAAGTACTGAGTAAAGGGTCTGAATTTAATCAATTTTAGAATAAGTCTGTAACATAACAAAATGTGGAAAAAGTGAAGGGGTCTGAATACTTTCTGAATGCTCTGTACATGAAGTTATTCATACCATGTTAAAAGGAGAGAAGTACATTACAGGGGAAATCAATACATTCAATTGTGCAGCAATTAAGAAGAGAAATGAAAGCCGGTTGTAAAGTACATTACACTACTCTTCTGTATCTCGTTGGGCTCCAGTAAGTGGCCTATAGAGTTAAAGCACCTGGGACTCTGCTGCTTTAATCACAGGGCTGTTAAGGTCTTAGCTCTGTCTTTAGCCCCGGGCTCATACATCAGAGAGGTGTATGAGCTGACACATAGCTCTTGTTCTGAGCTAGCTATATAGCATATAAGCTATATCATGCCATCCTACGTGATCAAGTGTGACGTATGTGAGCGGGGGCTCTTTGTGTGAACAGGAGCTATGAACAAAAGGAGTGTTCTCTACAAGGACAAGAATATGTCGAAGTCAGATCAGAGTCAGTGTTAATGTTATCAATAGAGCAAAATATGACTCTAGAAATGAGGGTAAAAAAAGTCCCTTCACGGACAGATCTAGCTACGTACCTTCCCACAGGCCCTGCAGATCTAGCTACGTACCTTCCCACAGGCCCGGCAGATCTAGCTACGTACCATCCCACAGGCCCGGCAGATCTAGCTACGTACCTTCCCACAGGCCCGGCAGATCTAGCTACGTACCTTCCCACAGGCCCGGCAGATCTAGCTACGTACCTTCCCACAGGCCCGGCAGATCTAGCTACGTACCTTCCCACAGGCCCGGCAGATCTAGCTACGTACCTTCCCACAGGCCCGGCAGATCTAGCTACGTACCTTCCCACAGGCCCGGCAGATCTAGCTACGTGCCTTCCCACAGGCCCTGCAGATCTAGCTACGTACCTTCCCACAGGCCCGGCAGATCTAGCTACGTACCTTCCCACAGGCCCGGCAGTGGTGCCTCCTCCTGGTGAACGTGAACTTCTGCCAGCAGTTCATACAGTTAGGAGCCTCCGAATCTGGCACCCAGGGGGGCTGCTTGCACCCCAGCCCATTCTCATCCTCCACCTCCCTCCCCTCTGAGGACCCGGACCCCTCCTCAGCAGGCTCGCCAGGGTAGGGTGGGGGCTCCGACAGCTCGTTGTACCCCACACTGCTCTCGTAGCGCTCTGGTGTGGAGTACCCTGGGCAGGGCACACCCAGTTTAGAGTGGTCCTGAGAAGGGTTGGGGCTGGGAGGAGAGGGGCTCTGGTCCACCTCCTCCCCAGCGTTGGTGCGGTCTGTGTAGCTACTGGGCCCCTGGTCCTCCCCTACTGCTGAAAGTGCCCTGGGTGCTTGGCAGTGAAGCTGTTTGGGTCGGGCCCCTCCGAAGTAGGGTGGTGGGAGGTTACAGGGACTACTGGGGTCCTGGGAGGGCATGGAGAGGGCTGGGCTCACACTCCCCTCTGCACACGCGGACAATGTCCTGTCGCTCTCCGGGGAGGCCAGCCCCTCCCCTCGGCTCCGGCTGTAGCTCTGCAGCTCCTCCTCCACTAGCCGCTCCTCCAGGTCCCCATTGAGCTCGGAGAAGCCCTCGTCCTGGAGGTTCTCCCCGGGCCTCTCGCAGTGAGGGACCCCCTGGTCCTCCTGGCCCTGGGCCTCCCCCCGGAGGAAAGCATCCAGCTCCTCATCCGTCACCAGCAGCCCAGCCTGGTCGCTCTCGGGCAGGTACTCAAAGCCAAACTCAGGGGGGTCCACTGGGCTTATGCTGGGCTCTGAGGGAGAAATGGAGGCCGGCTGGACCTCCACTGGGGAGAAACTGAGCTGGGAGACGGGGGGAGCTGAAACAGCCAGGTGGAAAGGCATGGTTGTTATCTCTTGGCTCTCTGTATTAGGTGACTGGACAGAGTGGTCCTCAGGGGCAGCATCAGAACTGGTAGAGTCCTCCACAGTCTCAGGGTTCTCTGGGAGACTGACTTCCTCCTGCACCTCGGAGGCAGACAGGGACTCTGCCTCTAAGGTGTCAGATGGGACAGCCTCAGCCTCCTCCTCTACCCCTCCTCCCATGGCCTCCTCAGGGTTCTTAGAGGCCACTAGGGCCCTGCACATGGACATGGCCATGGGCAGGCAGGACAGGGCTGAGGGGCTCTCGGACACACCACCACTGCAGTCCTCAGAGTTAGGTTCCTGTCCAGTGTAGCTCCCAGAGCTCTCTGCTTCAGCCAGCTCAGAGCATTCCAAAGACCCCTCACCCTCATCACTCACATCTGTGGCCATATCACACGTGGGAGTGTCCTCTTTCTTGCTGTCCATGGCAACAGGTAGGACTACAGGCTGGTCCTGGTGGTCAAGTGAGTTCTCCAGTTGATAGTTGATAAGGGCCATTTCTATGCATACCTCCTCTCCGTCTCTCTCTCCCTCTGTCTCTCCAGACTCAGAGTTTCTCAGCGAGGGGGGATCCGTGAGTTCACAGGCACTCTCCACAGCAGCAGGCAGAATGACATCGAGCAGACTGAGAGAGGTAGCGTAACCACCAGAGTCCAGCCCCAGCAGAACCTCTCCTCCCCCGGCAAGAGCCTCTCTCCCATCAGTACTCCCATGTCCGGGACCCAGACCCAGGCCTGCTGAGGCGTCCCTAGGCAAAGCCACCACAGAGCTGGTGAAGTCCACCAGCAGCTCCTCCTCCAGCTGCCTCTCTGCCACGTCCAGCTTACTGAAGGCGTTGTGGCTATTGGCCCGGAGGAGAAGGTGGGCTGAGCCAGTGTCACTGACCAGATCACACACAGGCTTCAGGGCCCGGTCTGGGCAGGGCGGTGCAGAGCTCTTAGCTGACCCCCGGCCGTCTACAGTGGAGAGCAGGTCCACCCCAGTGAGGGGCCGGCCCTTGGTCTCATGCTCCCCAGGACTGGGGCTGGGGCTAGGATGGTCGGGGCAGCTGGAAGCAGAGCCGTAGTGTAAGGAGTTGAGGTCAGGGAGAGAGTGTTGAACTGGAACTCTGGAAGGTTCCGGAAGGAAACCCTGGGCGCCCAGAGAGTGGCTGGGATACGAGGGAGGAGACTGGGAGACTGATCTGCATTCATGCTCATCTTGTGGGGAAGGGAAGAGACAAGTATTGGTTAATCAGTTCTGTTGTTAATATCTCAGCAGAACAAGTGAGCAAAGTTTTAAGTCAGCAACTACAAAGTACGCGACAAGTATCAAACCCCCCCCCACAGAAAAGAAAAACATGCTACCCGAGTAAAGTTTTTCAGACTGTAGTAACCCGTGTCTAACCTGTATTGAGCTCAAAATCATCTAGCAGCTTGTCCAGGTCACACACAGCAGCCTTAAAGAAGCTGTCCATGCTGGGCTGTCCGTGGGAGATCGGCTCCACTCACGCCTTCACCTCCTGGAAAAGAGAAACAAGACCAAGTACTATCTGTTATCTTTATCTATTGGTCTTGTGTAGACAGGATGAATGCATTTTGATCAACATTTCCATTTCCACATCAGTGTAAATGAAGCTAAGCTTGGTAAGTCTAATATTAGTTCGCTAGCAGTAGGTAGCAGTAGGTTGTAACTAGAGGTGGAATGGCTAACATTAGCTATGTATTCCTTCAATTAGGATTAAAGGTGAACTCAGGTGAACTCAGTCTTTGCCCAACTCCTTCAAATATACAAAAAAAATGCATTCAGGTGAGAAGTAGTGGGTGTGGGGAATTGCTCATAAATATTCATTTTGGAGGTGGGTAAACGTAGTTGTACCTGATCCTAACACTTTCTCACTAAAGCATACTTAAAAGAAGTCCACTAGCACACTCTGATAATACAATTATGTGCATATACACTTCTGAAAATCTATTACCACTTGCCGTGTAAGTTCAAATCCCCCATGTGGCGCCCAAAGAATCGTTGAAATGTGGATTCACATTTATTGCGGTATTGCGTTGGGAAGAAAAGTGCAATCGTCCCCTTGAAAATTAAGATTAGGGACTCAATTCAATCCAACCCGCATTGCTGTATTTACGCAGTAGCTCTTTTTCCAATGGTCAAATCGCTTTGGTACTATTTTCACAAGTATGTGGTACAATTTCACAACTCTTAGTACAAAACAGATCATCAAAAAGGCAGTTTTTCAAACCTTTAAGCACATTTTCAACTGACTAACAACACAAATGAACTTTTCCACCAAACCTAATCAGTATTTAATCTAGAAATAACTTTCATATAATGTAATTGCATTTCACAGTGCAATGCTCACAATACTTATCATATGATTCTCTTCTCAATTGTTTAAAATACATTTGACCATAACTCAGTCCAACTGCACTTAATGGTTAATCACTTAACCGTTTGTTAAATCTATAGATTTTTAACTGGTTTCACTACTATATATTGATTTAGAGAACTACATACATAGTGTGTTTGTAAAGTATAAACATCTAAATTACATGTATGATACATGATAACCATACATAATGACTACTGGTTATATAGGATAACCATACATAATGACTACTGGTTATACATGATAACCATACATAATGACTACTGGTTATACAGGATAACCATACATAATGACTACTGGTTATACATGATAACCATACATAATGACTACTGGTTATACATGATAACCATACATAATGACTACTGGTTATACATGATAACCATACATAATGACTACTGGTTATACATGATAACCATACATAATGACTACTGGTTATACATGATAACCATACATAATGACTACTGGTTATACATGATAACCATACATAATAACTACTGGTTATACATGATAACCATACATAATAACTACTGGTTATACATGATAACCATACATAATGACTACTTGTTATACATGATAACCATACATAATGACTACTTGTTATACATGATAACCATACATAATGACTACCGGTTATACATGATAACCATACATAATGACTACTGGTTATACATGATAACCATACATAATGACTACTGGTTATATAGGATAACCATACATAATGACTACTGGTTATTGCTAATTGATTCCACATAGTGGTAACCACAATTCGTCCCCATATAAAAGGGGGTGTGAACACTGGCAATTTGTTTCAACATGGAGCAGATAGACAGGAAGGAACAGGAAGAAACCAACATGGAGCAGATAGACAGGAAGGAACAGGAAGAAACCAACATGGAGCAGATAGACAGGAAGGAACAGGAAGAAACCAACATGGAGCAGATAGACAGGAAGGAACAGGAAGAAACCAACATGGAACAGATAGACAGGAAGGAACAGGAAGAAACCAAAGAGCTTGTGGACAAGGGCCCCGTCAGAGAGGTGGCCATCAGAGAGGGGGAGACAGACAGCAGGAAACTGTTGTGTCTAATGAAGTCACAACATTGTCGTTGGCAGAGGCTGCCAGATTAGTTCACCCCAATCTGAAAAGATCACCTGTCAATTCCATCGTGAAAACATTTTGCCAAGAAAACCGGTAAGTCTGCAGGATATGCATTATGCTTTACCATGACATATTTTGTAATGCATCTTAAATTCACAAAACATGTTACAGTATTCTTACAGTATGATCTATTGACAGTGTACTCTGTTCTACCCTCAGCGTTGACAGAAGACCCCATGGTGCTGGCCGTGGCCGTGGCCGTGTGCTGACCGGCCAGCAGGAGTGGGCAGTGGTGGAAATAGTGAGGAACATGAATGACAATGTCCAAAATAAAGTAGGCCATTGAGGAGAACGACGACACTTTTGCCAATGTGGCCTCTATCAGCCTACCAACAATCGCCTGCCTTTTGAAGAGGCACCAGGTCTCTATGAAACACATTTACCTGGTGCCTCTTGAGAGAAACAACGACCGGGTGAAACAACTGCAGGCCGAGTATGTTCAGGTATAGCACTAAACACTGTATTACTGTTACTAACGCTACTTCACAATATCATATGGGAACTATACTGTAAAAATAACTAACCAAAATATATTTTGAGGGTGATGGTGCTTGATGATGCTGTGAGACATCACAGGCATATCTTTGTTGATGAAGCGGGCTTCAACCCGGCCAAAACTCATTGTGTGGGACAATGTCAGGTTCCACCATGCAGAGGTGGTTCAGGCATGGTTTGGACCCATCCCCGATTCATGACCTTACACCTGCCTCCATACTCTCCTTTCCTCAACCTCATCAGCATGCCCCTGAACAAGGCAGTTAACCCACTGTTCACCGGTAGGCCGTCATTGTAAATAAGAATTTGTTCTTAACTGACTTGCCTTGTTAAATTAAGGTAAAAAATTAAGCTTGTATTCGCCATAATGTTTTTTTCAGCAGTGCTTGACCAATGAGGACATTCACTGTGATGTGGATGAGAAGTTATGGCCAAATGCTCAAGACAGGCTTGATGCAAATTAATGCGTGCTAAACGTTATGTTTCATTTTCATTCACTTAGATTTGTTTATTTAATTTATTACAGACAGTACTTCATTGATCACCCCTTCGGTTACACATTGGCTAGATATTATGGAAATTATAGATTCTAAGTGTATTGCCTAATGTGAAAACCATGTTATTACTGTAATTTACAGTACTGTTGTAGTTATATTACTTTCAGCACTTCTAAGGGCAATTTGAAAGACACATCTTAAACTGTTTGCTATTGGATTAACTGGTAGTGAAAACAACTAAATTGAAAAGATATCATTATGTTGTATTTTGGTGATTAAACCAATTTTCTCATTTCACAATAAACGTATATTTTGAATCAATGGTTGTGTGGTGAGAGATGTTTACAACCCAAATTAATACACAAAAAAATAATCATAAAAAAATAAAAATAAATTGTGGCTAGATTCACATAGGTGGGTCCAACCATTATCAACAAAATAATAAATTATGGGTATTTTAGATCACACCTTGCTAGATAGTTAGCTATCAACTATAGCAGTTAGTAGAATGGACAATAGAACGAGTCAAAATTCACCCAAGGCTGAAAAACGGCAATACAACGTTGGCTAAGCTGGAACACTAGCGTGAGCCCAGAGCAAATTAATGGAATCGAACCTTCCCAGAGGCTCTTCTGACTGGAGTGATGCAAAGAATTTAATTTAGCCTAAATGACACACAAAAAATGCATCCCTTTTCATAATGCCAATACAATCTGTTCTTAGGACGAAACTGATGGTGTCAACTGTGCTTATGTCTGCGCAATGAGGAAGTAGGAAAACATTTAAACTCCTATTTCTGGTCTAGTGATCGATGACAACCGAGCTCGCAGCCCAGACTTACATAATTACAAAGAGGAAATTATCATGATTAAAATGCTGCCCGACTTGAAAAAAAATCTAAAAATACACATTGTGAGATATTTGGCGAAATAGACATACCTATATTTCCCCTATTGGAAACAATGGGACGACCTCAGAGTTAAATGAGTAATGTTTTGTTATTGTTGGGTCTCATTGCCAACAATAGCGAAGCAGGCACTGTGACGTAGAACAATACACTGGGAATATAACATTCAGAAGGCGTTGGTGCCACGGTGCTCAATATAATTAATAGGAGCTGGCAGGGTGAAAAATCCCCTAAAATAAGGCCAGATTTTTTGTGATTACTTCTAAACTATGACAAGCAGCTGGGACATATGGTAATATTATGAAACTGGGCTCCAAGGCGGGTGCAATGAACTAGTTTTTATCAGAAAAAAAAGCATTGTTAAAAATGTAATGTGTCCAGCCTACCCTTAGCCGTGGTGACGGTGTTAAATGACTATGTGACGTAGAGTCCTATTCAGGTCCTTATTCAACGTCAGACAGTGTTATTTGACGTCTCTTTCTAACACGCAAAGACCGAACCGTATTCCAGATACTGTGTTCAAAACTGCAAACTCGGGAGGGAAACTTGCTCCGGCTGAGAAAAATCGTTTAGAAAAGGTCATATAAGTAGGAATGTATCTTTATAAAAGATCCGATCTGATGATCACCAACAGGAAAACCCCTCCCTTGTGACTCTACAGCTCGATTCACTAATAAAACACACAAATATATCACTTTTATAACCAACGGTCACGACCAAGACCACAATGTACGTGTTTCTCTATAACTAAGCCTAAAACATCTGGTGTTTTATTCCTGAAAGGTACTCTAATAGCAATTCAACTCCCAGTTGTTTACTAGTTAATGTTTGTTAGCCAACATTAGTTAACTAGTCCAAACCACTAGTTACAAGGAGCTAGTCGACATACATTAGCTAGCTAGTAGCTAATTAACGTTAGTTAGTTAATGTTTGTTAGCCAACATTAGTTAACTAGTCCAAACCACTAGTTACAAGGGGCTAGTCGACATACATTAGCTAGCTAGTAGCTAATTAACGTTAGTTAGTTAATGTTTGTTAGCCAACATTAGTTAACTAGTCCAAACCACTAGTTACAAGGGGCTAGTCGACATACATTACCTAGCTAGTAGCTAATTAACGTTAGTTAGTTAATGTTTGTTAGCCAACATTAGTTAACTAGTCCAAACCACTAGTTACAAGGGGCTAGTCGACATACATTACCTAGCTAGTAGCTAATTAACGTTAGTTAGTTAATGTTTGTTAGCCAACATTAGTTAACTAGTCCAAACCACTAGTTACAAGGGGCTAGTCGACATACATTACCTAGCTAGTAGCTAATTAACGTTAGTTAGTTAATGTTTGTTAGCCAACATTAGTTAACTAGTCCAAACCACTAGTTACAAGGGGCTAGTCGACATACATTACCTAGCTAGTAGCTAATTAACGTTAGTTAGTTAATGTTTGTTAGCCAACATTAGTTAACTAGTCCAAACCACTAGTTACAAGGGGCTAGTCGACATACATTAGCTAGCTAGTAGCTAATTAACGTTAGTTAGTTAATGTTTGTTAGCCAACATTAGTTAACTAGTCCAAACCACTAGTTACAAGGGGCTAGTCGACATACATTAGCTAGCTAGTAGCTAATTAACGTTTGTTAGCCAACATTAGTTAACTAGTCCAAACCACTAGTTACAAGGAGCTAGTCGACATACATTACCTAGCTAGTAGCTAATTGACGTTAGTTAGTTAATGTTTTTTGCCAACATTAGTTAACTAGTCCAAACCACTAGTTACAAGGGGCTAGTCGACATACATTAGCTAGCTAGTAGCTAATTAACGTTAGTTAGTTAATGTTTGTTAGCCAACATTAGTTAACTAGTCCAAACCACTAGTTACAAGGGGCTAGTCGACATACATTAGCTAGCTAGTAGCTAATTAACGTTAGTTAGTTAATGTTTGTTAGCCAACATTAGTTAACTAGTCCAAACCACTAGTTACAAGGGGCTAGTCGACATACATTAGCTAGCTAGTAGCTAATTAACGTTAGTTAGTTAATGTTTGTTAGCCAACATTAGTTAACTAGTCCAAACCACTAGTTACAAGGGGCTAGTCGACATACATTAGCTAGCTAGCACATCCAGCTCGACGACTTCCTGGCTGCTGACATGACCATTATTATCTGACACATTATATCACCAGATACAACAATAGCTTGTCTGTTATCAAGTTAACCCATTCAATACTAAACGATAATGACTATAACTATCTAGTCATCACTATCCTGCATCATCCGTGATTATCATAAAACGTGGAGGGCAGCCAGATAACATTATTGTAGCTAATAGCTAGCTAATTTAGCTTGCTACATTTAGCTAGCTAGTCAATGATTATTCACAGTCAACAAGCAAATTGTCTTTGTCATTACCGGAAGATTCATAATTCTGGCTTCGCCCCGCCAACTGTTTAACGGTTCTTCTGGTTATAAAGAAGGTTTGTCTAGATCGTATCCTCTTTGTCCTTCCCTTATTCCACTGAAGTTGTTAAAGCCAGAGAGGACGAGGCGAAGCGAGAGGTTTTACTACGCCCAAAATCTGTCCACGAAAATAAACCCACGAAGTGAAGCGTTTTTGCATGGAGGTCAATGAGTGTTAAATTTGGTCAACAAAAAATATAATCGTTTATTTGATCAAAATGCACTGAACAAAAATATAAACGCAGAATGTAAAGTGTTGGGTTCATGAGCTGTAATAAAATACACTTTCCATACCCACAAAAAGCTTATTTCTCTCAAATGTTGTGCACACATTTGTTTACATCCCTGTTAGTTAGTGTTTGTCCTTTGCCAAGATAATCCATCCACCATCATTACACAGATGCACCTTGTGCTGTGGCCACTCTAAAATGTGCAGTTTTGTCACACAATACAATGCCACAGATGTCTCAAGTTGAGGTGGCGTGTAATTGGCATGCTGACAACAGGAATATCCACCAGAGCAGCTGCCAGATAATTTAATGTTCATTTCTGTACCATAAGCCGGCAGTAAAGTCATGTTAGATAACATCCGGCCTCACCAGACATGTCACCACCCATTGAGCATGTTTGGGATGCTCTGGATCAACTTGTACAACAGTGTGTTCCAGTTCCTGACATTATCCAGCAACTTCACACAGCCATTGAAGAGGAGTGGGACAACACTCCACAGGCCACAATCAACAGCCTGATCAACTATGTGAAGGAGATGTGTCGCCAGATACTGACTGGTTTTCTGATCCACAACCTTACTTTTTTAAAGGTATCTGTGACCAACAGATGCATGTCTGTATTACCAGTCATGTGGAATCCACAGATTAGGGCCTAATTAGTTTATTTAAATTGACTGATTTTCTTATATGAACTGTAACTCAGTAAAATCTTTGAAATTGTTGCATGTTGCGTTTATATTTTTGTTCAGTGTAAGTTTAGTAATGGTTAGGTTGTTATATAAAAAAACTTTTATATCAGAGCCTGTTGTCATAGAGATAGAGGACTCATCATGGTATAACCCATTTTAAGCATGGTATTTACATTGAGGTTTTCCACCATTTTAAAGTAGTCAACTGTGTGGGTATTCATTTGAGCTGCGAGCAATCAGCCAATGAAGAAGAAAATATACTACTTTAAAATGGAAAATTCCTCAATGGTGCTGCCCATACTATTACAGACGCTGTAATGGTACAGATACAAAGATGAGTCCTCTATATATCTCTATGGCGTGTTGGTCACACACATATCTACCCTCTCATTGGCAAGAATGGTCCCACCTGATCTCGCCTCCCACCCGCCTTCCATCTTTGAGGATATGTATTTCCATTGTTAGAGCGGTCACTTGACTATCTTGTCAATATAATAGACAATCTTCGTTAAAACACAACGCAGTTTTTTCACTCCTGCATCCATTTTGGATCTATCGCTCAATCCGGTGGTATCGCAACCTTCCTTTTTAGGGTGTGATTGCAGAGTGCAATTCGGGGCATTTTCTGATCTGGGTTTTCTTGAGGTCAAATTACACCAATCAATGCTCGCCATTGGTCCGTGGCTGTTTCTTTTAAGTGCATGTATTTTTATCAGTGAAGAAGAAAGCTGCAGTCAGAATAGGTTGGCAATGTTGGTAAATTCTTCCACATAAGCAATATCTTTGGTACTTATCATCGTGTTCAATTAGACACTTTACCATATCCAATTGTCCACATAATCCGATAGCTACAGACATACACAGTTTGAACATGCAAGATGGCGCCACCAGACATGGTCACCCTGTCCCTAGCTCCTGGCCAGTTTTGCAGTACCTCCTGAGATAATGATCTTCGGTCATCGTCATGGCCGTGTATATTCCCCGTGCCATCCCAAGCCGCGTCCTCCGAGCATGTGCGGACGAACTGTCAGGAGTGTTTATGACCTGTGGCAGAGCAGGGGCATTGACCAAGACGTTTACACAGATCAGACACGGACACAAGTGTGATACTTCAGTTTCAATGGTGTTTATTTAAAACAATAAAGAAAAAGAAAAGAAACGTCTTCCGGGTTTGTCCATGGTGATGCGTTCAAACAGCACTCCGCTTTTGGGGCGGTGATTTGACTCTGGGCGGCTGTGCCAATAGTCTTCCACGACCCGCCTCATCCCGGGAAGTGGAACCGGGCGGCGATCCGTTCCGAGGTCTTCTCCATTCCCAGGTGCGCCCACAACAAATGGGTGTGAGCCAGCTGAAGAACGTTTCCGACGTACCTGTAAGGATTTATGTTCAGAGAGGTCTCTGGAAACCTTTATGGTTTTCAGGTTTAGTGTCCAGAGACCTCTCTGGAATTCTCTATGTTCCCTTTGATACTGGTCCCCAGGTAGAAGGAGCTGCGCCGCATTGCCTCTAATTGGACAGCCTGTTTATGTTCAGTTTTTCCTACCTGTTTTTGTGTGTTCCTTTTTGTTTTCCCGCCAGTTCATGGTGGCTGTCTCTCCTTTTGTTGTTTTTGGAGTTTTGAAAGGAATGAAAGGAATGTTTTCGCTCTGCGGCCCGGGTCCAGTCTCATGCTCGGGCCCAAGTCGTCTCATAGCGATGGTGACAGAACCTGCGGTGCAGCAACAACTCCTCTCATAGTTTCTGTTCGTGCAACACTTGAGATAATTTTTTATTTTAAGTAACAAAAGTACAAGTATAGATTATATACAATTCCTTATTAAGCAAACCGGACGGCACCATCTTCTTGTCTTTTTAATGTTCGGGTAGCCAGGGTCACACTCCAACACTCAGACATCATTTACAAACTAAGCATGTGTGTTTAGTGAATCCACCAGATCAGAGGCAGTAGGGAAGACTAGGGATGTTTCTTGATAAGTGTGTGATTTGGACCATATTCCTGTCCTGCTAAGCATTCAAAATGTAACGAGTACTTTTGGGTGTCAGGGGAAAATGTATGGAGTAAAAGGTAATCTTCTTTAGGAATGTAGTGAAGTAAAAGTTGTCAAAAATATTAAATTAACGTACGGATAACAAAAAAACGAATTAAGTAGTACTTGAAAGTATTTTTACATAAGTACTTTACACCACTGGACGTGGATCAGAAAACTAGTCAGTATCTGGTGTGACCACCTTTTGCCTCATGCAGCGCGACACATCTCCTTCACATAGAGTTGATCAGGCTGTTGATGGCGTGGTTATTGCTGTGAGGCCGGTTGGATGTACTTCCAAATTCTCTCAAAAGGTGCACCTGTGTAATGATCATGTGTTTAATCAGATTCTTGATATGTCATACCTGTCAGGTGGATGGATTATCTTGGCAAAGGAGAAATGCTCACTGTTGCGTTTTTTAAAAATGTTTGTTCAGTATAGATGTAACAACACGTTCTATATACAGGATGAATGCAAGCTGTTGTGATATGGGTGAACCTTTATAAAAGCAGTTGGCTTTCATTCACAAGTGATTAATTTTCACAGAAAACAGTATTTGGATACACCACTAACTTCTGGATGCGTTTTATCCTCACAGACTGCATTAGTTTTCCCCTGCATAGACATTTCTCAGATCTTCCACCTATTGATTTGAAGGAACATCAGATAAGATGATGCTTTTACAAAAGGTAATTGTTATTACTAGCTTTCAACATCTGAATCTGATATTCACTTATCAAGTTTTCCATATAGATACTGCAAAATGTGCCTTTTGTACATATTAAATAACAATGGAAAGAATTTCTTCAATGAACAAAAGGAAATAAAAATGGAGATATACCATCTTACATGTGGAATAGCCTACAAACCAGGGGAATGAGCAAATCCAGCGAAGACTGTGACACAAAGCAAGATCAAAGTTGCTGTCATGTTTGTTTTAAGTGTGTGCTATTGCTGAGAGCAGGTCAGTTGCCTTTATATGAGTGGCTCATGGTTTCACTTTCCATTTCAAGCTCAAATAATGACCTATAAAGTAATGGGATGGTACCACAATCACCTTTCTACCAAATCCTGCATGGAAATCCCCAGCAATAACATTTCCCTTTCAAAAATGTCAGCTCTGTGGCTGGCCAGTTTATTTCCATTGACTGAGGCAGTCAGAAAGAGGGGATAAATTAGTTTATGCCAACAACAAATCTAAACATGTTCAACCCATGATGCAAAACGTGGTTACATAGAGCAGGGGTTTTCAAATCTCTCCTCTGGGACCCCCAGCCATTCCATATATTTGCATTATTCCAGAGCTAGCTCACGTGATTCAACTTATCAAGCCCTGGGGCTACAAGAAAATTGTGAAACATCTGTGGGTCAAAGAGGAGGTAACTTGAAATATACTTATTCATGTTTTTTTTTTTTACCTTTAACTAGGCAAGTCAGTTAAGAACTAATTTTTATTTACAATGACTGCCAACACCGGACCAATTGTGAGTCACCTTACTAGAACTTGATTACTTTACATGTATAAGGAATGTTAGGAGTCAAGAGGAACTTGGTGTGGGGAAAGTTACTGATTGAGAAAAGGAGAAGCACACAAAGTTGATATTCTGTTCAAACATGTTGAATATGAATGTTCCTAAGGGAAGGAATGAGCAACTGTCTGGTATCAGTTATTGATAAGAGACCAGTTACTGAAACAGGAAAGACACTGAGGGGGCCACAGGGGCCCACCCCGAAGGCCATCCGATTATAGTCCTCGATCACACACTTCCAAGCCCATGAGGGTCCTAGACTTAGGCAGGGCCATGACAACACCATTAAGGGTAACCTACTGTGTTTCTGCCTAACAGAGTCTTAAGACATGCAAGTAGATAACTACACATTGTCGGAATGTATAAATATCTGCTTGTATGTCGTCTTTGCAGCTGTATGACCCAGCGGGTGAATAAACTTGGTTTGAGAACCTAACACCACGGATGGAGCACTTGTTACGGTAGTAAATATTTTGTATATTATTGCCATCTCAATCTTGATTGTACACTGCAATGTCTTTACATAATCCCACCCCACACAATCCTCAAAAGGTTGTACCCCATCCATACCATTAAAAAACTATATATATATATATAAAAAAAAAAAGTGTCTTGGTACTGAATGCTGGCACTTAACTTAAACAACTTGACAGAAACACTTAATTTCTCTCTTCATTTAAAATCTAGGTAGAATAATTATAAAATATTCAAATTGTGAATGTGAACTCCACTGCAATTACACAGTTCACACTTATCTAATGTGCAGCTTAGACTGTTAAAAAGTTCATGGAATACTGAAGAAACAGACAACTTTATCAACAGCACATTTATTTATGTAAACCAAAAGTGTGTCTAGGACGAGCTGGAGGCAGCCACTGCAGCACGCCTGGGCTTGGGGGTGGTCCCTTCCCGGAATCCATTCCTGAAAAGGATGGGGGAAAAAATAAGACATCTGTACATTACATAGAAGACTCAAATAGTAACCTTATTGCTCACCTAAGCTTTGTACAATTAAGTAGCATCTCTCTCTCTCAAATAAGTCATCAGATTAATGAAAGTAAAGTCACGACATCAGGCTACTGGCACATGCTTCTTAAGTAGCTTGCGCTGTCAGCTGCAAGCGTGAAAATGCTGACAGCATGGCTTCTAACGAATACATACCTCATGCCCGCAGCTTGTTAACAAAACTTGCTACAGAAGAGAACTATGGGAATACTTAGCTTTTCTTAAGGATAGGACCCTTTTTGTAAAATCTCGCCTAAAATGACATACCCAATTTAGATCTTGGCCACTAGATGGCAGCAGTGTATGTACAAAGTTTTAGACAAATCAATTGAACCATTGCATTACTGTTCAAAATGTCTGTCTATTGGTTTATTGATACATTTTCAAGTACAGAACTGTGCACTCTAACAATAGCATGGTATTCTTTCACTGTAATAGCAACAGTGCAGTTAAATTCTTGTTAATCTAAGCTTTCTGTCTATGTCCCGGGAAATGTTCTTGTTACTTACAACGTCACGCTAATCACATTAGCTCGACCCTGTAGAGGTTATAGAGCAGACGAGGGCCAGCCGACCAAAACAATGGACGTTCAGCAACATTCATGTTAGGGTTATAATATGATTACAACCCAAAAGTAATTTGAGTTGCACTCATAACTTAGTTATGATAACATATTTACACTGCTTTGCAATTGTCTGGGCTTGCTGGTAGCCAGCCAGCACCCCAGGGTGGAGCATTGTACCCTGGGAGTTGAAATGCACTTTGGGAATCGTAGTACGTCGTGTTAAATCCATTGTATTTCTATGGTGTGTAGACTGTTGCAATATAGAAGCTTCAGAAATGAAACATTGTTTTGGAATTAAACTATTTGTTTACTACATTAAACTATTTAGCTGTCATTAAGCTTAGGTCTAATACATTTTATTTAACCCAATATAATGGCCATAGTGAAGCAAATTACATTTGAAAACAGTTTAGATGTAACGGTAAAAGTCTCAGATATGGTTTTGCATAAGGAAAATGTAAGATATTCTTCTGTTATTTAACAGGGTATTTTATTTTTTGAAATAAATGTAATAGTATATTCTATGAGTTATTTTACCAGTTAACATATAGTGCAAGATAAAACAATTAAAACCCAGTGGTTATTCTATGACTAGCTTACAGTTTTGTTGCCATGGCATCGCATATTGTTTTGGTATCGAGTATTATGATACTAAACCTGGTATCGAGGTCAAAAAATGTTTGTACCGTGACAACACTACAGCAGAGCATCAACTAACACAAATATACTCTCGCATGTCCTTCGCATTTGATTAACTCAGGCCCTTGAGACAAACAATCCTGCAGGTTTTAATTTCTCCCTGGCACTAATGTTACTGATTGGCTGGAAAACACCAGGTTCGCCACATTAGTGGGCCGTAAACAGGAGAAAACACTTTGGGCGTCCTACCTTAACATTGTCAGAAGCAAAACATTTTGCCATGTGCCTTACTGAACAACCCTGGGTTTGGGGAAAAAAAAATCTACATGACCATGTACCCAGACTTTACACTATGCTCACCTGAATCTGCGGTAGACGACCCTCAGGTGTCTCAGGCGGCCGGTCCCAGTGGTGTTCCTCCTCTTGGCCTTAGCGCTCCAGTTGTCTACAGAGAGAGACGACAGGTCAATACCCAGAGACAGCTAAAATAAATATACATACTAAAAAGCAGGACCAATGGTTTTGCCAGCAAACGTTCCTAAATATCCTAACTTAATTTGCAGATCTTTGACAATAGAGCAGCAATGCATTGTTGGAAACCAATACTTCAGGGCAGGCCTGGTTGTAGCTAGATATGTTAAGTTGCATAGGGGAACACTTTTAGTAACTATTTTCCTAACCACACACCAATTCTCCTAACCCAGGGTTTATTCTGCAAAGAATCTCTCTCTTTAAAGCACTGAGTAAATGAGCCAGAGATAAAGATATCCTCATTTGTTCTGATCCACCTCCTGCCCTTCAGATTCTGCTGTTAGATAGATAGACTCCTGAACCTGCTGGTAATGGGGGTACACCGGGGGTCAGCAACCATTTCCATTCAGTGCCAATTTATCGTACCATTTCTATCGATCAGTTATGATTTTCATGTGCACATTGTGTTGTGACAAAACTGCACATTTTTATAGTGTCCTTTTATTGTCCCCAGCACGAGGTGCACTTGTGTAATGATTGTGTATAATCAGCTTTTTGATTCGCCACACCTGTAGGGCTGTCCCGACTAAAAATAAATATTGGGTCGACAGAGTCATCTGTTCATTCTACCAATCAATTGGTCAAAATTTTAAAACATCTTTCCCCATATAGACACACCCTATGTTTGAATAAAATCAACAATAACTAGGCTTTAGTCACTGCAAATTAAAATGAGATTCTTCCAATATGCTCCTGAACCTGCTGGTAATGGGGCCACACCGGGGTCGGAAACATTTTCCTTTTGGACTGCGAAGCTATTGTACCATTTCTACTGATCTGCTTGCCAGTTATGGTTTATAGGAAGACTTATTTCATTTAAAATAAGTCTCAAAATCATGTAGTTAATGTATTCTCTCAAGTAAAATGCCATCAAGTACATAAACCAAACCAATAAAAACATTGCAGCCCATTGTGTGGTTAATGTTTTTGTACTGTAACACATACAGTACCAGTCAAAAGTTGACACCTACGCAATCCAGGGTTTATTTATTTTTTTACAATTTCTACATTGTAGAATAATAATAAACGCATCAAAACTATGAAACCACACATATGGATTAACACATCCTTTGCCTTGATGACAGCTTTGTACACACTTCGCATTCTCTCAACCAGCTTCACCTGGAATGCTTTTCCACATATGCTGAGCACTTGTTGGCTGCTTTTCCTTCACTCTGTGGTACAACTCATCCCAATAGGGTTGAGGTCGGGTGAATGTGAAGGCCAGGTCATCTGATGCAGCACTCCATCACGCTCCTTCTTGGTCAAATAGCCCTTACACAGCCTGGAGGTGTGTTGGGTCATTGTCCTGTTGAAAAACAAATGACAGTCCTACTAAGCACAAAGCAGATGGTATGACATCTCGTTGCAGAATTCTGTGGTAGCCATGCTGGTTAAGTGTGCCTTAATTTCTAAATAAATCACTGACAGTGTCTCCAGCAAAGCAGCCCCACACCATCACACCTCCTCCACACTTCACGGTGGGAGCCACACATGCAGATGATCAGTTCACCTGCGTCTCACAGCAGTCATTAACAAAAATCTCAAATTTGGACTAATCAGACCAAAGGACAGATTTCCACCGGTCTAATGTCCATTGATCGTGTTTCTTGGCCCAAGTCTCTTCTTATTGGTGTACTTTAGTAGTAGTTTCTTGGCAGCAATTCGACCATGAAGGCCTGATTCACACAGTCTCCTCTGAACAGTTGATGTTGAGATGTGTCTGTTACTTGAACTCTGAGGCATTTATCTGGGCTGCAATTTCTGAGGCTGGTAACTGTAATGAACTTGTCCTCTGCAGCAGAGGTAACTCTGGTTCTTCCTATCCTGTGGCGGTTCTCATGAGAGACAGTTTCATCACAGTGCTTGATGATTATTGCGACTGCACAATTTTCCAGATTGACTGACCTTCATGTCTTAAAAGTAATGATGGACTCTCGTTTCTCTTTGCTTATTTGATCTGTTCTTGAGATAATACGGACTTGGTCTAACAAGGCACACCTGTTAATTAAAATGCATTCCAGGTGACTACCTCATGAAGCTGGTTGAGAGAACACCAAGATTGTGCATAGCTGTCATCTAGGCAAAGGGTGCCTACTTCGAAGAATCTCAAAATATATTTAGATTTGTTTAACACATGATTCCATGCGCTATTTCACAGCTGTCGTCTTCACTATTATTCTACAATGTTGAAAATAGTAAAAATAAAGAGAAACCCTGGAATGAGTAGATGTCCAAACGTTTGACTGGTACTAATATACAGTGCCCTGTAAAAGTATTCTTCCACTTGGTGTTTCTTATTTTGCTGCATTACAACCTGTAATTTAAATTGATTTTTATTTGGATTTCTTGTAATCAAAAATGAAGAAAAATAATTACTTGTTTCAAAAAATAAATAACGGAAAAGTGGTGAGTTCATGTTTTCACCCCCTTTGCTATTAAATCCCTAAATAAGATCTAACCAATTACCTTCAGAAGTCACAAAATGTGTTAAATAAACACACCAGTCGGAAGTTTACATACACTAAGGTTGAAGTCATTAAAACTCATTTTTCAACCACTCCACAGATTTCATGTTAAACAATAGTTTTGGTAAGTCGGTTAGGACATCTACTTTGTTCATGACACATAATTCTTGCAACAATTGTTTACAGAAAGATTATTTCACTTAATAATTCACTATATCACAACTCCAGTGGGTTAGAAGTTTACACACTAAGTTGACTGTGCCTTTAAACAGCTTGGAAAATTCAAGAAAATTATGTAATGGCTTTAGAAGCTTCTGATAGGCTAATTGACATCATTTGAGTCAATTGGAGGTGTACCTGTGGATGCATTTCAAGGCCTACCTTCAAACCCTGTGCCTCTTTGCTCGTCACCATGGGAAAATCAAAACAAATCAGCCAAGAACACAGAAATATATTGTAGACCTCCACAAGTCTGGTTCATTCTTGGGAGCAATTTCCAAACGCCTGAAGGTACCACGTTCATCTGTACAAACAATAGTACGCAAGTATAAACACCATGGGACCACGCAGCCGTCATACCGCTCAGGAAGGAGACGCTTTCTGTCTCCTAGAGATGAACGCACTTTGGTGCGAAAAGTGCAAATCAATCCCAGAACAACAGCAAAGGACCTTGTGAAGATGCTGGAGGAAACAGGTACAAAAGTATCTATATCCACAGTAAAAACAAGTCCTATATCGACATAACCTGAAAGGCCGCTCAGCAAGGAAGAAGCCACTGCTCCAAAACCACCATAAAAAAGCCAAACTACAGTTTGCAACTGCACATGGGGGCAAAGACCCTACTTTTTGGAGAAATGTCCTCTGGTCTGATATAACAAAAATATAACTTTTTGGCCATAATGACCATCATAATGTTTGGAGGAAAAAGGGGGAGGCTTGCAAGCCGAAGAACACCATCCCAACCGTGAAGCACGGGGGTGGCAGCATCATGTTGTGGGGGTGCTTTGCTGCAGGAGGGACTGGTGCACTTCACAAAATAGATGGCATGAGGAAGGAAAATGATGTGGATATATTGAAGCAACATCTCAAGACATCAGTCAGGAAGTTAAAGCTTGGTCGCAAATGAGTCTTCCAAATGGACAACGACCCCAAGCATACTTCCAAAGTTGTGGCAAAATGGCTTAAGGACAATAAAGTCAAGGTATTGGAGTGGCCATCACAAAGCCCTGACCTCAATCCTATAGAAAATTTGTGGGCAGAACTGAAAAAGCGTGTGCGAGCAAGGAGGCCTACAAAACTTTAAAAGTATGCTTGGGGTCGATGTCCATTTGGAACATAGACTAAATGGTAATTGTTCAGGAGAGCCATCTACGTTTAACAGTAGCTGAACCTACTTTGTGACCCCTGGTCAACAGATGTTACACAGGTAAACACATCCAGAGGTTAAACAAATACATTGTTTAACTGATGTGCATGGAGGTTGGGGTCTTGTCTCAGTCACAAAGTAAGAATCACTGAAATTCATATGTTCAGACATTTGTATTGATAACATCATTGACAAGAAAATGGGTAATAAACATGAGCTGGCTCATGCTGCAGGCCTGTGACATGTTGGTGACAGTATAGTATTGATGTAAAACTGATAATTGATTGCACGGTGAAAGAATGAATGCTATTAATTGATTATTGAAAGTTAGATGACATGGCTAAAACCAAAACATACCTCTGCTCGACACTTGAACATGAGTGGGGGGGGGGGGGGGGGGGGGCTGCAGTTCGCTAACGATATTGTGCTAACGTCCCTCGCGGCAGTCAAGCCGAGAGCATTCCGCCAAGAGTCGTTCACAATCTAGTCCGATTGCACACGCAGCTAGACCTCGTTTCGAAGCCATCACTAAATACTTGTATATATACACACAAGTAGCCTCGAAGCACACTTTAACAGTTACAATAAGGCCCTATGGGGAACAAGAGGCATGTAGAATCATGATTCTTTTGAGTTTTCAGTTCATTGTTCGCCGTTAGGGGTCATGCGGGCTCCGGGCATTACTGAATCAAATGAACATAATTAGTTTAAAGATTTGTTCTTTTGACTGAACGAGTTGAAAAGATCTGAGTCAGTAAACTTGCCATCACTACAATACAGCAGTTTCAATGAATGGATAAACCGAATTATCAATCTCTAGGAATGGTTTGAGCACTTACAACTTCTCTTGCGCTTCTCGGGGTATCCACACTTCCCGCAGGATGACTTCTGCAGATGGTAAGCCTTGGAACCGCAGCGACGGCACAGAGCATGAGTCTTATTACGCCGCTTTCCGAAGGAAGAGGTCCCCTTCGTCTGAAACACACAAGGACCGAAAGTTAGCCAAAGAGATCTTTCTCATTCGGTGTGATTGCACTGAGGTTGGGGTCTCGTCTCAGTCACAAAGTAAGAATCACTTAAATTCATATGTTCAGACATTTGTATTTATAACATCATTGACAAGACAATGGCCCATGGATAATTCATGACAGGGAATTAGTAATTTTTTGTACATCTGATTGCATACTTAGGTAACCAATCTTTCTATCCAACGTCCTGGTAAATTCGCTAACTAACGTTAGTTTTCAATTGTTGGTTTAGGCAAGGTAGCTAGTTAGCCAGCTAGACTAATGGCATAATATACTAACACTACTATCAACATTTTACAAAAACAACTCCGAACTAGTTGATTAGAGGGAATTAACTACACAAAGAAAGGTGAGGATGTTGTAGTTTGTAGAATGACTCATTTACCATGAGCACAAAACAGCTAGTTAACCCCAAAACATACAACACTCGACCAATGCTCGATAGTTAACTAGCTGTCTACCAAGTTGTCTACCGGTTTTTCTAAACCATCTAAAGTTTCATCAAAACAATATCAGTGAGAAACCATTACCGTTGATTATACTTCGTAAACCACTACGATTTCTTGAAAAATTTACCGATAAACAAATAGATGTTATAAGATCCATCTCGGGCTAATTTTTTTCACTCACCATTTTCTTCCTGTGGGTGGGTGGAAAGAGACCGGAAAAGGACTTGGTGTTGCACCAAATCAGAACCGACCTTGTTCCGGTGTAACAGTAAAATAAGCCCCCTTAATTATGACAGGCATTTAATTCCATGAGTAGCCTACTAAATTGCCCGCTACCAACTAAGGATGTAAACATTAATTTATGTAATGAAGGCAAAACTGACCAATTTTTGTTTTATTTATGTCAGGCAGGGCCTATTTGAATAGTTTAAAATGTATAATTCCTTCTCTGCCTTCACCCATCAAATCATGTTGGATCTGTGATTACTCCAAGTAAGGGAAGATGGAAGGGTATAATTGAAAAAGTATCCTATCTGGGCTACTTCCATAGCTTGCTTCTGAAATGGATATGAATGCACAGGTGTCTTCCTTAGCCTATCAAGGTTAGGCGTCACACAGGTGGAGTTGCATCCAAGACAATCAATGTCAATGTGTCAATCAGTCATACATGGCTGCATTTACACGGGCAGACCAATTCTGATATTTTTTTCATTAACTGGTCTTTTGACCAACCAGAACAGCTCTGAAAAGGTCTGATGTGAAAAGATCTGATGTGATTGGTCAATAGACCAATTAGTGGACAAACGATCAGATTTGGGCTGCCTATGTAAACTACATTATTTTGAGTGTAATATTATGTTTAACCACAAGATGTCTTCATTCAGCTGCTGGTGGCTAAGGGACAATGGTCTTAAGCTGCTTCAGCTCCTGTCCGCTTTCCTTCGTCTGAAACCAACTTCATTAAATAACTGTACAGTTTAAGCGCATTCCTGCTTGGTATCCGACATATTGCTATTCACAGAAAGGAATCCACTATAGACAAATTGAGATTGACTCACTGAATGAGGATGTTGAGTTTATTTCATTTGCCCAAAAAATATGTCATATTTCTAACTTCTATACATTGTATACATACAAAGGATGTAGGTAGTCTAGCGGTTAAGAGTGTTGGGTCAGTAATCGAAAAGGTCACTGGTTCGAATCCCTGAGCCATCTTGGTGAAACATCTACTGATGTGTCCTTGAGCGAGGAACTTAACCCTAATTGTTCCAGGGTCGCAGTCAATAATGTTTGATCCCTGACTGTGACCCCACTCTTGGGGGGAGTTGGAATGTATCGGTGATTTTTGACCATTTTAATGGAAAACTATTACAATAAGGTACTTAATTGTTACCCAGAAATTATTTTATTGAACCACTGGACACTTCCCCCACTGGGTACAGACATCAATTCAACGTCTATTCCACATTGGTTCAACGCAATTTCATTGAAATGATGAGGAAACAATGTTGATTCAACCAGTGTGCCCAGTGGGCCCGTTTCACACTGTGTATTTAAATACTGTATCACCGACATAGTTCATTATAATATATTAAGGCTGGGGGGTTTGCACAGTGCGACATACAAGCTAGAGGCCTAGGTCTAGTGGTATGACATTCGTACGGAACATGCCCCCAAACACCAACACCCACAACGAAACATTTACTCTAGCCCAAGCAACAAAACTATGAGTAAGGATGTTGTTTTTTACAGGATGCTTTTTTGACATTAAGGAAGCTATTTACTCCACCCATCTTTACACGGTATTCTACAAGCTTTTGAAATGGTTTATGTTTGTCTAATACTATATTAATATAGACCTATTTCATTATTTGTCAAAAGCCTGATTTTCCCGTTGTAAGGCAAATGAACACAGGTGTTTACTGGGCACTGTGGGCAGACAATTAAACCAGTCTGGTGAACACAGGTGTTTACTGGGCGCTGTGGGCAGACAATTTAACCAGTCTGGAGGTGTCTACCTTGTCCTTAGAAGAAGGCATGTTGACCTTGGTTTTGGCTGACTGGAAATGAACCCCCCCCAGGGAGAGAGAATATGGAGAGATCGAGATACAGAGAATATATATAAAGAAAGAGATAGAGAAGAGAGAGAAAGAGAGCATCAGCATCTATGGACCAGCTAGCTGTAATAGAAATAAGCTGCTATTATCACCAAACTGTGCGTCACTTAAAGGTCTTCTGTTTGTCCTGAGAAGAGAGAGATTTCGTAGACTACATCATTTTTTGGGGTCATGTTGAATTGACTATTTACGAATTACAGTCATGTTATTTTTATGAGCTAGCCTATCCTGACCGCTTATGGAACACTGTTACATGAGACTGGAATATCTGCATTGCCTGCCTCTGTCTGTAGAGCCTTACGATCGAGCGCACCACCCAGTCGAGACAGTAACACATGATCACAAATAAATGTCAGGCATTTTTCGAGAAACATTGAATGTTTACTGTACCATCATCAGCCTTGCAAAATACCAGAAGGTAGAAGATTTTTATTCTACAATTTCTAATAAAATCACGGTCCGTCCGGAATCCAAGACTATTTCCATGCATTCTATTTATAAGGAGGCAATGCTTCTCGACCAAGACCAATGAGATCTGTGCTGTGGCCGCAGCGAAGTAGTCTTGTAAAAATAGCGTAAAGAAATGTGGACAACTGTCCTCTCGAATGCTTTCACGATAAACCAGTGTGATTGATTCTGAATGGTGCGGCGAGAGAAGGCTAATTCTGCTTTTTTTGGCACCAGCGGATGCTGCGCCGAAGAATGGGATACGCCGACCCAACGTCGGGTAGAGATTTACTCGGCAATAGGTCGCTTTGTTTTATATTCATTTGCGCATTTGGACTGGTTACACTTTTACAACAGATTCTCTATGGAAAAAACTACATTAAAAGGTAAGCGATGTGAAATATATATCTTACACAAAAAGCCTATAGGCCCAAATCAAATAATTTGCCATTCATCTGAAGACTCAATTATTATCTATTGCATAATGTTGTAATGTATGGGGGGGTTGTAGTAATTAATACTGTCATCGTTGTAATTCAGCGTAAATATAGGAGTAGTGGTTTAGTGGTTATAGTAATTGCTGCGGGGGGGGGGGGGGGGGGCTTGAAGAATAGCAAATCAGTCTTCCATTTTTCTAGTGGCATATTTAAACAATTCTCATGAGGTGAAGCATCACATTCATGCCACACACAGTGTCTTCTGATCATGCTTGTAACATAAGGCTTGGATAGCTACTGATAGCCTATCTGCTGATATCACAGTCTTAAAAACAACTGAAATCTATTGATGCAGTTTATTGATCTGTATTTTTCACTTAATATTGATCATTTCTACATGTTAATGTCACAGGGGTTATTGTCAGATTCCATAGTCATTTAGCTACTACTTTACACTGTGGGCTTAAATGGACACAGAGCCGTGCTGCTTTTTTCAGCATAATGTTTCCTAAGGTGTTTCCTAACAATATCTCTACTAATAGGGACTCTTACCTTTTCTAAAGCATAATTTTTTTGCTAGTGATGCATGTTATTATTAATCACTGGAAAGCTTTGACTTCTGCATTATTGTCTTCTGGGATGTTTTTCATCGTGAAACGATCAGATGCTGAGAACCTGATATACTGTATTTTCATCTTTAGATATGCCTATTTAACACCCCAAGAAATTTCAGACCTACCAGCAAACATACATGTGCTGCATGCTAACTGCACCCCCCCCCCCCACCCCCCCCCCCTGCGCCCAACGCCCCCTCACCTGTGTGTCTCCCCCACCGCTTGGGCTACTCTGTTGAAATCCTGTGGATTCATGGCATCCTGACCCTATACTATGGCTGAGATGGCATGAATCCAGCCCCAGCAATACATCTATCTATCTATCTATCTATCTATCTATCTATCTATCTATCTATCTGTCTGTCTGTCTGTCTGTCTGTCTGTCTGTCTGTCTGTCTGTCTGTCTGTCTGTCTGTCTGTCTGTCTGTCTGTCTGTCTGTCTGTCTGTCTGTCTGTCTGTCTGTCTGTCTGTCTGTCTGTCTGTCTGTCTGTCTGTCTGTCTGTCTGTCTGTCTGTCTGTCTGTCTGTCTGTCTGTCTGTCTGTCTGTCTGTCTGTCTGTCTGTCTGTCTGTCTGTCTGTCTGTCTGTCTGTCTGTCTGTCTGTCTGTCTGTCTGTCTGTCTGTCTGTCTGTCTGTCTATCTATCTATCTATCTATCTATCTATCTATCTATCTATCTATCTATCTATCTATCTATCTATCTATCTATCTATCTATCTATCTATCTATCTATCTATCTATCTATCTATCTATCTATCTATCTATCTATCTATCTATCTATCTATCTATCTATCTATCTATCTATCTATCTATCTATCTATCTATCTATCTATCTATCTATCTATCTATCTATCTATCTATCTATCTATCCAGCTAGCTAGCCCCTCACTCCTAACACTTTGACTGAAAAAGAGGGGAACGGGCTACAGTCTCAACGAAGCCACTGAGCCAGCCAGTGGGCAACAACGGCATCCATTTTGCTACACAGTATCTGCACACCTCAGAAGAAAGAGCGACAGAATGAGAGGAGAATGAGAGTGTGTGAATGTGGAGAAATAGAGAGAGAATGTTCAAGACATGGAGAGAGTGATGTCACTGTGAGATGTTCTCCCCCTCTGCCCCCCTCCCCCATGCTGAAACCATGACAACAAGCTAAAATTGTGGATGGGACCAATGGTCCGACCCCTTCCGACCTATGCTACCAACACGTAGCCCAGCCAAACATTGCCTAAGAACATGGGTCATGAGATTCTCTGATGCCCCAAAGGATCTCAGTAAATCATCTCTGTAAAGGACTAGATTCTTTGGGTCAATAATGCCAGTTGTAGAGAACACTATCTGCCAGTTGTAGAGAACACTATCTGCCAGTTGTAGAGAACACTATCTGCCAGTTGTAGAGAACACTATCTGCCAGTTGTAGAGAACACTATCTGCCAGTTGTAGAGAACACTATCTGCCAGTTGTAGAGAACATTAGTCCTCCATTACTCAGAGATTATTTTAGAATTTTTGCAGCTATAGACAGAATTGGGTCATGGGCCATTTTGACATTTTTCGTTTTGCAGACTTTGTTTTACTCTCAATGATTTGGGTACACAGTCTTCCAAAGAAGGTCCAGATTATGTTAGACCTTCAGGGTGACTATTCAGAGAGTGCACATGTCTGTTAAAAGACACAAGACTCATGTGCTTTGGAGTGGTGTAGTGCTTTTAGCATTCTGGCATGTGATAAATCTCCCCTTTTGAATTTCCACAGCATGTATCCTATAGCACAGGCTGGCTGCAGGGACATCAACAAACACCCCAGGATAGAGATCACGAGTCTGTGAAATCACAGGGTAGAGAGGGAGAAGGGCTTATTAAATAATACAGTGACCCACTTTGGAGCAGTGCACATGATCTTCTCTCATCTCCACTTGACTCGGAGAGGGCGATGCCTAAAAATACCCGCAGCAGGCTGGGTAGGCTACAAGTGGCACCAAACAGTCCTGGAGATGATGTTAGAAATCCACTCAGAGATAACAACTAGCTTGACTAGATACACCAATATGGTTCATGGTTATTATTTAGTTGAAATAAAACTCCCAAACTTCACCCAGACCTTTTTAAAAGGACTGTTAAGTTGAGCATGCCGATTATATTATGTCATATGAACCATAGCAGCTGTAGCAGATTTATCATCTGTAGTTGATTCCTTGCCGACCTTCCCTTAGAGGAGAAAATAGGACTATGACAAATGTCTTTATAAATAATGGACCTGGGCACATTGATAGTTGAATCTCCGTTGAGTAAGCACTTAAGAAATCTTCACCAGTTGAAATGATTGTCCTGAGTGATTAATGGGCTTCCTAGTAGGATATTATTCCTTATATCTCTTTAATGATATTATATCTTTTTAATGTCTAAATAGTCTGCAGAGTGACATCAGCACCATGCCATCAGTAATATTAATCTGGATAACATGGTGGATCAGTTAGGTCAAGTTCAGTATTTTTGGAGACCTCATCAGCAGTTTCTTTGTTGGAACACAAAGTGTCACCTTCTTTGATACGGGGCATCCCTCTAGATAATCGGATGGTCTGCAGGTGTGCAGTGGTTGCACCACCTGGTTTCTTAAGGAGCATCATGTAGCAGATCCAGAAGCCTAAATCCACGTCCTGTTTTAGCACACGCTATGCTGACTGCAACAGCCAGGGGCAGAGTGTCATTGAGATTTTTAAGTGATTCTCTGAGAAGCCAAAAGGGCCTGCGGTATTGACATGAGGCCCAAAGTAGTGTTTGTTTTATCACATAATGTGCTTATGGAGAGGATTTATGTGAAAGATTATTTTCCAGTACACTGTAGTGATACACTTTTCTGTCCACAATGACTTAATGGAACAAAACCACAGGATTATTGGCATGAACGCTCAAATAGATTTATTTTGATTCACACGTTTCTTTGTTTCTTTGTGAGTTAGGCTTCAAATATGATGAATGAAATCAAACATGTCCCTTTTACACAAAATCCATCTTTGAATTAAATCATTTTAATTTCTTACAGGTTTGGCTATTTGGTTGGGATATTTGGATTTGCCACGTGCAATTTTGGCAAAATCTGTTCAATTTACTCATGTTACTCAGGGAGGAGATGGAATCTGTCCCATCCAGTAGGGGTCAGCGTCGTGGCCTGGGAGGGTACAGGTGCTATGCACCTCTCAACCGTGGCCTATATGCTGCTGTTGTCTGTAAACCGTTAAGTATCCTCTCAGTTTCTCTGTTCTCTATGTAACCCCTTAACCATAACAATTTGGTTCTGATTTATAGAATGCGTTTTGTTTTGTTTAGATTGTGCATGAGCATAAGTGCAAAAATACCCTATAGGCTAATCTACAGAACTAAGATGTGTTCATATTGGGAAAACCCCCCTAAAATGTTGAATGATTAGGGGTTTTAGTGAGACAACAACTGAGATTAGTCTACTAACCTAAATTTGACCTGTATTTACACACGGTTTCTAAACCAAGTGGGTTTTCTGTCCCACTGCTCTGTGGCAGAGATAGAAGTGTGTTTTCTGTCCCACTGCTCTGTGGCAGAGATAGAAGTGTGTGTCTGCATGCCATGCCATTCTCAGATTTGAGGAATCCGTGCCAACCACACCAGATGGCCAGACCCATATGCATTTCGTCATTCAGCTGCGTCTGAGCTTGGACTTATTTGGCCCCTTTAGATTTTTAGCTACTGTCTTGGTTGTGTATTTTTTTCTCTCTTAATATCATCGTTCTTTGGTAAGATTTAATATTTTACATACAAGGCACATTTGTCCACTTTGATATTCTATAATCAATATGTGGTGACTGGGTGTTTTTATTTATTTATTACAGAGTTTCACTGTCCCTTTTATACTCTAGATTTGTCATCAACCATGGTGTTATTATCTATGTTCATTCTAACCATGTTTGGCTTGGTTTGATTTGGTTAACTAAAGCCAAATGCTGATCCCTCTGTATGTTGTGGTGTGTCTCTGTGTGTGTTTTTGCATTGTGTTTAAGAGTGTGTGTGTGTGTGTGTGTGTGTGTTTGACTGACTGTTAGTTCTCAGGTAATTAAAGCAAATAAATCCCAAATAAACTGACTCATTTTCTTACTAGTGCGCAACAGTTTAGCCGACTTAAAGGAGACGAGACAGGAAATTGGACCGGTCCTGTACATTTCTTGGATGATGGATCTCTGAAGCCTGCCAGGAATGGGAAAAAAAGGTACATTTCCAACGTGATTGACTGACTGTACAACACCCCTGTGAGAAAGAAAGAGAGAGAGAGAGAAAGACCATGAGATTTCCTGCTGATAACCCAGCCCCCTGCTGATAACCCAGCCCCCTGCTGATAACCCAGCCCCCTGCTGATAACCCAGCCCCCTGCTGATAACCCAGCCCCCTGCTGATAACCCAGCCCCCTGCATGTGTGGCCTGGGCCCTAGAAGCCTCCACCCGCAATGCATAACCAGTATAACCAACAAACTGCTGTACTAACTAACTAGTAAAGAGACAAAGTCAGCAACACACACATAACTATTTTGCTTCTGCTTGTTTTGCATTTCTGAGGAATCCTACTTGAGATGTTTGCAGGGGTGATGATGACACAGGACCCACACTCACATTTGACTCTAACTTACCTGTCTGCATGTTGACAGATGTTTCCGTCAGAATTTTCAGCCAGATTCACAGAGCTCCGTAATAGTCACACCCTGCCTAGCCGATATTAAGAAGAAAAAAAAACACTCTCAAAGGTAGGCCAGTCCGAAGGCATTTTAAGTACTTTTACAGAAACCCAAGAATGTCTCTTTCTTTTTCATTGGTCTAAAAGGATTAAACCCAGTGGTGGTTGCACTGCAGATTTCCTCTTGCATGTTGTCTCATCCCTTCCACCCCCTGCCCCCCCCGTGACCCTCGAATCCTGACCACCATCCCCCCTGTGAGAAGCTGGTTGGACCACGGTTCTCCTGTTGATGTACTGACTTCTCCTCGTACCTCTGTGTCTCATCCAGCATCTCTCAAGCGCCTTTCACCCTCAACCTGTGTGTTCATGCATTCTGCACAGCTCTGTGTGTATGTCAAATACGTAGTGGACACCTCTTTCTCCTCTCCTCACATCTGCATTGTATCTCTCTGTGACCTACCTGGATTACCTTTCCTTTTGGTTTCCTCTCAAGAGAAGGCAAAAATATTAAACATTTCCCAGTAGGTCTCTGGCTTCAGTGTGCTGAGGTCTTAAAGTCAGTAGGCGTTTCGATAACACGCTGGTTATTAATAGGCACTCTTCCATCAGGCCGTCCCTCATGGATGGCAGAAAGCCAGTGTGCCATGGGCGATCTAAGATGACATTCAGAGTCATCCTCTTTCTTTTCTCCTAGGCTACAGCGCTTATTAGGGGTTCATCATTAGAGCTAAAACCAAAAGAAGCTAAGAAGCTACAGATCTCAGTCTTAACAGGAATTAGGATAAGTATGTCTTTCAATGGTCAAGGATGAGAGGCTGCTCTAGGCCTCTTCAGTATCTACTGGACAACAAGCCAAGCCAAGCCAAATACACTGCATCATCAGGAGGATGGAGACAACCAGTTTCATTGTTCCTTACTCATTTACATTTTATCCCAGCATCTTGTTCAAACGCATTTTTCCGTCATGTAGCCCATGTTTCTCATTTTACTTTAACAACATGAATCCCCCTTTTCACCAACATTCTCCACCTCATCCTATCTCACTGAGATAGCATTTACTCTACAAATTCACTCACTGGCGTTGCACATTGTGAAGGCCGCCATCTTGGATTCGACTGAGCAACCCCTCACCCAGCAGACGTGACTTCATAATAACGTCATTTTTTGGTTGTAAACGGGCTTTCTGGTAAAGTAGAGGGTACTTCATATAACCAAATTACAACCAGATAAAGACAACATCAACACGTGATTGGAAAGACATTTTGCCGTTGTTATCCGGTTGTATAGCCAGATTACAACCAGATAAAGACAACATCAACACGTGATTGGAAAGACATTTTGCAGTTGTTATCCGGTTGTATAACCAGATTACAACCAGATGAAGACAACATCAACACGTGATTGGAAAGACATTTTGCCGTTGTTATCCGGTTGTATAGCCAGATTACAACCAGATGAAGACATATTTTATGGTTGCTAACAATATGTTTAGCCATTGGAACCAGTTTTGCCCGCTGGGCAGCCACTCTTTGTCCCTACAGTAGACAGTAGGACTCAACATCACCTACAGTCATGTGAAAAAGTAAGTACACCCCCTGGAAAGTTTTTACATATTTGGACAGATTGATGTGTAATCTTCACTTCAACACTATTGACAGGTAAAGGAAACCCAATTCATCAAATCACACACTAAAACACTTACTTTGAAAATGTTATGCAATTAAAATAACCAAAAATGCCTTTTCCTCATGGGGATACAGTTAGTACACCCCTACCTTTACCATCACATAAAGTTAGTACAGCCCTACCTTTACCATCACATAACATGGATACAATTAGAATTAGGTACCAAAACAAGTGCAAATGATTAGAAAACATTAGAGAGAAACTTAGGAGGGTCCAGCCTTCCATAAAGATAAGAACATTGGTCTGGTTTGGTCTTAACCATATGGGTGTGTGGTAACACATCATTCAAAGGTCAAAAGACCTACCAGAGACCCTCAGAAGAAAGATTATTGATGTCCATGAGTCTGGGAGGGGTTACAAATCTATTTCCAAGCAATTTGAAATACACCATTCCACTGTCCGACGACAATTCCAGACCTCTGGCAAACTACAGAGGACAGGTCGTCCCACCAAAGTCAGCCCAAGAGCAGGAAGAAGCCTCTGCTCTAAAAAAAATCATATCAAGACACAACTGACATTTGTCAGACAACACCTGGGTAAAGTCAGTTGTGTCTTGATATTATTTTTTGAGAGCAGAGGCTTCTTCCTTCCTGACCTCCCATGTAGGCCAAGTTTGTGCAGTCTCTTTCTGACAGTGTACCCATGCACTTTGACATTGATTGTGGCAAGAGAGGCCTGTAGATCCCTTGATGCTACCCTTCTTAGAGACTCCTATGAGCATCTCTCGGTCAGCTCTTCGGCTGAATTTGGTGGGACGACCTGTTCTAGGTAGTTTGCCAGTGGTCTGGAATTTTCGCCGGACAGTAGAATGATGTACTTCAAATTGCTTGTAAATGTATTTGTAACCCCTCCCAGACTGTAACTCCTCCCAGACTGTAACTCCTCCCAGACTGTAACTCCTCCCAGACTCATGGGCATCAATAATCTTTCTTCTGAGGGCCTCGGTAGGTCTTTTGATCTTTGAATGATGTGTTACCACACACCCATATGGTTAAGACCAAACCAGACCAATGTTCTTATCTTTATGGAAGGCTGGACCCTCCTAAGTTTCTCTCTAATGTTTTCTAATCATTTACACTTGTTTTGGTACCTAATTCTAATTGTATCCATGTTATGTGATGGTAAAGGTAGGGCTGTACTACTGTATGTGATGGTAAAGGTAGGGCTGTACTAACTTTATGTGATGGTAAAGGTAGGGCTGTACTAACTGTATGTGATGGTAAAGGTAGGGGTGTACTAACTTTATGTGATGGTAAAGGTAGGGGTGTACTAACTTTATGTGATGGTAAAGGTAGGGGTGTACTAACTTTATGTGATGGTAAAGGTAGGGGTGTACTAACTTTATGTGATGGTAAAGGTAGGGCTGTACTAACTGTATGTGATGGTAAAGGTAGGGGTGTACTAACTGTATGTGATGGTAAAGGTAGGGGTGTACTAACTTTATGTGATGGTAAAGGTAGGGGTGTACTAACTGTATGTGATGGTAAAGGTAGGGGTGTACTAACTTTATGTGATGGTAAAGGTAGGGGTGTACTAACTTTATGTGATGGTAAAGGTAGGGGTGTACTAACTTTCTCCCCACAAGGAAGAGGCATTTTTGTTTATTTTAATTGCATAACATTTTCAAAGTTCTTTTTTTTTGTGTGTGATTTGTTAAATTGGGTAGAATAGATAGATAGATAGATAGATAGATAGATAGATAGATAGATAGATAGATAGATAGATAGATAGATAGATTTGTCAAGCAGCTACAACAAAACATAGGGCAGGTGCAAAATGCCAAAAAAGGGAGTAACCTTTATCTGTCAATAGTGTTGAAGTGAAGAATACATATCCATCTGTCCAAATATGTAAAGAAATCTTTCCAGGGGATGTACTTACTTTTTCACGACTGTATTTGGTATCTACTTTTAAATATGCTCCAAATAGAAAGAACCTTCTCAATAAATATCAGGTATCAGGAGTTTTTAGCGCTCCTCCTTTCCTGGTGCCTCTGAGGGAGTCGGCTGTGGTCCTCAGGCAAGAATCCTCGTGCTCAGGCGCCGGAGAGGGTAGCCTTTTCCAAAGCTAGTACATTATCCATTACAAGCCTATTTAAATACACCTAGTGGGAGCTGGTACACAGATCAATAGCATTATCCATTACAAGCCTATTTAAATACACCTAGTGGGAGCTGGTACACAGATCAATAGCATTATCCATTACAAGCCTATTTAAATACACCTAGTGGGAGCTGGTACACAGATCAATAGCATTATCCATTACAAGCCTATTTAAATACACCTAGTGGGAGCTGGTACACAGATCAATAGCATTATCCATTAGAAGCCTATTTAAATACACCTAGTGGGAGCTGGTACACAGATCAATAGCATTATCCATTACAAGCCTATTTAAATACACCTAGTGGGAGCTGGTACACAGATCAATAGCATTATCCATTACAAGCCTATTTAAATACACCTAGTGGGAGCTGGTACACAGATCAATAGCATTATCCATTACAAGCCTATTTAAATACACTTAGTGGGAGCTGGTACACAGATCAATAGCATTATCCATTACAAGCCTATTTAAATACACCTAGTGGGAGCTGGTACACAGATCAATAGCATTATCCATTACAAGCCTATTTAAATACACCTAGTGGGAGCTGGTACACAGATCAATAGCATTATCCATTAGAAGCCTATTTAAATACACCTAGTGGGAGCTGGTACACAGATCAATAGCATTATCCATTACAAGCCTATTTAAATACACCTAGTGGGAGCTGGTACACAGATCAATAGCATTATCCATTACAAGCCTATTTAAATACACCTAGTGGGAGCTGGTACACAGATCAATAGCATTATCCATTACAAGCCTATTTAAATACACTTAGTGGGAGCTGGTACACAGATCAATAGCATTATCCATTACAAGCCTATTTAAATACACCTAGTGGGAGCTGGTACACAGATCAATAGCATTATCCATTACAAGCCTATTTAATAAGTCAAAACTTATTTATGTCATGCTAAAATGCTCACTATGTTTTAACTTTCCCTAAGTTATCTTCAGATGTCTTTGTGTTCACTCCCTTACTAACACCACGTCAATGTATGTGTGTGTGTGTGTGTGTGTATGTCTGTGTGTGCATGTATGTATGTGTTTGTATGTATGTGTGTGTGTGTGTGTGTGTGTGTATGTATGTGTGTGTGTGTGCATGTATGTATGTATGTATGTATGTATGTATGTATGTATGTATGTATGTATGTATGTATGTATGTATGTATGTATGTATGTATGTATGTATGTATGTATGTATGTATGTATGTATGTATGTACATGAAGTTTAAATGAATATTCTGGTTGTAAACTGGTTGAGAAGACGTCTTATAACAGGATTACAACCAACTGGTCTTTATTACAACTAGAGGTAAAGACGTGTTTTCATGACCAAGACATCATTGGAAAGATTTCATATTTTTGTTTATCTGGTCAGATAATCAGATTATTATAATACAACCAGATAAAGAGGCTTTCTTGGTTGCTAAAAAGACATGGGAAAAAAGTCCTTATATAACCAGTATACAACATGAGGTAACACTTTACTGTAGGTGTCCTTATGCATGCATTCATAAAGCCTTATAACTATATAACACATTATAACATGTGTCCTAAGATGTCATAAGTAGTTTTACATTTATGAATCACGGCATGAGATGTTACATAACCATTTATAATGTGTGTTAAAAATGACTTTTCATCCTGTTGTCATATGCTCTAATGTCAACTGTTAATAACAACTGATATACAGTCTGCATGACAACTTATGTAATATGTTGTTACATGCTACATAAGAGTCTGCATACCAGATGTTATAACAGGATGTTATGTAATTTACCAACCTCTGTGTCACATTATTACATTGAATGGAATGATGGGTGCCATAACCATGTCATATGCTCTTATAGAGTATGCACAGTTAAAGTTACATTAATATGCTATAAAACAGTTATGAATGAATGTACTTAATACCACAGGATGAGTTGAGAGTATCATAAAACTCCAAGAAACACAAATCGGAGCACAGATTGTTTTTCTTATTGAAAAAAAGGACACATTATAATACCAACATCTTGCCAAAAAAACTAAAATATTGAAACGAAACGGAAGCAAATATAATTTTACAACAAAATCAACTTTGCTGGGGCACGTTATTTAAGTCAAGCTAACTAACGCTATTTGTGTCCATGTTATTTGCTGTAGCTAGCTAGCTAACATGATGAGCCAAGATCTCTTCTCCCATCTCAGGTAATGTTAATCCCCACCCTTCTTCCGATACCAGCGATATGATTCGCTGACACAAGTTTGCGGATCCAATGAAAAGTTATTGCGATCTCTTGTGTCAGTGAATCACGTAGCTGAAATCAGAAGAAGAAGAAGAAGGCTGGGACTTACCAACATAACAACACAGAAGCGAGAAGATCACTTCACAAACCAATAGCAAAGAACATGGATAACGTTAGCTAGTTAGATTGAGTCGAGCAACATGTATTAAAGACATACACCGGAACTTTGGCGACAACATAGTATTTTTTCAACCTCCCGCTTTGGGCTAGACGTGTCAATGTGTAGTTCATACATCCATAATCTATTAGCAGAATGTTTGTCTTCCCTTAATTAGCCACAAAATCCCAAGTTTGAAAGCGACTGTTTTTCTAGAAGCTGTGCTGCTCCATTTTCCCTACGGCCCAGCCCCGTAGCAAGTCCAGTTCTGGCCAATGAGCTTCAGCCCCTCACTATTTGAGTGACAACTAGCAAGATGCATACACAGCAGAGTGAGAGAGAGAGAGAGAAATTACGTTTTGTCCATTTTCTTTTAAAAAAATTGCAGTAAATTTGTGCTCCCATTTGTGTTTCTTGGAGATCCTTTGAATGGTAAAGTTGTATGATACTCTCAACTCATCCTGTGGTATTAAGTACAGTCATTCATAACTGTTTTATAGCATATTAATGTAACTTTAACTGTGCATACTCTATAAGAGCATATGACATGGTTATGGCACCCATCATTCCATTCAATGTAACAGTGTGACACAGAGGTTGGTAAATTTCATAACATCCTGTTATAACATCTGGTATGCAGACTCTTATGTAGCATGTAACAACATATGGAATTAGTTGTCATCCAGACTGTATAATATCAGTTGTTATTAACAGTTGACATTAGAGCAAATGACAACGGGATGAACAGTCATTTTAACACCCATTACTGTGTAACCGGTTTTATGCCGTGACTCATAACTACTGAAAACGACTTATGACAGCTTATGACAAATGTCGTAATGTGTTGTATACCTGGTATAAAGGCTTTATGAATGCATGTATAAGGACACCTTACCCAACTGGACTATAGTTGCATAAAATACCAGTTTTGCCCCCTGGGTACGTATTGCTGTGTCTGCCTTATGCAGCGAGACAGCCACAGTCACTCCCAATATTCTCCATTGGCGTCATACTGTGCAACAGTGCAGTTCACTCTATCCAGCATACTGTACATGCCATACGACACAGACACACTTTATCCATGATAAAGGTTGTGCAGACTAGGTGCTCCTGCCATCAGGATTTGGTCATATTTTCTCACAACTTACCACAATATTTCTACCTCTTCTCTTCTTCACTATGTATTTCATGCCCTTTTTGTTGTTTGCAAAGACCATTTTTTGTTAATAGAATGTCCATGTTAATTGTTGTTCCTCGTGTGAAGTCAAAGTTCCCCATGTCAAGTCAAAATACATAATGAATGTTATCAGCAACAAACAAAAAAATATGTCTGAAAACAAAACAGAGAAATTATCTTACTTCTTTTAAACTGTGGTAGCTGGTGACAAAACGTGTCCAAGATACATATTGTGGAATGACATCACACCTGCCACTCATTCCATAACAATGTCTTCACCATAGGAATGACATCACACCTGCCACTCATTCCATAACAATGTCTTCACCATAGGAATGACATCACACCTGCCACTCATTCCATAACAATGTCTTCACGTTAAAGATTAATATTAATAATGTATTTTAATGCAAAGCCACAATTGTATTGGAATAAAGTCCCACAATGTACAACATATTTCCCCAACCCCACTGTGTCCCAGTGTGAAGCTGACTGTGACTATCCCTCCAGGTATCTGGACTCATACGATGGATCCTACGACTACAACTCCACTGCATGCAAAGAGCTCAGGCAGGAGATTATGGATGTCAAAGTCCTGACCATGTGAGTGTAATCACCTGTGTTACAGTCTTAGAATAAAAGGTTCTATCTAGACATCTGTTGGGACAGAAAAAGAACCCCTTTTGGAATCCTTTTTAAGAGTGTATGGATGTAGTGGTGGGCAACTATGATCCTCGAGGGCCTATGTGCCTTGCTGGTTTGTGTTCTCTCTTTGAAATGTAAACTTTATTTAACTAGGGAAGTCAGTTAAGAACAAATTCTTATTTACTATGAAGGTCTACCTACAGGGACAGCCATAGTAGTACGGCGCCCCTGGAGCAAATTAGGGTTAAGTGCCTTGCTCAAGGACACATCGACAGGTTTTCACCTTGTCGGCTCGGGGGGATTCGATCCCTTGTCCTTTCAAAAAACATTTCAATAATGATTTATAATACAGAAGTAGGAAGATATAATGGGAGAAACAGACTAGGACAGGATGGAGCTAGTTATCACACCTGTAAGAGGGGCTTGCTATGGGACAGTGTGCCAGACCAGGCAGCAGACAGTTACAGTGCAGTGACTGGCTCTCATTACACTACTTCCAGCCTTGGTAGTGCTTTCCCTCCCTGAGTAAATCACATTTCCCAATCATCGAGGGGGAATGTCAGTTCAAGGGGAGCTATTTAGAGAGCTTCTATTTCTGGCCATCGCCATCTTCTCCTCAAGACAGCGGACGCAAGGCGTCAGTCAGAGGGAGTGTCTTTTCTCCTCACGGCGTCAGTCAGAGGGAGTGTCCGGGCCCAATGCTAAATCAGACAGCTTCCAGAACCATTCTCATGTTACACCTCAGCGCGTGTTTAGTATTCATATTACAGAGCAGAGCCCAGTAGAGTGTTGCAGTGTCATCTCTGTGGTGTTGTAGCTCCATGTTTAGTATTCATATTACAGAGCAGAGCCCAGTAGAGTGCTGCAGTGTCATCTCTGTGGTGTTGTAGCTCCATGTTTAGTATTCATATTACAGAGCAGAGCCCAGTAGAGTGTTGCAGTGTCATCTCTGTGGTGTTGTAGCTCCATGTTTAGTATTCATATTACAGAGCAGAGCCCAGTAGAGTGCTGCAGTGTCATCTCTGTGGTGTTGTAGCTCCATGTTTAGTATTCATATTACAGAGCAGAGCCCGGTAGAGTGCTGCAGTGTCATCTCTGTGGTGTTGTAGCTCCATGTTTAGTATTCATATTACAGAGCAGAGCCCAGTAGAGTGCTGCAGTGTCATCTCTGTGGTGTTGTAGCTCCATGTTTAGTATTCATATTACAGAGCAGAGCCCAGTAGAGTGCTGCAGTGTCATCTCTGTGGTGTTGTAGCTCCATGTTTAGTATTCATATTACAGAGCAGAGCCCAGTAGAGTGCTGCAGTGTCATCTCTGTGGTGTTGTAGCTCCATGTTTAGTATTCATATTACAGAGCAGAGCCCAGTAGAGTGCTGCAGTGTCATCTCTGTGGTGTTGTAGCTCCATGTTTAGTATTCATATTACAGAGCAGAGCCCAGTAGAGTGCTGCAGTGTCATCTCTGTGGTGTTGTAGCTCCATGTTTAGTATTCATATTACAGAGCAGAGCCCAGTAGAGTGCTGCAGTGTCATCTCTGTGGTGTTGTAGCTCCATGCAGCCCCTCCCCCTGTTCTTCATGTTTATCTACCTGTACAGTTTCCAACCCCCTCATTGTGAGATCAATCTACAGCAGGGATGGGCCCCTGGTGGCTTGCAGACCATCTACAGCAGGGATGGGCCCCTGGTGGCTTGCAGACCATCTACAGCAGGGATGGGCCCCTGGTGGCTTGCAGACCATCTACAGCAGGGATGGGCCCCTGGTGGCTTGCAGACCATCTACAGCAGGGATGGGCCCCTGGTGGCTTGCAGACCATCTACAGCAGGGATGGGCCCCTGGTGGCTTGCAGACCATCTACAGCAGGGATGGGCCCCTGGTGGCTTGCAGACCCTGGCGGCCATGCGGCCTGCGGCCCCTCTTTTGTAGGCCCGCAGATCAAGGGTCTCAGGCCGAACAAAATTAACTTAGGGCTCCCAAAAAACTAGGGTCAGCTCTGACTGCATGTGTGTATATGGATGTGGGTAAGCAGAGCCGCGAGCCACTGCTTCTGATTTTTTGTGACCCCCATAAAATGATCTACAGTTTACACAGTATAGGACCACAGGGTATTGGGCTTATTTTTAAACATGCATGCATCGCTTGACTCTTCTCTTGTTTGTTTCGGTTTTATGTGGGGTTTCCCTGCCCATCTGCCAGGGTGAAGACATCTGAGCTGTTTGAGAGATGGAGGAACCTGCAGGTGTGCAAGTGGCAGCAAAACATGGTGGAGACCAACAACTTCAAGTGAGCTTCTAATGGACCTTTATCTTGAACGCATCACAGAGTGTTTCAGGTTATCTTTCTTGCAGTCACGCTGTACATCTCAAAAGACCTTAAACACTTCTTCAGGTATTGTGATATCTGATCCACCAGTGTCTATTAGCATGAGTCTGTTCAGAGGAGCTATTAGTGCTCTTCTACAGATAGATGGACCAGGGCTGCAGTGGTGCTCGTTTTTTGCAGTACCCTTTTTCTACTACAGTTTTTTGGGTCCGACAGTAACTCCTCCCTTCTATTGTTTTCTCCAATAGGATGTCTCTGTCACGGTGTTGTAATGCACCTTCCTTCCTGTTCACAACCAAGAGGAACACCCCAGCAGGCACCAAGCTGAGGTATGAGGTGGACACCAGTGGCATCCTGCCCATCAGTACTGAGGTCTTCAAGATGTTTCCTGACGTGAGTGTTCCAATTATAACAATATACAGTATATCATCTTATATGACTACCTGTCATCCATGCACCCTACCTCCCACCCTAAGGTGATGGAACTCCACCTTCTCTGGTTATAAACTGTACCCCATATTTATGTTTGACACTGATTGTGTTTCGTTGAAAGGACATGCCGTACTCCAAGTCCCAGTTTAAGAAATGTGCGGTTGTTGGGAATGGAGGAATCATCAAGAACAGCAAATGTGGGAAGGAAATTGACTCCGCAGATTTCGTGTTTAGGTAAACAGCATCTTTATTCTGCAGTGCTAAAATATTGACTGCAGATATCAAATGGCAAGATACACTATTTAATGACTTTCGCTCTGCTCAGGTCTTTTCAGAATCTGCATTGAATAATGTAAATCATTTTCCTTCCTTCAAAGATGCAACATACCACCCATCAACGAGAAGTATTCAGCTGATGTAGGCGCCAAAACGGATCTGGTGACGATTAATCCAAGTATTATAACAGAGAGGTACTGTAAGGCTATGTCAACACTGGGCACACACTGGTTGAATCAACGTCATTTCAATTAAATATACGTTGAACCAATGTGGAATAGACGTTGAATTGACGTCTGTGCCCAGGCACATACACACACAAACCATCTAGACATGAAATCCGTTAACGGCAGCAGTTACAATGGGTGTGCCTTGCACTTAGTAAAATGTAATGTTCTGACACACACACACACACACACACACACACACACACACACACACACACACACACACACACACACACACACACACACACACACACACACACACACACACACACACACACACACACACACACACACACACACACACACACACACACACACACACACACACACACACACACACACACACTCCTCCCTCCTTATACACACTTTAAACCCTCTCCTCTCCTCTCCTCCACCACCAGATTCCAGAAGCTAGAGAAGTGGCGGCGGCCATTTTACGAGGTTCTTCAGAACTACGAGAACTCGTCAGTGGTCCTACCCGCCTTCTACAACACGCGTAACACAGACGTCTCCTTCCGGGTCAAGTACATGCTGGATGACTTTGACTCGCAGAGGGGTGTGTTCTTCTTCCACCCCCAGTACCTGCTCAACGTCCAGCGCTTCTGGACTGTTCAGGGTGTCCGCGCCAAACGCCTCAGCAGCGGCCTGATGCTAGTCACTGCCGCCCTGGAGTTGTGCGAGGAGGTCCACCTCTATGGCTTCTGGGCGTTTCCCATGAACCCCTCAGGCATTTTCATCACGCACCATTACTATGACAACGTCAAGCCCCGCCCTGGGTTCCATGCCATGCCCCACGAGATCTTTAACTTCCTGCACATGCACACGCGAGGCATCCTTCATGTACACTCAGGACCTTGCACATGATCGTGCACCGGAGCCACGCCCATGCCGTAATGCGTCGTGGGAAGTCACCATTTACTCCTGTTTTTGTCTCGGTTGTTAATTTTGCATAATTTTGCATATCTTAATTCAGATACAACTGTTTTCTTACAGTTGGCGAGAGATGGCGAGCTCACACCGTGTATTTGTGCTTCTTTACAAGGTTGCTTCCTTTAAAGCCAACGCAATAATTTCCCTTGATGTGTTTCTTACTCTCTTACTGAAAAAGCAACTCTGATGGCCGCCGGTATCTCTGATTCTGTTAATGTAGGTTGCTTGTTTTAATGTGAAGTGATCTTTTCTAGTGGTCGTTTCTGTGAAATATTAGTGGCTCGGTGGTACTGCTGTACAGAGGTTTGAACTTAATGTGTTGCACAACTATTTACACTAAAGCTCCCTGTGTTATGAACCCCCCCCCCCCCCCCCCCTGTGCTCTCTTTCTCAGACACTCTGTGGGTGTGGCAGCTTTTATTTATGTCTATGTAAAAATCCTCTACACTATTGATGTTGAGCGAATCCAAAAGGAACTGTTTGACCTTCAGTTGTCCAACTACATTCAACTGTTTTATATGGCTAAATATTTCATATAAAACACAGTTAACACTCCTGCCCTGGTAGGACCTTTTTCATAGGTCCACTTTCTTCTGTACAACTAACTAGCCAAACACTGGAAGATATCCTTGGATATTTCTAATGTGAAATGGTGGTGTTTTAATTACTTACTCTTTTTGGATAAGGGCGAGATTATTAATATTTTGTAATCACCACCACCATAGTAAAATCTCTGACCTCCAGAACAGAAAGTCCTAGTCACACATCATAGGTAAGGCCAGGAGGGTTTCCTCACCTTGGGACCTGACTGGGAAGACTCTGACCCCTAGTTATAGCCTGTAACTAGGGCTTGAAGGTTTTCCTGATCAGGCCACGTAGTCAGAAAAACACCCTAGCCATAGTTATTGGGCACAGTTGAGCAATCTGATTTCTCTCTGTCATTCATGTCTTAAAACCATGCTGCCTTATGAAATAAATGTACAGATCCTCTCTCAGATATGCAATTCACCCCTGAATTGTTTATCTAATGGACGTTCGTATCAAACAAACTCTTGTTCCTACTGTGTACTGACTCACCTTAATAACTTCGATCAGAAGAGGTTCACTTCTTCTGTTGAAATGACTAAATATAATATAAATCCTGTAAGATATAATGCTATTAGCATACTCATGTTATACTGTGCATGATAGAATGCTATTAGCATACTCATGTTATACTGTGCATGATAGAATGCTATTAGCAGACTCATGTGATGCTGTGCATGGTTCAACTATATCTTTGTTTTGTGTGTGCCTGCAACCAACCCTGAAACATGTTTACAATTATCAGCTTCTGCTAAAGCTCACAGCGCATTGGGTGAGATTAGTTTAATTAAAATGATATTCCATTTATCGTCAATTGTACACAAGGTCCAACCAAAACTTTACTTTCCCTTTTAACCCAACCCCTCTGAATCGGAGAGGTGCGGGGGGCTGACACATTGGGTACCCAGGGAGCTGTTGTTGTGGGAGGTTAACTGCCTTGCTCAAGGGCAAAACAACAGATGTTTCACCTTGGCGGTGATTCAAACTAACAACCTTTCGGTTACTGGCCCAATTCTCTACCTGCTAGGCTACCTGAAACTTTATGTCAACCTTGAATGGATTTTAAAAGAGAACTGATCGACGGAGGCACTTTTTCACAGATGATGGAAAGGAATTACTAATATCGCCTCCTTTTGAAAATATACAATTTTTCTTATCATTACCATCACTGCGTCATGTCATTTCCCTTGTGCAATGTGTCAAAGTTGTAACCTTGAAAGCATCATGGATCTCAGCCTTGGAAAGCTGTCTGTTTCTATGAGTATTTGTTGTGTTTAACTGTGACAGAATGGAGGAACACTACTGAACTGGAAAAATAGGGCCGTTCTTCTGTATATGCTGTGCAATGCCTTTAGATTTTTGTAATGCCCCAAATTCCCATGACCTTCCATGATCACTCCTTTTTGGAAGATTGTTTCTGTCAGCTGTAATCCACAGTCACACAGATGTAAAAGATACAATGCACAAAATAAGTTATTACAGTTTGAACATTCTGCATCATTCTTTATATCGTGTTTGTAAATAAACATGTTTGGATTTCTGCTTGTCCTGATAATTTACTGTCTATAAATAGACATCTGATCTACAAAGACATTTGGATTTGGGTCAGGCATTTCCCTAATTACAACAACCAATCATTTTAGTCCAAACTATTTCCACCAATCACCATACAGCCCAACAAATCTACTGTACTAACACTTAAAATGAGAAACTCAGTATAATAGCACTGAATAGAATTCAATACATTACACTATTTGGATACTTTTCAAGTGAGTGGAATTGAAAATAACAGCAATGAATGACAGCAAATTAAATCTTGTCATCTGAAGTCAAGACGTTTGTCTGCAGTTGATGAGCACATCGGGCCATGTTCAGTAGGGCACGCAACAGAAAGCGTTTCAAAATGTTATGCTACAGACACTGAAAATTAACGAGCTGATGACCTACCAGACTGACTCATCCAATGAGCTGATTACCTACCAGACTGACTCATCCAATGAGCTGATGACCTACCACACTGACTCATCCAATGAGCTGATGACCTACCAGACTGACTCATCCAATGAGCTGATTACCTACCACACTGCAATTATAGTGTATGTCTCAGTTTCTTGGAGTTGTTAATGTTAACTGCATAAGCATCTTTAATGACCATCAATCCCACCTTGATGCTTACTTCCTGGTTTCTCTCTGTAGAGACACTGTCTGCTGATTGGCCACACTAACAAATGAAATCAAATCACATTGTATTGGTCACTTACACATATTTAGTAGATGTTATAGTGGGTGTAGTGAAATGCTTATGTTTCTAGCTCCAACAGTGCAGTAATAACACAACAATACACACAGATCTTAAAGAATGGAGAAATATATCAATATTAGGATGAGCAATGTTGGCGTGGCATTGACTAAAATACAGGAGAATAGAATACAGTATGTACATATGAGATGAGTAAAGCAGTATGTAAACATTATTAAAGTGACTAGTGTCCCATTATTAAAGTGACCAGTGATTCCATTTCTATGAATATAGGGCAGCAGCCTCTAAGGTGCCGGTCAAGGGGAAGCAGTTCCCCAGCCACCGCTGGCTCTGTAAGGATGAGGTTGATGGAAAGATGGAGGTGGAGATCTACCCCAGCGAGACACTGGACATCGATAAATGTAACAGGAAGTTTACTAGATATTATACATGTATTATACTGTACAGGGCAGCGGGTAGCGTAGTGGTGCCAGTAATGATTCCATGTCTATGTATACTTAACTCTAATTGTTCCAGGGTCACCGTTGATAACGCCTGACCCTGGCTGTGACCCCATTCTCCAAGAGTGTTACAGGGAGAGTGGGATATGCAAAACACACATATTCAAATTGTGACGTGTATTAACACACTTGTACATGTGTGAAATAGGACTAATAAGCTTTTACCCTTTACCCACATACTGTGCATGCGAATTTAATGAATATATTTACAGTGTGTATTTATTTGATCATATTTACACAGAGCTTTCAAATACACTGAGGCATTTGTATAAACAATGTAGCTACACGATTTCTCTCAATAACACCCACGATTTCTCTCAATAACACCCACGATTTCTCTCAATAACACCCACGATTTCTCTCAATAACACGCACGATTTCTCTCAATAACACCCACGATTTCTCTCAGTAACCCACGATTTCTCTCAATAACACCCACGATTTCTCTCAATAACACCCACGATTTCTCTCAATAACACCCACGATTTCTCTCAGTAACACCCACGATTTCTCTCAATAACACCCACGATTTCTCTCAATAACACCCATGGTTTCTCTCAATAACACCCACGATTTCTCTCAATAACACCCACGATTTCTCTCAATAACACCCAATGAAAAAGTATAGGAATACTAAAGATGATAGAATACCTACATTAACACTGAATAAAGCTGTAACCAGATGACTTCACTTGATGAATACAGTTTTATCTTGCAAGTGATGAACTCCTACTTAGTGATTAAGATGGATTGTGGCGTATTAAAGCCCATCCTCCATCATCCTGCCATTGTCTAATTGGTTAGTGACATGTTGCTCTCGCTTGCAGTGATAAACTATGAGAACGCGGCGGTCACGGGGAACAATGGTTGCACCAACGCCAATGTGTTCTGCCAGATCTATGGAGAGGAGGGCAAAACTGATCTCATCTGCCTCAAGAGCTTCTCCAACAACGTTGATTGCGGGACCACGGAGATATTTAAAGTCAGACAGTCAGTGAACTAGTAAAATTATTCTACAAAGTACACATTAATTGGTTTCAAATTGTGGGAAGAAAAGTAATTTCCTTTTGTGAATTAGTTGGATTCATGGAGTACAGCTATCATTGGTTTTGATCAGTCATTCTGCCATGCTGTGGAGTGGAGTGATGAGAACAAATCTTTGAGCAACCACCATTGGCCTCTTACTGTCGCTCACCCCCCAGATCGAGGCATTGAACGTGGGCAAATTATTCAAGATCTGCATCGGGTATGATGGTTCTGGTATGAGCGATGGGTGGTTCCTTGAGACGGTGGACATCAAGTGCAGCGGAAGGTGGTGAAGGAGAAGATGGTGGATGACAAGAAGGACAAGAAGAAGAATACAAATATGAAGAAGAGCATGTGACAGAGGTCCTGGAAAGAGGAGGTTGATGAAGAGTGGGTGACAGAGCACCAGGAGGTGGTGGAGAGTGTGACTTTTCCCTGTCAGCGGTGGCTGGCCCGCAACGACTGGGAGATCATGGTGGAGCTCTTCCCAGAGGACGTCGGAGACCTGGAGGGCTTATGTGTACGTCAACATCTATTGAGAGATCGGCGATAAGGTGAGTAGAGACCAGGTGAGACATCTATCAACATGATAATGATGTCAATATCTGCGTTGCTTTTGAACTACAACCCCTTGCCCATCGACCTAGCTGTTTGACCTTTGTGCGTGGTCCCCTGTTGTTATGGATCAAATGAATTAAAACATTTAACAATTATTGATAATTGAACAGGTACCATTTATCAACCTTTTATTTATGCCTTTGACCTCTGACCTTTCCCGTGGTTCTGTGCGGGGTTCAGGAGGTCGTGTTCTCCATCCCGACCATCGATCTTGGCGTTCTGAAGAAGCTGAGGATTCGCCATGACAACAGGCAGCCTCATGCCGTCTGGTTCCTGGACTGGGTCGAGATAGTAGACAAAGATAACACTGCGTAAGGGAGGGGAGGAGCAGCACAGGATTACACAACAAGACAGGATTACACAACAAGACAGGATTACACAACAAGACAGGATTACATAACAAGATTACACAACAAGACAGGATTACACAACAAGACAGGATTACACAACAAGACAGGATTACACAACAAGACAGGATTACACAACAAGACAGGATTATTAACCACTTTTCTGCCTCTTTTCTCTTTTATTATTACCATTTATCCATAATCTACAGCATATGACACACCGTGCGTGTATATCTATATAGCTAGGAAGGTGATTTATAGATAAACAGCTGGTCCCATAAAATCTATGCATCTGTTTCCAAGACTGCTTGGTTTTTCAGGATTTAAGGTCTGCTCATTGGTCTAAGAAAACAACTGCACAGCTCCCCTTGGTGGTCAGAAATGGTATACATGGGATTATTATCAAGTCACAGTGACAGTCAGAGCCTAGAAGCCTGGCAGGCTAGGCTAGTGACAGTCAGAGCCTAGAAGCCTGGCAGGCTAGGCTAGTGACAGTCAGAGCCTAGAAGTCTGGCAGGCTAGGCTAGTGACAGACAGAGCCTAGACGTCTGGCAGGCTAGGCTAGTGACAGTCAGAGCCTAGAAGCCTGGCAGGCTAGGCTAGTGACAGTCAGAGCCTAGAAGCCTGGCAGGCTAGGTACTACTTTCCCTGTAAACTGTGGTTGGCCGTTGATGAGGATGACGGACAGATCACCAGGGAGCAGGTCTCTGTGGACGAGGCCTTTATGAAGAAGGTTGATGATGAGGAGGAAGACTCCAGTGCAACACTCGGCCTGGAGCAGAAGGGTGAGAAATACACACAGTAGGGGCTAGAAGAACAAATTCTTTGCTCTTGTGCCGAGTTTGTTCCGTCATTTTCAGAACAATTTTCAAAAAACAATGATCTTGTATGTTCTATTCCCTCAGGAAACATCTAGACCTAGTTACACACATTTCATTGGCCAGTACTTATACAGTATATCATTTGATTGAATAATATCAGTGCATTATATGATGAATACATTCTTGTCTGATTTGGTTGATCTGTCTGTCAGCCATGTCCACCACCTTCACAAATGAGGGTAAAGACTGATAGATAGGTACTTTATTGATCCCCCGGGGGGGAAATGTCATTTTCTGGAGACAAGAAGTATGCGGACACAATGCCAACGTGTTTGCCACCCTGTACACAGGTAACCATGATATGAGAAATTTAGATAATATACACGTTTGTGTCTGTGATCATGTGTATTTTAATATACTACTAACTACTGATAAAGAAATGTCCCCTCGGATAAAGTATCTATCTATCTATCTATCTATCTATCTATCTATCTATCTATCTATCTATCTATCTATCTATCTATCTATCTATCTATCTATCTATCTATCTATCTATCTATCTATCTATCTATCTATGCCATTTACTGCTGTGTGTTTTCACAGGCAGGTATGTGATACGAATACATAAGACAGAGAGACACAGACACAGACGTGTTCGCTGTGCGGTCGAGACGGGGTGCGCACTCATCAAAGATCTCTCTGTGTCAACAAGAGGGAGAGGGCCATATAGTTTGAGAGGGGAACTGAGGACACGTTCATCGTTGAGGTACGACCGCACAGTAGTCACCTATAAAACAATGTATAGAGCAGACAGTTGAGTAAGGGATATATGGTTCTGTAATGAGGATGATGGTGATGACAGGGATGATGATGATGGTGTTTCTGTAACACCATGATGTTGGAGTACATGGGTGATGTCGTTGAGAAGATCTGTGTTGGTCATGAAAACAGAGGGATAAACTCACAGCGTGAAATAGCCCACAATCAATGATTATTGCGGTTAGAGCAGACGACTGCTGAGTTTGAGAAAGGCTACTTAATCAGTTACTAATCTAGGATCAGCTTACCCTTCACAAATCCTGACTTTAACCATATGGGGAAAATGCACAAAACTGATTTTCATCCAGTATCAAATGTCAGGGCAATCCTACTCACGTCTTCACTAAAAAGAGACGGATGACATCATATTATACATCAAAACAATACCGTTTTTAGTCACAAGGTGGTGGTCTTCTCCTCACGGAGAGACCTGGAGTGTTTTGAGTCACTCACACATTTCTGCTCTGTGTCTCTCTAGGGGTCATCTTCCCATGTGAGCACTGGCTGGCCAATTCAGAGGATGACAGAGAGACAGTGAGAGCGTTTTTAAGAATTAGGATTCGCCATGACAACAGCATGTTGAGTGCTGATTGGTACCTGGACCAAGTGGAGGTGGTTGACGAGGATCTGGAGGAGGTCAAGGTACTGTGCGTGTGTGCCACAATGTGTACACCAGTGTATGTGTGAACTATACTTCTGCAGTCAGTGTGTGTGTGCATGCGTATGTGTGTGTGAGTGCATACGAATGTGTATGTGTGAGCACACAGAACCCTGACAAAGTGTGTGTGACCTGACCTGTGTATTCTCTCAGGGTTATGAGGGGGAGAGGGAGACTTTCCAAGGCAGGAAGAGCTCAGCCCTGATCATGAAGAGTGTAGACACCAACATAAACAGGAAGAGCAAGAAGAAAAATGAGGACGTCCAAAAGGAGAGTGCCAGTAAATAAACACACACACACACACACACACATAGAGTTGTGAAAAAATACAGAATTTCACCAGTTGCATACATTGCAATAAGCTGATTGATCACTCAAGAAATAAGTGTTTATTCACAGTACACTTTGTAGAGGCACAACTGTATTTTTATGCTACACGCTCATACACATAGTCAAAACACATGACCTTGTGTATTTGCAGTCATGCCATATCACTTCACCATCTCCACGGGGGCAGGGAAGGGTGCCAGTACCAGAAGCAGGGTCTATGTGGTCATCATGGAGCCAAACCACACCCAGACGGAGAGGCTGTGGCTGGACCTGCCTGGGGGGAAGACATGCTTTGATTCTGGGTCTCTGGAGTCCTTCGAGTTGCATGGAGTTGACGTGGGAAAGATTAGCAAGGTGGAGGTTTTGAGTCACATCACATTAAACATACAGTATCTGCAAAATATGCCGTACATAAAGAAAGAAAAGGCCCGGTTTAATGCTGCTACCAAGACTAGTTTAAATCTGCTACCATGACTGGTTTAATGCTGCTACCATGACAGGTTAAGTGCTGCTACCATGACAGGTTTAATGCTGCTACCATGACAGGTTAAGTGCTGCTACCATGACTGGTTTAATGCTGCTACCATGACAAGTTAAGTGCTGCTACCATGACAGGTTTAATGCTGCTACCATGACTGCTTTATTCCTCACCATGTTACACAACCAGCGTTTAGTCAGACACAGACGTCTTCACAACACACATGCTGATGGATGTGGTTGCTCCATGCCCTCCCTGTAACTCGGACGGGGCCACTCCTGAGAGCTGCTAGTTGGTTTATGAGCTAGCTGTTGCCGTGCCAACTAAAGTGTAAGTGCTGGTTGGCCAAAGATCGGGGAGATAGACTGACTGCCAGGGTGTTCAACGTGTTGGATGCAGATAGCATCACCATCTCCCAGAAGGCAAGTATCACCAACAATATACCTTTTCTACTGGTAAAATATAACGCCTGTACTTGCTTTACCAGTACTAAAACACAAACAGTACATGCAGTCATATCGGTTTAATACATGGCAGAGCGGGTTAATACATGGCAGAGCGGGTTAATACATGGCAGAGCGGGTTAATACATGGCAGAGCGGGTTAATACATGGCAGAGCGGGTTAATACATGGCAGAGGGGGTTAATACATGGCAGAGCGGGTTAATACATGGCAGAGCGGGTTAATACATGGCAGAGCGGGTTAATATATGGAAGAGCGGGTTAATACATGGCAGAGCGGGTTAATACATGGCAGAGCGGGTTAATACATGGCTGAGCGGGTTAATACATGGCAGAGCGGGTTAATACATGGCAGAGCGGGTTAAGTTGAGCCATTTTTAGCATCACTCCATCAAGGGAAATATATGATATTTTCAAACAAAGATATCTACTTACTGTATATCTACTTACTGTATATCTACTTACTGTATATCTACAGTACATTCTGAAAGTATTCAGACCCCTTGACTTTTTACACATTTTCTTACGTTAGTCTTATTCTAAAATGGATTACATCGTTTTTCCCCTCATTAATATACACACAATACAATACAATACAATACGATACAATACAATACCCCATAATGACACAATACAATACAATACAATACAATACCCCATAATGACACAATACAATACCACATAATGACACAATACAATACAATACCCCATAATGACACAATACAATACAATACAATACCCCATAATGACACAATACAATACAATACCCCATAATGACACAATACCCCATAATGACACAATACCCCATAATGACCCAATACCCCATAATGACACAATACCCCATAATGACACAATACCCCATAATGACACAATACCCCATAATGACCCAATACCCCATAATGACCCAATACCCCATAATGACCCAATACCCCATAATGACACAATACCTCATAATGACACAATACCCCATAATGACCCAATAAACCATAATGATACAATACCCCATAATGACACAATACCCCATAATGACACAATACCCCATAATGACCCAATACCCCATAATGACACAATACCCCATAATGACACAATACCCCATAATGACACAATACCCCATAATGACCCAATACCCCATAATGACCCAATACCCCATAATGACACAATACCCCATAATGACACAATACCTCATAATGACACAATACCCCATAATGACCCAATAAACCATAATGATACAATACCCCATAATGACCCAATAAACCATAATGACCCAATAAACCATAATGACACAATACCCCATAATGACACAATACCTCACAATGACACAATACAAAGCAAAAACAGGTTTTTATAAATTTGTGTTAATTTATTATAAATAAAAAACTGAAATACCACATTTACATAAGTATTCAGACCCTTTACTCAGAACATTGTTGAAGCACCTTTGGCAGTGATTACAGTGATTCAGTGGTTAGAGTGTTGGGCCCGTAACCGAAAGGTTGCTGGATCGAATCCCCAAGCTGACAAGGTAAAAATCTGTCGTTCTGCCCCTGAACAAGGCAGTTAACCCACTGTTCCTAAGCCGTCATTGAAAATAAGAATTTGTTCCTAACTGACTTGCCTAGTAAAACAAAGGTTAAACAAAAAAGGCAGTCGTGCCATTTACTGAGGAGTGGCATCCATCTGGCCACTCTACCATAAAGGCCTGATTTGTGGAGTGCTGCAGAGATGGTTGTCCTTCGAGAAGGTTCCCCCATCTCCACAGAAGAACTCTGGAACAATAAGTTGAGTGAATTTTGTCCCATTCCTCCTGACAGAACTGGTGTAACTGAGTCAGGTTTGTAGGCCTCCTTGCTCGCACACGCTTTTTCAGTTCTGCCCACAAATTTTCTATAGGATTGAGGTCAGGGCTTTGTGATGGCCACTCCAATACCTTGACTTTGTTGTCCTTAAGCCATTTTGCCACAACTTTGGAAGTATGCTTGGGGTCATTGTCCATTTGGAAGACCCATTTGTGACCAAGCTTTAACTTCCTGACTGATGTCTTGAGATGTTGCTTCAATATATCCACATAATTTTCCTTCCTCATGATGCCATCTATTTTGTGAAGTGCACCAGTCCCTCCTGCAGCAAAGCAACAACATGATGCTGCCACTCCCGTGCTTCACGGTTGGGATGGTGTTCTTCGGCTTGCAAGCCTCCCCCTTTTTCCTCCAAACATAACGATGATCATTATGGCCAAACAGTTCTATTTTTGTTTCATCAGACCAGAGGGAATTTCTCCAAAAAGTACTATCTCAGAAAACCGTAGTCTGGATTTTTTATGACGGTTTTGGAGCAGTGGCTTCTTCCTTGGTGAGCGGCCTTTCAGGTTATGTCGATATAGGGCTTGTTTTACAGTGGATATAGATACTTTTGTACCTGTTTCCTCCAGCATCTTCACAAGGTCCTTTGCTGTTGTTCTGGGATTGATTTTGCAATCTCTAGGAGACAGAAAGAGTCTCCTTCCTGAGCGGTATGATGGCTGCGTGGTCCCATGGTGTTTATACTTGTGTACTATTGTTTGTACAGATGAACGTGGTACCTTCAGGCATTTGGAAATTGCTCCCAAGAATGAACCAGACTTGGTGAGGTCTACAATAATTTTTTCTGAGGACTTGGCTGATTTCTTTTGGTTTTCCCATGATGTCGAGCAAAGAGGCACTGTGTTTGAAGGCAGGCCTTGAAATACATCCACAGGTACACCTCCAATTGACTCAAATTATGTCAATTAGCCTATCAGAAGCTTCTAAAGCCATGATATCTTTTTCTGGAATTTTCCAAGCTGTTTTAAGGCACAGTCAACTTAGTGTATGTAAACTTCTGACTCACTGGAATTGTGATATAGGGAATTATAAGTGAAGAATTTTCTTGTGTCATGCACAAAGTAGATGTCCTAACCGACTTGCCAAAACTATAGTTTGTTAACATGAAATCTGTGGAGTGATTGAAAAGAGTTTTAATGACTTCAAATTAAGTGTATGTAACTTCTGACTTCAACTGTATGCACCTGTTGATCACATATACCTTAAAAAAAAGTAGTGGTGTGGATCAAAAAACCAGTCTCTGGTGTGACCACTATTTGCCTCATGAAGCGCAACACATCTCAGAGTTGAGTTGATCAGGCTGTTGATTGTGGCCTGTGTCCCACTCCTCTTCAATGGCTGTGCGAAGTTGCTGGATATTGGCGGGAACTGGAACACGCTGTTGTACACGTCGATCCAGAGCATCCCAAGCATGCTCAATGGGTGACATGTCTGGTGAGTATGCAGGCCATAGAAGAACTGGGACATTTTCAGCTTCCAGGAATTGTATACAGATCCTTGCGACATGGGGCTGTGCATTATCATGCTGAAACATGAGGTGATGGCGGCGGATGAATGGCACGACAATGGGCCTCAGGATCTCATCACGGTATCTCTGTGCATTCAAATTGCCATCAATAACCCCACCGCCACCATGGGACACTGTTCACAAGGTCGAAATCAGCAAACCGCTCGCCCACACGACACCATACACTCTGTCTGCCATCTGCCTGGTACAGTTGAAACCGGGATTCATCTGTGAAGAAACACTTCTCCAGCGTGCCAGTGACCATCGAAGATTAGTATTTGCCCACTGAAGTCGGTTATGACGCCGAACTGCAGTCAGGTCAAGACCCTGGTGAGGACGATGAGCACAAAGATGAGCTTCCCTGAGACGGTTTCTGACAGTTTGTGCAAACCCACAGTTTCATCAGCTGTCCGCATGGCTGGTCTAAGACAATCCCGCAGGTGAAGAAGCCGGATGTGAAGGTCCTGGGCTGGCGTGGCTATGGATGTACGTACTGCCAAATTCCCTAAAATGACGTTGGAGGCGACTTATGGTAGAAAAATTGAACAGGTGTGTCTTGTTAAAAGTTAATTTGTGGAATTTCTTTCCTTCTTAATGCGTTTGAGACAATCAGTTGTGTTGTGACAAGGTATTGGTGGTATACAGAAGATAACCCTATTTGGTAAAAGACCAAGTCCATATTATGGCAAGAACAGCTCAAATAAGCAAAGAGAAACGACAGTCCATCATTACTTTAAGACATGAATGTCAGTCAATCTGGAAAATGTCAAGAACTTTGAGCGTTTCTTAAAGTGCAGTCTCAAAAACCATCAAGTGCTATGATGAAACTGAGTTACCAGCCAACAAGTTCCCAGCATATGTGGGAACTCCTTCAAGACTGTTGGAAAAGCATTCCAGGTGAAACTGGTTGAGAGAATGCCAAGAGTGTGCACAGCTGTCATCAAGGCAAAGGGTGGCTACTTTGAAGAATCTAAAATATAACATATATTTTGATTTGTTTAATACTTTTTTGGTTACTACAACTATTTCATAGTTTTGATGTCTTCACTATTATTCTACAATGTAGAAAATAGTAAAAATAAAGAAAAAGACTTGAATGAGTAGGTGTGCCCACCTCCAGTCCAGTTGGTGGTGGTAATGCCCCTTAAAGTTGTTTGCCAACCGCCATATAAAGTCCAAAGACGAAGAAGAGGATTGAAGGAGGAGAGATTACCAGAAACAAACTTGGTTAGTCCCATGTAATTAGCCTAATTTTGGCGGCATCCACTTTGTTGTCCTTTCAATAAAGGTTTTCAGCAGCCTCACGTCGATACTAACGTACTTGGCTGTCACAACAACACATGATCTGCGTGATAATTTGTTACCCGACGCGCCGACACTGACAGTAAAGATATTAAAACTGTTGCATTATATTTACGTCAGTTAGTTGACCTAATTTGCTAGTCTTAGATATGTCGCATTACTACTTTATTAACTTGTCACATTTTCGGTCCTGATATACTAACAAATAATGAGAGAAATCATAGAAATACGAGAGATTCTGAGATTAAATTGAATTCACGCTAAATTGCCATTTTGAGGAACCGAAACGAGCAAAAAGTCGGTGTTTGTATTTGATTAACGTTTATTGAAAAAGTATAGATTTCAGTAAACAAAGAAAGGCACGCAATTCCAGAGACAAACAGGTAATTTCATGATAGTATTGACCTTCGGCGAATCGATGTAGTCGGAGCTAGATAGAAACTCTTGTCTTAGTTGCAAAACAGAACATTTTAGAACTGTTTGGACTAATGATTACACCCCAGATCAGTTAGCAGGGGTATTCAACTCTTACCCTACGAGGTCCGGAGCCTGCTGGTTTTCTGTTCTACCTGATCATTAATTTCACACACCTGGTGTCCCAGGTCTAAATCAGTCCCTGATTAGAAGGGAGCAATGAAAAAATGCAGTGGACCTGGCTACGAGGTCCATAGTTAAGTTTGAAGGTACTAGGGCTGTGCCGACATGGCCATACTCTTAATCGTATCTGTAAATTGACAGTTGATAATCGGATCAGAGGATACTCGTGGTCGAAAAAAACCAGAAGTGTTTTAATATGCCTAATAGATGTTGGCAAAATCCCTCCCCATACTTTCTCAGTCAAGTTTTTCCACACTGATCTCGACAAACCATTTCTATACGGACCTCACTTTGTGCACGGGGGCATTGTCGTGCTAAGACAGGAAAAGGCCTTCCCCAAACTGTTGCCACAAAGTTGGAAGCACAGAATCGTCTTGAATGTAATTGTGTGCTAAAAAGTGTTAAGATTTCCCTGCACTGGAAATAAGGGGCCTATCCCGAACCATGAAAAACAGTCCCAGACCATTATTCCTCCTCCACCAAACTTTACAGTTGGTACTGTGCATTGGAGCCGGTAGCTCCTGGCATCCTCCAAAGCCAGATTTGTCCATTGGACTGCCAGATGGTGAAGCGTGATTCATCACTCCAGAGAACGCGTTTCCTCTGCTCCAGAGTCCAATGGCGGCTAGCTTTACACCACTCCATCCAATGCTTGGCATTGCGCATGGTGATCTTAGGCTTGTGTGCAGCTGCTCGGCCATGGAAACCCATTTCATGAAGCTCCCGATGAACACTTCTTGTGCTGATGTTGCTTCCAGTTTGGAACTTAGTGAGTGTTCCAATCACGCTTCAGCACTCGGCCGTTCTATGAGCTTGTGTGTTCTACCACTTCGCGGCTGAGCCGTTGTTGCTCCTAGACATTTCCACTTCACAATAACAGAGGCAGCTCTAGCAGGGCAGAAATTTGATGAACTGACTTGTTGTAACGGTGCCATCCTATGACGGTGCCACGTTGAAAGTCAATGAGCTCTTCAGTACGGGCCATTCTATTGCCAATGTTTTTCAATTTTATACACCTGTCAGCAACGGGTGAGACTGAAATAGCCGAATCCACTCATTTGAGGGGGTGTCCACATACTTTTGGCCATGTGTACATTGACCTGCGCAAATAGAATATGAATGATAGTCATCCAATATGCTGTAATAGAAATAAGGCCAAGCTCATAAAAATAAAAATCTTCCTCCCTCATCTTAAAAGGCAACGGACTGCCACTGAATACGATACAATAATAACAGGTGTTATTAACTAAGTGGCATTGACATCTGTAAGGGCTCGATTAAATCAGTATCGCTGAAGTTCAGCGTTTGGGCGAATCGTGACTGCAGTTTCCTCTAACGCAGGGAACATCGCTGTACACACACACACACACACACACACACACACACACACACACACACACACACACACACACACACACTGATCGCTGCCTGCAGGCGATAGGTCACTGCATAATTCAGCCACACACACCAGACACACAGACATGCTCACACAGCTCTGCACGGTAGGGGTAGGAGTTCGTCTGGGGGAGCGTCATTGAATGGCACGCGAGTGTATTGACCCATTTCAGTCAGTGTGGGGTTGGAGCAAGCAGGCTGCAGATACTGGGCTGAATGTGTTCTCCCCAGACATAGACACACACAGGCTCCGACACAGGCTCAGTAATGAGCTGTAGCAGAAACCCTGCCATGAAATATGTGACAACAATTGCCTTCACAATTCTGAACTCCCCCCCACCACCACCTCCAGGAAACATTACAGAATGTCTCCTACATTTTGAGGTTTCTCATTGAGACATAATTGTGTTCCAGTTCTGTTTGATGGTCAACATGGAATTGGCGGATGGCTTCCCCCTGTCAGAACAATATGAACGCTGGCCCCAAATTCACTTCGATGCCAAGACCTTACCACTCTGATGAAAAAAGGCATTTCCTATGCAGGAATAACTCCTCCATGTCTTTCCATATCACCCAGCCTGCCTCTAGACTAGCGAAACACTAGCAGTCAAGGCTCCTACCCAGTTGTGTCGGTCTGTGGCTGGGCCATGTCCTTGGACTGACCCAGTAGCAGTACAGCATCCCAAACAGATGTGTGCTAATATTATGGATTACACACACAGTGCCTGTTTATTCAAATGGCCACTGCAGTGAACTGGTCACACAGCCAGTATGCTAATCAAACTCAAATGAATATATTGATGGAAGTTAATGCAGGTTGGGCTACCGGAGCCTTGGGTTTTTACAGTAGGGTACTTTTTACAGTTACCTGTCCATGACAAGTGGTCAAACATACTGGGAGAGACAAGATGGAGGGATAGGCTCACACTGGAAGAGACAAGAGGGAGGGATAGGCTCACACTGGGAGAGACAAGAGGGAGGGATAGGCTCACACTGGGAGAGACAAGAGGGAGGGATAGGCTCACACTGGGAGAGACAAGAGGGAGGGATAGGCTCACACTGGGAGAGACAAGAGGGAGGGATAGGCTCACACTGGGAGAGACAAGAGGGAAGGATAGGCTCATAACGCACAGTATTTTCATGTAATGCCAGGTCCATAATTATTGGCACCCTTGATAAATATGAGCAAAAAAGACAATAAGATGAATAATACAAGTACTATATTGTTTGCTCCAAAAATGTGGGAAAATAAATTATTTAATACTACTACAATTTCCCGGAAACAAATATTATGTTTAACAAGCAATAAAGAAAAATCGCACAGATTGGGGTCAGAATTATTGGCACCCCTGTTTTCAATACTCTAGCAAATAAGGGTTAATGACATATCTAGTAAACTAAGGGTTACTGACTAATTATTAATTATCATTAATTATAATTTCCCCCAGATTATCGTGCATAACCTGACGACAGAGGATGTGTTTGAGTTCACCTATGAGGAATGGCTGTCGAAGACCAAAGGGCCCAAGAGGACCATGATATGTCAGATGACTGCCGTGGTGGTCGAGGAGGAGATGGTGGAGAGCACCACCTACATCATCCAGGTCAAGACCAGCGACATCGCAGATGGGTCAGTCAGTCAGCGCACAGACAAACAACGCATTATACAGTCTTCATTAAAGTCCATCATGTTTGTTTGAGTGACCAGGGTCTGTATTCATAAAGCAGTACAACATTCTGATCTAGGATCAGTTTTGACTATTAGATTATAATAAGTGGGCGGGGGGATCTGAACCTAGAAAAGCAATCCTTATGAATACAGAACCAGGTATCAATCTCAAGACTACATCATCATCCCACTGTCATTATCGTAGTTCCTTGATTCACATTTACTTCCATTTTCTGTAATCACACTGTCCCTCACTCTCTAACTTGCACTGCAAATCGACGCCATTTTGTATACACTGCACCAGATCCAGCTTCAGTCCTGTTCCTAACTAGCTGGGATGTTTTTTTAACAGTATGTTCTCCTGATTCACTTTATCTATTTTCTGCTTGGAGAGACGTGAAGCTGCAGCAGAGGTGGGGAATGCGACGTTCCATTTGGACTCATATAGGCTAACGAAAGAGATACTCCTCTGAAAGCTGTTCCTGGGCTTTGCTCCTTAGCTGTGCAGTTTTCCATTGCAGAGCAGAGCAGAGGAGAGGCAGGCTGCTGATTGACACGATAGAGGAGCTACATGTCTGAGCTCACTTCAAAGAGCTTCTCATTCTGCCCTTGGCTGCCAGTGTTACTGAAGACATTGTCCTCATCTCCCCACTGAGTCTGTTTGTGTGGCGGGGAGCTTTCACACACTGCATAAGAGAAGCACTGACTGCGCCCTCAACATTACACACACACACACACACACACACACACACACACACACACACACAAACACACACACACACACAAACATGCAAGCACGGGTCACACGTGACTCAGAGGAAACAGGTCTTCTTAATTGAGGTTTGATTTGATAAGGTAGTTGGTTAGTTGTTAATAGGGGACTATTTGAAAGGCATTCTACCGAAGAAAAATATTTTGGTGATTTTATAAATTTTCAAGGATGTCTGACTGATGGTGAAGTGATGTTTTGAAAGGCAGAATGTTAGTGGCTAATGGGTTACAGAGACCTTTGGGGTGAAATTAGGTTTGTAAAATCTGTGTTATTGGTGAATAGATATTTTTTGACTGTTCCTGATGGGGGAGGTTCGACTATGCAGTATAGTGACGGGGAATGGTTATTGGTGAATAGATATTTATGAAGGCTGTCGTTTCGACTGATGGTGCGTTGAACGTTTAAAAGGTTCGTAAAAGTGTAACAAAGGTGGTTCAGTGAACCAGCCTTAAGCTCAGAGGGTTAACACAAGCTCGGAGCCCAGACAGCCACAAAATCACTGGAGCTTTTCATAGAAGTTGGTGACTCTCCTCCCTCTCTCCACAGGGGGAGGCATTGATGCCAACGTGTGGATCATTGTGTTTAGGGAGAGCTGTGACACTGGGACCCTGGCTCTGAAATCCAACAACTTTGAGCGCAAGCAGACAGATGTTCCGTTTCCCTGACGTGCTCAGCATCGGGGAGCTCTCCAAGGTCCGGGTGCGGCACGACAACTCAGGTCAGCCAATCAGTCATCAGGAATATGATGCCATGACAGGGAGGGGAGCCAATTGCAATCACAGTGAACCGGTCAAAATAAGAAACCTGCATACCTATTGGTTCTATCAAATGAAATGTTATTTGTCACAAGCTTCGTAAACAACAAGTGTAGACGAACAGTGAAATGCTTACTTACCCTTCCCAACAATGCAGAGAAATTAAATAATATAAAAATAATAACACAAGGAATAAATACACAATCGATGAGTCGATGTGCAGGGGTACGAGGTAATTGAGGTAGATACAGTATGTACATATACAGTAGGTAGGGATACTGTGACTAGATATTAAACAGTAGCAGCAGTGTATGTGATGAGTTAAGAGTTAGTACAAAAGGGTCTATGCAGATAGTTAAATAGTTAACCAATAGCTACCCGGACTAACTATTTATCAGTCTTATGTCTTGTGAGGGTAGAAGCTGTTCAGGGTCCTGTTGGTTCCAGACTTGGTGCATCGGTACCACTTTCCGTGCGCTAGCAGAGAGAACCGTCTATGACTTGGCTGGAGTCTTTGACAATGTTTAGGGCCTACCTCTGACACCGCCTGGTATAGTGGTCCTGGATGGCAGGGAGCTGTACGCCCGTCCCTCTGTACCCGTCCCTCTGTACCCCAGCTGTGAACTAGATTGTTTTAAATGACATGATATTGTATATCACGCCTGTCTATTTCATACCCTGTCAGTTGTTTCATACTCTACTGATATGTCATGATCAGAGCGTGCTCCAGGGTAGCACATAGAATACATTGATGTAAAGGATGAGGCCCTGGACAAGATGTTCCGTTTCCCATGCGACCCCTGGTTGGCCAAGAATGAGGACGACGGTCAGCTCATGAGGGCATCTTAGACCTTAACGAGAAGACCAGTAAGATGAGTTGCACACAAGCCTGAGTTCTCTTTAGTAAGGCCAAGCGTTTATCCTGGTAAGGCTATGCGGTCAGGAAGTTCTCCTGGCTCTAGTCTTTACAGTGCTCCAATCAAATCATAATGAAATCACTACAGTGTACTGTAATCTACTTTGCAATCCAGTCTTCACGTAACCCCAAAGTTGCACATTTTTGTTCTTGCCTTCTAAGCCCTTGATTAGTTGAATCAGGTCTGTAACAAAAATGTCCAACATTGGGGTTATGCGAGGGCTGGACACTGACTCGCATAACCGCAATGTCTATGTTTGCCAAATGGGCCATTCAAGAGAATTCAGTCCCCCCAGGGCCAAGCTGGCGTATTGTGTCTGTACTTCTGTTTGAAAGAATTTTAACTTATTACCACCACGGCGGACACAGACGACGCAGAGACTAAAGAGAACATCTGGATCGCACTGGAGGGGAAGAAGGGACGATCAAAATAATTTGTGATGGAGAACTCAAAGAAAAATAGGTTATTGCGGTACGCTGCTCTTCAGATTAGTTTTAGAGGGGCTTGTGTTTGTTTAAAGAATGAGCAGAAATGATTGGCTTGCAGGATTTTTCTACTTTTTCTATGCCAGCCAGGCATAGAATGATCTCCCTTGGCACTAAGAGCTCCTTCACAGACTATATGATGTGTCAGGCCTCTCAAAAGTATACTCTGCTCTTATGGAGTAATAAACTCTGTAGACATTGCCAGGCATGAGAGAGCTCATAAAATCTATTCCACACCTTTTTTTAAGATTCCATTTTTGCTACTTTTAACTTGTAATGTTCTTTACTGGTTTTCGCGCAATGTGTCTTGTTTTTATCCAGGGGAAGTTCTCCTCCAAACAGCTGGGTGACATTGCTGGCATCTGCCTGGTCCACACCGCCAAGGGTGGGAAGGAAGTGAAAGAAGAGGCATTCTGGCACGTGGAGGAGGTTGTCGTCATAGAGAAAGAGCTAAGACAGGTGAATGATCCCTATCCTGAACCCATGTACTGTATATGAACCATCTGGGGCTTATTCGGTCGGGTGCAAAACCCTGCAGCTAGAAATATATTGTGTGGAAACACGTGTTCTCGGTCTTGTGGAAGAGAATCATTTTCCTTTTGTATCTCTCCTGTTCCAGGTTCCTATTCATCTGCAACATGTATTTCATGTCTTCCATTTTATCCAATTTATTACAAAAAGAGCACATACAAAAAGGATAATATACAAGCCTTGAAATTAAATTGAAATAAAAAAAACAGAACAGTTTGGGTTTTAGCGATGCAACTTTTAAAATCATTATTATTAGTAATAAATAAAGTACAAAATTCCACTAAATGTGAATCTAACATTTACACAATATGCATCAACACTCATCATTAATGAGCTATTGCTTTAATATTAATGATAAATAGTTCTACTCTCCAATAAAATATCAGTCACAGCTAAACAGCAGATCTCATTCAAAGATGGCGGCAGCCCTATCACTGGCATTTGGGGTATTTCCTCTTTCCTTCAGTTTGTTAGATGCAAGCAGCAGCAAAATTAATTATTAGTATTATTCTTAGTATATCTGCAAATATTTTCACCATATACTTATATACCATCAAGAATATATATCCAAACCTGAGAAAAACATGCATTTTTAGTTAGTTTGTGCTTTAAGAGATCCTCTGTTGTTGTTTTCCCTTGAGAGGATTGTGATGGAAACATTGGATGGGTTCTGAGGGATGGACGATCATGAAAAAAAAGAGGGAAAGATGAACACAGTGAAACATGCCTCTTTCTACAAAGCTTTTGGTCAAATATTTCATACATTTGTATAAAACAAATTAGTTGTTTCAAAGGAATGATCAGATTAGGTACAATTTAGAGTTTAACTCAAAAAGATGGAGAGAAACTCCAAATACTCCTAGCTGCTTTCCTTTCTCTCATAAGGTAACCACAGATCTATTTGGTTAGTGAAAGCATGAATATGCCAACCACGCCACCTGAAGTTCCCACACTTATGGGGGCTGACATACTGTATTTATTTCACCTTGCAGGTTGGTCAGTGGTAACCTTAAAGAGAGACAAAAAAACAGTAGTATCTGGACATGGCTTTCAGGTAAATGAGTGCAGGAGTTAGTGTGGTTTAAATCATAAGGTAATATCTCTTGACACTAGAAGCGAGGCACTTGTTGGACTCAAAACTACATGTTTTTCTGGAAAAGAGAGAAGAAGAAATATCCCATGACAAAGAAGAGTAGGAATATGCTTCGTTAAAAGACAATGGATGGAGGGATGAAAGGCAGAGAGCTGGAAATGACAGAGTATATAATAATAATGATAATAAAACATCTATGTTCGTAAACTGTTATGCCAGTGAGAGGGTTCCCATGTTAAAACGAAAGAGTGCAAAACGAGAGACAAGAAAACAATTACAAACTGAAAACGATTTCACTCCATTGCAGTTTGTCCACTAACATCACAGCATAGAGGATGAGAGAATTGCATTGAATGGAATGTAACCAAGATATCCACAGCACCACGAGAGCCGGCCAGACAGCTCAGCCCGGGACGGTAAACATCGCACAGCCGGTTCAAAACAGCAGGTTTTTTTTAGTTTCTTCAGGATAAATAACAACTGCATGCAGAGCATTCCCATTTAAAACAATGCAAAAAAATGAGGTAAATCATTTTTTTTTGTTATTACTAAATAAATTATGATTCAATTGCAAAAAAAAAACAACAACTATATAAAATTAAATATGTAGCCATGATATCTACAGTTAGTAATAAATAATGATTGTTAAATACGTAAGGCATCTCAACTGACAACACCCTGTGTAAACTATCAAAACATCCCATAGAAAACTCCACTAACGGAAGCGGCAGTATCAACACGGGCAGAGCACAGGACAGTAAGGGTCCGTCCCAATCCTTCACAGCTAATCCTTCCATTTTTCCTAATGCTTCAATACGGAGTCCTCACTGCATATGACAGATAGGTTTTTAAGGATTGACACTGCTATGTAGTGTTTATGCACATTGACTCTAGACATAACAGAGCAACAGATCATAACGAAATTACATAAAACATTTAAATACTCCGTTTCTTTTTTTTTTAACAATAAAAGTGTTCTATGACCCTTATTTTCCCGCCCAGCCCTGTCCGTGTGTACTGTGGATACATTGTTGTTCTAGCAATACAGCGTAGAAACCAGCATAGCAACCACAAGGGGAGATCTGTCACACAAAAACACAAGGCTAACTACTAAGCTCCTCACTCAGTCCAAAACACTGTTTATATACCTAAATATACAGAAACCAACAATACCAAAGAAAGAGGTTGTTGCTATATCTATCATAACATGTGCTTGTTCTTTAGGCAATAAGGTAAACATCCCAATAGGATTCAGGTTCGTTTGCCACCTAAAAGGGGCAAGATGAACACACACTACAGGTCAAGGTCAGCCACTGACATCGTGCTCTGTTAGTGTTGAGAAAGATAGTCACAGCTCAGATGAACTAAGTCATGCACAGACAACCCACTCCACTGCCCTTATTATATATTTTTTTGGACGCTAACACAACAGCCCAAGCCAACATTGAAACATGCATTTCACTACACTGCTCAGCCGTAACACCTGCGCCAGGAGGGGATGGCACAGAGTCGCTGTTTCCAGGGCAGATAAACCTCCTGCATACCCAGAATGCCCCACACCTCACCCACTCACTCACTCACTCACTGCAGAGCATGATGGGGGATTAGGTCTTACTACATTTTATAAAGTCCTCATTTGGCTTTGTATTCTACAAGCCCTCCAATCAAACCACGTTAATCTAACTTCTATATTCTATATAACCTTTGACACACACTTGAACCCGCATTGGTTAAATACACACTGAAACCCACACACTGGGACAGAACACACACACATTAACCGGTGCTGCAGCAGGTCAAGCACTACCATAACTCATTTGGTTAAACACTCACTAACCTGTGTATTTACTCAAACACGCCAACCCATGCATTGGGGCGGGCCGACATGGCAGCAGGCCGACATGGCAGCAGGCCGACATGGCAGCAGGCCGACATGGCAGCAGGCCGACATGGCAGCAGGCCGACATGGCAGCAGGCCGACATGGCAGCAGGCCGACATGGCAGCAGGCCGACATGGCAGCAGGCCGTCATGGCAGCAGTGAAATAGTCGTATTATGTCCTAACACTGATGACAGCATCAGTCCCAAGCAAATGTACAACTACTGTATTGCATACATACCACTGTCTGCTACTACTACTGTTTTACCACAAATGATCTGTAGGCAAACATGGCGACAGGGATATTACGTGGTCGATTTACATTCCTGTTGTGGCAGAATAAGCAAGGTGTGTGTGTGTGTGTGTGTCACTCAGTACATTAATGTCATGGCTTTAAGAACACGCTACAAAGACACAGGAAACAGGACACACACCTGCCTCCCCTACCTACAACAACACGACAGCATCAACATCCCACCTCCAGCAAGCAACTAGTAAACCCTGTGTGCGTGTATATAGTATGTATGTGTGAGTGTGTCTTTTTGCCGGGGATGTGCTTTTATTGAGAAAGGTAGAGAGAGACTCCATTTTCTCGTGAAGTAAGTAATCCTGGATTGGCTCAGTAAAGCGTGAGTCAGAGGGTGATGATGTCACATAACGTCTGGAGACATTTGGCAAAGCACCCGTGTGGGGAGGGACCAGGGCCGGGGTGGAGGGGAGCGGGTAACACATCAGGGTGATTGACAGCAGCCAGGCCGTCAGGATTCACCCCCGGGCAATCAGCTGTCGGGATGGAGCTGCGTCTCAATGTCCACGCGGCAGATTGGACACTTTCTACTGGTCGCCAGCCACTGGTCCACACAGCCCTGGTGGAAGAGGTGCATGCAGGGTAACCGCCTGGATTGGGGAGAAAAGGAAGAAGTTATATCGTCTGGCCGTCAACTCACACAGAGAGAAAATATATAATATGCACATCGCACTGGTTCAGGGGGAACTTACTGCAAATCTGATGCTCCCACACAACAAATCACCTGGGAGCATATCAGCTGCAGATATCATCATTCAGAGGTTCCTGACAGTTCTTACCTGACGTCCTCTGCCTCCTCCAGCATAGACAGGCAGATGGTGCATTTCTCATCCGCATCAGTATCCTCGTCTTTCTCACCAATCTTCATCTCCAGAGGCTTCCTCTGTGGACCAATCAAATGACATATCCAGATTAGAATCAGATGGGGTCTTCAGTGCTCAATAGTTTTTAAAGAAACAAAAGGCTTCAGAAGTAAAGCGACATTGCTTTTATAAAACTTTGAGTTTGTAAGCAGTACCATATCATACCACACAGAATGCTAACCAGTGCTTGTGTATCTATGATGAGTTTGTGTAGTTGAGGTGATTTGGAATCATACTTTAGTGGTGAGGTAGCCTTGTCTGAGACTTGTAAGCCCTCAGACCTTGAGGATGTCTTCTTCGTCTAATGGTTAAGACATTCAATTCTCACTGGTTACATTTGCAATATAGCTCCACTCGTGTGTGTATATTTGTAGCTCAAATAGCCTCCTCACCTTCTTGTATTTGTGTGGGAAGGTGAATCTCTCTATGGTGGTCTGAACTGCTCCTCTACTGACACTTCCCAGCCTGTCTTCAAGTTGCAACAGCTCCTAGGGCACAGGTGAACAAGGCTTTAGACAGAACTTCGAGGCATTTGCAATTACAAGTGCACTGGCACCAGGATATACTGTATATCAGGGATATATAACAGATAAGGCCTTGCCATTAAAGCTTAATTGTTAAAAACACGTGTAGTACACATGTATAACACTACTAATAACAGATATAGAATACAGCTATGGGTAAAACAGAATAGGGTCGGATACATCTAGAGATGGACGTTTACCTCATAGCTCTCTCGTACAGCCGAAGCGTGGCGTGAAGGGTTGAGGCCCTGTAGAGCCAGCAGGTGGAGCTGGGGGTACGGATAGTTTCTGATCTCGTGCACAACCTGTCGAAAAAACACACACAACACTTTAGTCATCCACAGAACATCGTAAGATATGACCAAACATACAGCACTTTACAGAAGTCAAGCGAAAACGTAAACCTAATAAAACAGCAAGTCGATGTTAACAGAGAAAGACATCAAACGACTAACATAGACCCCAAAACAGGCAGCAGCGCATAGACCCCAAAACAGGCAGCAGCGCATAGACCCCAAAACAGGCAGCAGCGCATAGACCCCAAAACAGGCAGCAGCGCATAGACCCCAAAACAGGCAGCAGCGCATAGACCCCAAAACAGGCAGCAGCACATAGACCCCAAAACAGGCAGCAGCGCATAGACCCCAAAACAGGCAGCAGCGCATAGACCCCAAAACAGGCAGCAGCGCAGTCTCAAAAACCCTGAAGCAGAGAAAGACACTGAACAATTAACATAGACAGAAAAAAACTACAACAAAGCAGAGACGGACCAAAACAGCCAAGTCATGGACGTACCACTTGTGTAGAGGTGGTGTTCCTGGGAAAGTGGTGCATTCTGGGGGATGCCGCCAGGTAATGCTGATAGTGCTGTGGAAGCTGCTGGAGCTGGTACTGATGGTGAGAGAGGCCAGCGTCCACACTGAGGTCCCTACGAACAGAGGGACAGAGAGAGACCTATATTAACATCACTTACAGACGGGCTGTGATAAATAGCAATTGAAACACAAGAAAATCTGCCTACTGTTTGTAGAGACCAGGTCCCGGTTGTTTGATTGATTGACAAGATGAACTCTGCTTATTGTTCAATCATGTACCAAGGCCGCTAAAGACTTCAGCTAATTTAATATTTTGGCTCCTTGAGCGCCGAACGGCTCATGTGAGCGAGCTTTACGAAGCGCACCGCTTGCAGAACGACTTGTGTCTCGCCACCCTACTCCCATTGAAGTCTAAGAAACCTTCGCCGCTTCCCGCGGCCCTTCTGATCAAATCAAAGTTTATTGGTCGCGTACACAGTTTAGCAGGTGTTATAGCAGGTGTTATAGCAGGTGTTATAGCAGGTGTTTCTATGCTAATGTTACTAGCTCCTAACAATGTAGTAAAACATCAAACACTTCAAATGAAAGGTTGAAAAACAAATACAAGAAATCAAGAACGGCGGGACAGTTTAGCATTTAACTCCCAAATGGTTAAGGTTGGGATTTGGAACGGTTCTGCTAATAATAGATCCGTTCTTATGAGTAACTTCTTCCCGAACCCATAAACACTCCCGATATGCTCCCTACAGGCCAGTGGAGACACCTAAATCAACAACAACATTAATGCCAGACAGACGTGGGGATGGAACAATGACTTATCGTCTCCACAGCTCCTGGTTTAATTTCAAACAGTGACTCACCAGTCTGTGCCCTCGGCCAGGTAGCGCGGCTGCTGGCTGATTGGCTGCGGGACGTGGAGGGGAGGGGAGTAGTCGTACCCCGAGCTGAGCCTGTGAGGGTTCAGAGGAACGCGCTCCGGTGTTCGTCTGCACGGAGGAGGCATTTAGATCAGTTAGCATTTGGAAATAGGAGGGGCTGGAGTGTTCATGTGTCTGTTCATGTGTTTGTGTGTGAGAGAGAGGGAGCAACAGCGGGTATCAAAGTGTGTGTCTAAGTGAGCATCCAAGAGTGTGTTTAACTGAGCATGTCAAAGTGTGTGGTCGTACCTGGAGTGTGGGAGGAGTCTGTGGTGCTGCGCCTCTAGAAGCTGCTGCTGGATGAGGTATTGCTGGTGTAAGGCTTGAGGTAGGAACGGAGGCCCCGGGACGTCCTGGAACGGAGGGGGGGCCGGCAGGGCCGTCAGGGGCGGAGGGTGGCGGGGGGCTGGGGACAGGTGAGGGGCCAGGCCGGTCTGGGGGGGCTGGCTGGCATGACCCAGGGGGAACTCGGCTGAGATGGAAGCCTGGGGGGCCCCCAGGTTAATGTGTCGGCAGGAGGTAGCATGGCTGTGCTGATGCCTGGTGAAGTGTGCTCCTGCGGGAGACAAGCGCACCCAATCAGGATTCAGAGGAAGTAGGCCCCAACCAATCAAGACAAGACCGAAAAGATACTGAGCCAATCATAAAAACAACACCCACCTACAGAGTAGACAGACAAAGTGATCAACCAAGACAAGAGAACACTTACCCAATCAGAGAAGACGCCAGAGAGAGTAGAAAGATTGAGTGATCACACCAATCAGATATCACACAGAACAACTACACAGACATTTTACAATATATTTTAGTAATTTAGCAGATGCTATAGGCAGACAAATCCTTCTCAGACAGAAACCACAACCACGGACACAGACAGAGACCAAACCAACAGTCAGAACACAGAGACGGACACAGAAAGAGATCAAACCAACAGTCAGAACACAGAGACGGACACAGACAGAGACCAAACCAACAGTCAGAACACAGAGACGGACACAATCGTAAACACACAATCAGAAACAGACTGACCTACACACACACACAAACACACGAGATCACTCACACACAGTCATACAGATCACTCACACACAAACACACGAGATCACTCACACACAGTCATACAGATCACTCACACACAGTCATAAAGATCACTCACACACAAACACACGAGATCACTCACACAGTCATACAGATCACTCACACACAGTCATAAAGATCACTCACACACAAACACACGAGATCACTCACACAGTCATACAGATCACTCACACATAGTCATAAAGATCACTCACACACAAACACACAAGATCACTCACACACAAACACACAAGATCACTCACACAAACACACGAGATCACTCACACAGTCATACAGATCACTCACACACAGTCATACAGATCACTCACACAAACACACGAGATCAAACACAGTCATACAGATCACTCACACAGTCATACCGATCACTCACACACAAACACACGAGATCACTCACACAGTCATACAGATCAATGATACACAGAGAGAAAACAGAAAGTGACCTCACCCAGGAAGAGAACACAAAACAGGTGAAAGAGCAGATGAAGAACAGACAAAGTGACCTCCATGGAGCGACCTCTAACCTCCATACAGAGCCAAACTTTCCTGCTCATATCCTGCCGTTCTACAGTCAGCTGGGAACGAAGGAGTTCACTGGGCGCAGACCACTGGCCTTTAGTTTGATGTGGACTTTATGCATGTCTCTGATAATATCAGCTAGGTTTGATGTGGACTTTATGCATGTCTCTGATAATATCAGCTAGGTTTGATGTGGACTTTATGCATGTCTCTGATAATATCAGCTAGGTTTGATGTGGACTTTATGCATGTCTCTGATAATATCAGCTAGGTTTGATGTGGACTTTATGCATGTCTCTGATAATATCAGCTAGGTTTGATGTGGACTTTATGCATGTCTCTGATAATATCAGCTAGGTTTGATGTGGACTTTATGCATGTCTCTGATAATATCAGCTAGGTTTGATGTGGACTTTATGCATGTCTCTGATAATATCAGCTAGGTTTGATGTGGACTTTATGCATGTCTCTGATAATATCAGCTAGGTTTGATGTGGACTTTATGCATGTTCCCTGGGTTTAATTGGACCTTGAATGAACATAGATTTTCATATGGTAGAGTTCCCGTGTATGAGAATGTTTAACGTGATGTGGTGGTTCTTCAACATGCTACTTATTCACACAGAATACAGCTACTGTCTACCTGCCTCTCCAGCTGTGAGATGTAACTGTAGTACTACCATTAGACCTCTGAGCACTAGGGCTAAAGGCCTCTCTCATTATGGAGCCTGGCATTATGGGATCAACTGCTACAGCCACCAGCCGCTTGGGTGCGACTCAAAGCGGCCTCTCTTTATCTCATTTTCTTAATCTTTCCTGATCTGGAAAGACAGGGCAGGTAAACACAACATGGAAGATAGACATGCTAAAATTGCTTTCACCTGTCCAGTGCTCGGTTTCACTATGGGACTTAAGCTTAAGAATAAAATTAAAAAATGCATTCTTCTTTCCTAAAACGGCCGAAGATGTAACATGCGTTTCCCAAAAACACCAAGAACAGAGAACGGAGGATGGACGTTTTCGATATTGATAGGATCGAAGGAAACGCTGCTCTCAGATCAGCTTTCTCCATTCAAATAATAGCTTCAACATGAACATTTTCACACAATACTGACAACAGATCAGCCCCTAAAGCGATATTACCAGCTATGGCTGCAAATATTGAGGCGGCTTATTCAAATCAAATCAAATCGTATTGGTCACATACACGTGTTTAGCAGACGTTGTTGCGGGTGTAGCGAAATGCTTGTGCTTCTAGCTCCGACAGTGCAGTAATATCTAACAGGTTCACAACATATACCCAAGTACACATAAATCTATGTAAGGAATGGATTAAGAATATATACATATATGTCAGAGCGGGCATTAGACTAAAGATACAGTGGCGTACTATATACATATGAGATGGGTGATGCAATATGTAAACACAAATAAAGTGTCTAAGATACAGTAGAATAGTGTAGAGTGCAGTTTATACATAGAGATGAGTGATGCAGAAACATTATTAAAGTGACTAGTGTTCCAGTTCTTAAAGTGGCCAGTGATTCCTAATCTATGCCTTTAGGCAGCAGCCTCTAATGTAATAGTGATGGCTGTTTAGCTGTCTGATGGCCTTGAGATAGAAGCTGTTTTTCAGTCTCTTTGTCCCAGCTTTGATGCACCTGTAGTGACCTCGCCTTCTGGATGATAGCGGGGTGAACAGGCAGTGGCTAATGCTTACCCAATAATAAAATCACTAAAATCACAGATTTGGCACATCATGTTAGGCTACACATCATTAAATATATTTAGACAAATTACAGAAAGTAGCAAAATAAGAACTTATAGCCTTTGACTACAACTACAGTTGCTAATGTCTTTGCAATTGATACAAACAAGCGACATATACAAAAAAGTAGGCTTATAGCCTACTGTTTATATTTTAATGCAGTCATCTCAGTTTTCATTTGTATATGTCACTTGTTTGTATCAATTGCAAAGACATTAAGCAACTTTGTATTTGTAGTCAAATCAAATGTTATTTGTCACATGCGCAGTTTTAAGAAACGTTATTCTGAAGTTATTGGCTGTTGGAGGCGGATAAACAAAGTGATTCTCTGTTTAGAGTACATCTTCTGTGTATAAAGTCATGCGGGAGGGCAGGAAAGCATCTAACAGTGCAGTTAGCGCTCTGGTCTGAGGAGAGCCGTTAGATTACGAGTGTTTTCAAGTGCAACGTTAATAACAATGGTTTTGGGAAACAGCTCTGAGATTTAATGACCCTCCTACGAAGGTTCTAACGATGAATTTAGCCTTAAGATGCTTTTGAGAAACCGGGCCAAGTTCTCTTTCAGATCTGTGTGAAGGACAAAGGAAAGGACACAAGAGGAAGCCAATTTAGACAATTAGACTATTGAGGTGCAGACCTGTAGCTAATCCTACACTTCCATCTGAGGCAAGCTGCTGCTGATATATTCCCCATGTATCACCCCCCGTGTTAATGCCGCCTCTCGGTCTGTCTCTCTGTCGATCAAAGGAGGAGTTGTGAAGCACTGGCCAATCAGCACGCTGCTGGGTCGCAGCCAAACAATCAATATCCATTACTCCCAGAGGAGGGAGGTGTGGTGAGGAGGGGGAGGCAGCTGCTCCTTCAGGCCTGTTATAGCCCCCCAGCTGTCAGAGCCAGGGAACAGACACCAATCTGGGGGGGGAACTAGCCCTCATATAAAAAGTACAGACCAACCAACTGCCTATGAACGGGCAGGCTCCAACCAACTGCCTATGAACGGGCAGGCTCCAGCCAACTGCCTATGAACAGGCAGGCTCCAGCCAACTGCCTATGAACAGGCAGGCTCCAGCCAACTGCCTATGAACAGGCAGGCTCCAGCCAACTGCCTATGAACAGGCAGGCTCCAACCAACTGCCTATGAACGAGGCTCCATGTAGATCTTTTGTGCCGTCAGTTTATTCAGCAAGCGGGTTATTCCTCACAAAACAACAAAAAAGGCCCTGCTTTTTTAATGTACTCCCTAGAAGGGTCCTTTTCACAATGTGTTCCCTAGAAGGGTCCTTTTCACAATGTGTTCCCTAGAAGGGTCCTTTTCACAATGTCTTCCCTAGAAGGGTCCTTTCACAATGTGTTCCCTAGAAGGGTCCTTTTCACAATGTGTTCCCTAGAAGGGTCCTTTCACAATGTGTTCCCTAGAAGGGTCCTTTCACAATGTGTTCCCTAGAAGGGTCCTTTTCACAATGTGTTCCCTAGAAGGGTCCTTTTCACAATGTGTTCCCTAGAAGGGTCCTTTTCACAATGTGTTCCCTAGAAGGGTCCTTTTCACAATGTGTTCCCTAGAAGGGTCCTTTTCACAATGTGTTCCCTAGAAGGGTCCTTTCAAAATGTGTTCCATAGAAGGGTCCTTTCACAATGTGTTCCATAGAAGGGTCCTTTCACAATGTGTTCCATAGAAGGGTCCTTTCACAATGTGTTCCATAGAAGGTTCCTTTCACAATGTCTTCCCTAGAAGGGTCCTTTCACAATGTGTTCCCTAGAAGGGTCCTTTTCACAATGTGTTCCCTAGAAGGGTCCTTTTCACAATGTGTTCCCTAGAAGGGTCCTTTTCACAATGTGTTCCCTAGAAGGGTCCTTTCACAATGTGTTCCCTAGAAGGGTCCTTTTCACAATGTGTTCCCTAGAAGGGTCCTTTTCACAATGTGTTCCCTAGAAGGGTCCTTTTCACAATGTGTTCCCTAGAAGGGTCCTTTTCACAATGTGTTCCCTAGAAGGGTCCTTTTCACAATGTGTTCCCTAGAAGGGTCCTTTCACAATGTGTTCCCTAGAAGGGTCCTTTCACAATGTGTTCCCTAGAAGGGTCCTTTTCACAATGTGTTCCCTAGAAGGGTCCTTTCACAATGTGTTCCCTAGAAGGGTCCTTTTCACAATGTGTTCCCTAGAAGGGTCCTTTTCACAATGTGTTCCCTAGAAGGGTCCTTTTCACAATGTGTTCCCTAGAAGGGTCCTTTTCACAATGTGTTCCCTAGAAGGGTCCTTTTCACAATGTGTTCCCTAGAAGGGTCCTTTCAAAATGTGTTCCATAGAAGGGTCCTTTCACAATGTGTTCCATAGAAGGGTCCTTTCACAATGTGTTCCATAGAAGGGTCCTTTCACAATGTGTTCCATAGAAGGTTCCTTTCACAATGTCTTCCCTAGAAGGGTCCTTTCACAATGTGTTCCATAGAAGGGTCCTTTCACAATGTGTTCCATAGAAGGGTCCTTTGGAGGAAGAACAGTTGACATTTGTTCAACTTCTATATGCCTGTAGAGTATAATATGTTAAACAATGTATTGAAAAAAATTGCCAAATAATCTTTGGGGGTATTTTGTCAATATTCATGTTTATATTTTTAAATATTCATAAATTAATGAAATAAAATTGTGATCATTTAACATCAATTCTTGCTTTGTAGCGCCTACAGAATGAAACATTATGGAGTCTTAAAGAAGGCCAAAGGAAGGCCAAAATTAATTATATCTCAATTATACTTTAAGATACAAAATGCCAAATATATGTCAACAATCCCTCCTCCGAAAGGACCCTTCTAGGGAAGACATTGTGAAAAGGACCCTTCTAGGGAAGACATTGTGAAAGGGACCCTTCTAGGGAACACATTGTGAAAAGGACCCTTCTATGGAACACATTGTGAAAAGGACCCTTCTAGGGAAGACATTGTGAAAAGGACCCTTCTAGGGAAGACATTGTGAAAAGGACCCTTCTAGGGAAGACATTGTGAAAAGGACCCTTCTAGGGAAGACATTGTGAAAAGGACCCTTCTAGGGAAGACATTGTGAAAAGGACCCTTCTAGGGAAGACATTGTGAAAAGGACCCTTCTAGGGAAGACATTGTGAAAAGGACCCTTCTAGGGAAGACATTGTGAAAAGGACCCTTCTAGGGAAGACATTGTGAAAAGGACCCTTCTAGGGAAGACATTGTGAAAAGGACCCTTCTAGGGAAGACATTGTGAAAAGGACCCTTCTAGGGAAGACATTGCGAAAGGACCCTTCTATGGAACACATTGTGAAAGGACCCTTCTAGGGAACGCATTGTGAAAAGGACCCTTCTAGGGAACACATTGTGAAAGGACCCTTCTAGGGAACACATTGTGAAAAGGACCCTTCTAGGGAACACATTGTGAAAGGACCCTTCTAGGGAACACATTGTGAAAGGACCCTTCTAGGGAACACATTGTGAAAGTTTTAGTTTTGTGAGGAATCAGCCAAGCTGTGTGTGTTTGGACTATTATTGTGATAAAACAATACTACTGAACTCTATAAATGATAGTGGCTCGTAAAACAGTTATGCAACGTTGTTCTAATTTGATGCAGAGACAAGAGAGTTTAATCATTATCTTTACTGTTCAGAGGGGAATTTCCAGTAGCATGATTATGATAAACAGAGGTGTACTCGATACTTATAGATTACTTTTTAGCTGATAGTTGAATCACATTGTGTTACCAATTGGTTGGACTATTTAATTACAACCCAAAGGTTACTTCAGGCTAACTCAAAATGGTATAATACAGTATACTGTATATTGCCGAGACACAGGAAACCCAGTGAACCTCTGAGCCATAAGAAGATAAATTATGTTGGCTGGCTGAAGGGCTTTGGTGGAACAGAGGATACCATTTCAAAGCATTTTCACTCCGTTCCGACTGAGTGCTTTACGTCACAGTTGTGCAAATATACAGTGACCCCAATAACAAGGGGTTCAACTGACCCCAATATCAAAAGGAAAACATTAGCATATTTTTTATTTTATTTGGATAGAACAATATTTCAGGGTGGAAACAACCAGTGCTATGATGACAGGGTTGTCCCCAGTATTTTTTAACAAGGTGGTGCTGCTTTTAACAGGGGGTGGGATTGTTGCGTTTTTGAACACCTGTAACAAGGTGGACGAGCACCACTCTTACATTCTTTGGAGAGAACCCTGGATGATTATAATTGTAAATGGACCATCAAATAAAATAGCCTACTAAAAGCCTACTAAAGACCTTATTTGGCACAAATTGCACCACTGACAGCCTCAGCAGCATACAGCCTGTTTCCTATTATTGACTGTCTGCTCATACCTCTGTGCTGAGCTCAAGCTGCAAATCTCCTGACTGGTGCATATCGGAGCTCAGACCCTCCAGAGCTGCACGCACACACTCAGCCCCTCCCCCACGGTGCGGCTGCGGCATAGCCCCCCCCCCCCCCCCGTTAACTGACAGGCCTATAGCCCTGCCCACCCATGACTGCAGCAGTCTGACGTCCGACCCGGCTGTCTCTGCAGCTTTATAATCACTGCTACTACTCCCCACAACATAATCCCCATCTTCTCTACACACCCCATTCCCTCGGCAGCATGAGCGTCACATTACTTTACGATGCACGAATAGGCGGGTGACGAGGTAATGTGTAGTCTAAGCAGTGCAGTAGCTATCAACCAATCATGAAGGATTTAGTACCTAGGTTATCTGATGTAATGGCATGTAATGTTGCCCAAGTGCAGGGGTTAGTAGGAAATTGGAAACTGGTTTGAGGAGGGGGTAGCTGAGAAATACCTTACGTTTTACATATAAATAACCCAAAGTACCAAAAGATTCATAAATCATTATGATATAGGTGTCCGGTGCGTACTAATGTATAGTAACAAAGTGCTCATATCAATCCTTGTGGTCTGAGATGATTTAATCTCATGCTTAGAATACACAAGTCTAAAGCAGCTGCTTGCATGGAACACTACAGTAGTGTGTAATTATTAATGGACTGACGAATATGACCTTGTAAGTATTTGAAGGCGGTGACAACCTTTACCTGTGTGCTTTAGGTAGGAAGGCTATAAACCTTAGCCAGACATCTTAGGTTTTTTGGTAAAAGCAACTGTCATAGAAAGCCTCTTCTCCTCAAAACAACATGAGATCACAAATACATGAGGGCAGTTAAGTAGGCATGAAAACTGTTCAGCACTAGCATTGCAGACCTTTATTGAATTGGCCAAATTTAACACAATCTAGCCTACATTTCTATCATCAACAAATAGCCCTAGCTCAGATAACAAAAGTGACTTATTTTACTTTAAACAAATATTTGGGCATTTTCATATCGCACTTCAATCAGATCTAATTTTGTCTGTGTATAAAAGTGATACACCCACATAGAAGTCTGCTGAAGACATTATCCAAGAGGTCAAATAAGGCCTGAGGTGTTATGCTTTCGTCCCAGATTTATACCAATTCAGGGTTGATGCAATGTATTTTACTTTATACATTTTAGTGTATTGAGACATTCAAATGCATTTTAAATACAGTATGATTCATTGTGCTTTTACAAAAACAAATATAAAGTTGTTTTGCTAATTGAGTTCAGTTTGCTGCTGATTGATTGATCTAGCTCACCTGAACAGCTAGGTGCCATTCCACAGTGAAGAAAAAGAGAATTATGCATCTAAGTGTATATATGTCAAGGTAAAGACTTCACTTGTTCGTTGCGATGATACAGGCTATTCTATATATTTGGTAGTTTATATAGCAAATATAACATCATTGAAATGCCTTATGTCGACCAACTCAGTCTGTAAATCTATTGAATGGCTGGTGTCACTTGTGTCAAGACTATTTTCAAGAACACCAAAGTAAACAGAACCGGCATGACCTCCATAGCATTTAAATCAGTGTTTTATGTTGTGTGTCATGTAGAGGAACTTCAAGGTGTGTATTCAGCCTCATTAACAAAACACAAAATCTCCCATCCTGGTCCGTTTCTGAAAGACACTATTTCAAGATTCATTATTTTGCAAAAGATTCAACACCAAATTCATCAGTTGCGTGTGACATATGGGGCATATATACGGAATAACACTTTCATTAAATAACTAAAACCGAGACTGGCAGAAAAGGGTGAAAGGAAGACCATGTTTTGCTCCCTAATACAGGAAACAACCAATGTGTCACAGCTGACAAGAGTCAAATACAGATGGAATGTGTATTGATTGGGGAGGAGGGGGGGGGGGGCTGACTATGGTTTGAACGTTAATCCCTGCCTCCCATGTCTCAGTCAAAATGTATTTTCCCAGCAGGACCGAGTGACATGACTGTTCCTAATCCTATGACTGGGGAGAGAGCAGCACCCTGAAGTGCCTCCGCAAGAGAGAGAGATGAGAGCACAGAGTGGTAGAGGGGGGGGGGACTGCCTTAGTGACGGCACGGTGGTGGGGAGGGTGGGGGGGGACACACACATGGAAATCAGCAAAAAGCACACTGAAGGTTAGGAAAAATACTACAAGTCTTTATTGGAAAATATTAGTATGTGTGGCACTGTGTGATAATAGTAATAATATAAGTACATGCAAATAAAGCCCCAGGGCAAGGCCTGACCATGCTCTGCAGGGTTAACAGAACAGAAGCAGCATCCAATGAGTAGATGTGTATGCTACAGCACATTTCAGTACAGCAGGGACATCTCTACACCAAGATTACATTGGAATCTGCTGTTCAATGTGAAAACAGAAAAGTAATAAAAAAAAATGACCATGCATTAGGTTCTAATACAAGAACATAAAAGAGAGATACCACAACCAAAGAATAAAGACATTTTGATTGTAAAAGGAGTTCTACAGCAGTGCAGGATATACACATCCCTGTAAAATGGATAGCATTCTGTGGACGTGTAGAGACTGGGGAGTTTGGCATGGCCGCGGATCAGGGAATTTTAAACAGCAAGTCAAGTTAAGTCTCGCCGATTGGGTTCATTCAATTAGAAGTGACAAAATCTCCTACACACGTATAGGATTTATTCACTAGAACAGGTGCATGGACCATCAATTTAGGATTGGTGATTGTTGGGGGGAAAAAAGGCATGCAAATTAGAATGCAGATTTATTGCAGCCAGTTGTCCAATTTGTTAATTGTGATTAGGATGATAGCATTTGGAAGGGGGAATGAATGTGATTTGTTTCAAACAGGCTATCAGGTCCAATTGACAACTGCAAGGTGGTACAATGCACCTTTGATTCAAGAGGGATGACTGGAGACAGCTATCCACAAATTCGATCAAACCTGGCTGTAATCTAATCGAGGGGTCAAGGGGTCAAAATGTATCCACTTTACAGACATTTACAGCAGAATGTAGTCTATCAACACTGAATGGGAGAATCACAATGACATTTTGTATTAATAACTCTAATGCTACAATGGGTTATTTACTAAAGAGCAACATGACAGTTTAAATAAAGACAACCTGTTTTCTAGAGAAGGTGTTATTTAGTCTGTTACACAGAAGGATACGGTATGAGTGGGAGAACTCGGTTTTAATGTCGTCTTCAGATGGAAATAGGAAATGAGGAAGAAGGGGTTCACAATACGGCTAGATGCAGAGAGCAGGCAGAGGGCTACGGCAGACAGCAGCAGATGATCGTTAGCAACACAATGAAGGGGACAAAGGTCTGAGAAATGCGGAATGTAGCGCCAGCCTCGATACTATGGAACAGGGAAGAAGAACACAAATAAAAGCACAATGAAGTCATTGGTGCTTAATGCATGTCCTTTAGAATGGCACGTTCATATTATTACTACATGACTAGTATAGCCTTTTACTGCATATCGAGGATGTCAATTTGGTTACTATGACGATCGCAATAGAGCGAAACAAAAGGCAATCACTTGTGCTCATGTCTTTCCTTGAACATATAACGTTAACTTGAGATGGGGTTTGGTTTCTGGTTTGAGACACGAAAAAAAGTAATTTACAAAAAGGTTTACGGGATAGTGTTTCTGAAAACGCGTCATTAGACCGCAGTGCATTTGAACCCACCTAACCATGTGGCAGTCGTTTTTGGGAGTTAATTGCATAATAAAAATGTATATAAATTAGGGATTTAGTAAGCCGACTTAAAAGTACAGCCTCAGCCAATAACACCAAGCTACATACACACCAAACAGTTCGCTGAAGGCAACTGACCCCACAGCACACAATATATTGTCAAGGCTCTTAGACTCGTCAAAACCAATACATGATGAGGACGGGGAACAACTGATGTCACTGATGTGATGTTCGATCTAATGTATTAGTCGACGGTGTAAAATATACATTTGCCGTTTGAGTACTGTAGGCCAAATTGGTAGAAACGACACCGCGAGCTGTATCCTACTGTAGTTAGAAACGGTATCCTACTGTAGTTAGAAACGGTATCCTACTGTAGTTAGAAACTGTATCCTACTGTAGTTAGAAACGGTATCCTACTGTAGTTAGAAACGGTATCCTACTGTAGTTAGAAACGGTATCCTACTGTAGTTAGAAACTGTATCCTACTGTAGTTAGAAACTGTATCCTACTGTAGTTAGAAACTGTATCCTACTGTAGTTAGAAACTGTATCCTACTGTAGTTAGAAACTGTATCCTACTGTAGTTAGAAACTGTATCCTACTGATGGTCCTCGCGTGTTTATCAACAAAATATCAGTCTAATAGTAAGGCATGCTCAGCCAGGGTGACCCATACCAGATCAGTCTAATAGTAAGGCATGCTCAGCCAGGGTGGCCCATACCAGATCAGCCTAATAGTAAGGCATGCTCAGCCAGGGTGACCCCTACCAGATCAGTCTAATAGTAAGGCATGCTCAGCCAGGGTGACCCATACCAGATCAGCCTAATAGTAAGGCATGCTCAGCCAGGGTGACCCATACCAGATCAGCCTAATAGTAAGGCATGCTCAGCCAGGGTGACCCATACCAGATCAGCCTAATAGTAAGGCATGTTCAGCCAGGGTGACCCATACCAGATCAGCCTAATAGTAAGGCATGCTCAGCCAGGGTGACCCATACCAGATCAGCCTAATAGTAAGGCATGTTCAGCCAGGGTGGCCCATACCAGATCAGTCTAATAGTAAGGCATGCTCAGCCAGGGTGGCCCATACCAGATCAGCCTAATAGTAAGGCATGCTCAGCCAGGGTGGCCCATACCAGATCAGCCTAATAGTAAGGCATGCTCAGCCAGGGTGACCCATACCAGATCAGCCTAATAGTAAGGCATGCTCAGCCAGGGTGACCCATACCAGATCAGCCTAATAGTAAGGCATGCTCAGCCAGGGTGACCCATACCAGATCAGCCTAATAGTAAGGCATGCTCAGCCAGGGTGGCCCATACCAGATCAGCCTAATAGTAAGGCATGCTCAGCCAGGGTGACCCATACCAGATCAGCCTAATAGTAAGGCATGCTCAGCCAGGGTGGCCCATACCAGATCAGCCTAATAGTAAGGCATGCTCAGCCAGGGTGACCCATACCAGATCAGCCTAATAGTAAGGCATGTTCAGCCAGGGTGACCCATACCAGATCAGCCTAATAGTAAGGCATGTTCAGCCAGGGTGGCCCATACCAGATCAGCCTAATAGTAAGGCATGCTCAGCCAGGGTGACCCATACCAGATCAGCCTAATAGTAAGGCATGCTCAGCCAGGGTGACCCATACCAGATCAGCCTAATAGTAAGGCATGTTCAGCCAGGGTGGCCCATACCAGATCAGCCTAATAGTAAGGCATGCTCAGCCAGGGTGGCCCATACCAGATCAGTCTAATAGTAAGGCATGTTCAGCCAGGGTGACCCATACCAGATCAGCCTAATAGTAAGGCATGCTCAGCCAGGGTGACCCCTACCAGATCAGCCTAATAGTAAGGCATGCTCAGCCAGGGTGACCCATTCCAGATCAGCCTAATAGTAAGGCATGCTCAGCCAGGGTGACCCATACCAGATCAGCCTAATAGTAAGGCATGCTCAGCCAGGGTGACCCATACCAGATCAGCCTAATAGTAAGGCATGCTCAGCCAGGGTGACCCATACCAGATCAGCCTAATAGTAAGGCATGCTCAGCCAGGGTGACCCATACCAGATCAGCCTAATAGTAAGGCATGTTCAGCCAGGGTGACCCATACCAGATCAGCCTAATAGTAAGGCATGTTCAGCCAGGGTGGCCCATACCAGATCAGCCTAATAGTAAGGCATGCTCAGCCAGGGTGGCCCATACCAGATCAGCCTAATAGTAAGGCATGCTCAGCCAGGGTGACCCATACCAGATCAGCCTAATAGTAAGGCATGCTCAGCCAGGGTGACCCATACCAGATCAGCCTAATAGTAAGGCATGTTCAGCCAGGGTGGCCCATACCAGATCAGCCTAATAGTAAGGCATGCTCAGCCAGGGTGGCCCATACCAGATCAGTCTAATAGTAAGGCATGTTCAGCCAGGGTGACCCATACCAGATCAGCCTAATAGTAAGGCATGCTCAGCCAGGGTGACCCCTACCAGATCAGCCTAATAGTAAGGCATGCTCAGCCAGGGTGACCCATTCCAGATCAGCCTAATAGTAAGGCATGCTCAGCCAGGGTGGCCCATACCAGATCAGCCTAATAGTAAGGCATGCTCAGCCAGGGTGACCCATACCAGATCAGCCTAATAGTAAGGCATGCTCAGCCAGGGTGACCCATACCAGATCAGTCTAATAGTAAGGCATGCTCAGCCAGGGTGGCCCATACCAGATCAGCCTAATAGTAAGGCATGCTCAGCCAGGGTGACCCATACCAGATCAGCCTAATAGTAAGGCATGCTCAGCCAGGGTGACCCATATCAGATCAGCCTAATAGTAAGGCATGCTCAGCCAGGGTGACCCATATCAGATCAGCCTAATAGTAAGGCATGCTCAGCCAGGGTGACCCATACCAGATCAGCCTAATAGTAAGGCATGTTCAGCCAGGGTGACCCATACCAGATCAGCCTAATAGTAAGGCATGCTCAGCCAGGGTGACCCATACCAGATCAGCCTAATAGTAAGGCATGCTCAGCCAGGGTGACCCATACCAGATCAGTCTAATAGTAAGGCATGCTCAGCCAGGGTGACCCATACCAGATCAGTCTAATAGTAAGGCATGCTCAGCCAGGGTGGCCCATACCAGATCAGCCTAATAGTAAGGCATGCTCAGCCAGGGTGACCCATACCAGATCAGTCTAATAGTAAGGCATGCTCAGCCAGGGTGACCCATACCAGATCAGCCTAATAGTAAGGCATGCTCAGCCAGGGTGACCCATACCAGATCAGCCTAATAGTAAGGCATGCTCAGCCAGGGTGACCCATACCAGATCAGCCTAATAGTAAGGCATGCTCAGCCAGGGTGACCCATACCAGATCAGCCTAATAGTAAGGCATGCTCAGCCAGGGTGACCCATACCAGATCAACTAGCGGTGTGTTGGCTTGTTGGCTACCATTTTGCTTAGTTAGTTAGTTTGACAGGATAACATTTGACTTTGACAATAATAATTGTAAGCTAGAACGGATGGCAAAACATTTACACATTCGTTATAGTTACATCAGCTACATATTTTGGTTATTTCGTTTGACATTGTTCAATTAACTACAACCTTTAACGTTACTGCAAACCGATATTGTATTCGGTCGAGCGCAGCTGAGCTAGCAGGCTGGCTAACGTTAGCTGGCTGTAGCATTATTAGCTTGGCCTCTGGCACTGCAGATGGCAGCTAGCTTTAATATTTACATCATACAGGAACGAGAAAATACATACAAATTGGTAGAATAAATAACTTTACCTCTATTTCTTACAGAGCCAAATACGGGAAGAACCAAATATCCGACATGTACTAACACCATCCTGGGTCCTTTGTTGTAAGGCTGGCCTGTGAGACAGATGGTCCATGGAAATGGTCCCTTCCGATCCCTGCACATTCAAACCCACAGGCTGCTCTGCATGCAAACACACAGCCAACCAATCAATGGGCGCCTCTTCCTGTGGCACACGGGGCAGCCAATCAGATCAGCGACTTGAGTTTTGTGAATTACAAAGAGGTGGAGATGTCCGTCTTCTGGACATCTACTCAAGTCAATCAAGCTCAGATCCATCAAGTGTTGAATATCATTGCAGTTCTTCTATACCAATACACCTTACTGTTAAAAATGTACACTTTGTGTCATGCTCTCCGGGACATGTTTCTTGTAGGCCTACTATTTGAAAGAAGGATATTGTCATGCCATGGTGTGCTGGCTAGACTCTCCAGTCTGCACCACCAGGAGCTGAGCAAGTCTGACATGGGAACAGATGGAGAGAGGGGGGAGGGGGTCACTAAACTCAATATCATTCTCTACTCAGTGGCAACCCTTAGACTGCCTAGCCTACCCACCACGACCAATATAATGCCTATGGTCTTGCACAAAGGACCCTGATCTCCAGCGGTGGAAAAAGTACCCAACTGTCCTACTTGAGTAAAAGTATAGATACCTTAATAGAAAATGACTCAAGTAAAAGTGAGAGTCACCCAGTAAAATACTACTTGAGTAAAAGTCTAAAAGTATTTGGTTTAAAATATACTTAAGTATAAAAATTAAAATGTAAATAATTTCAAATTGCTTATATAAAGCAAACCAGACCGAATAAGTGTGTGTGTGTGTTTTGTGTGTGTGTGTGTGTGTGTGTGGTGTGTGTGTGTGTGTGTGTGTGTGTGTGTAAGGTCAGATATAACCACAGATATAACCTCATTTACCCTTTATGGAGGTCATGCTCCAGCCACAGATATAACCTCATTTATCCTTTACTTTCATATCATATTGACTGAGAGACACTCTTTCACATTCCCCTCTATCAAACTGACTCTTTACTTAGTGAAGTAATCACACCGGTCATATTAATCTAATGAGGAAAAAAACGTGAATCCATTCCTATGCATTGTTGGCCAGATAAATCAGACAGACACCAGTTGAGAGGTTTGGTTAATTTTGAATTTTTTCAGACACAGATAGCGCTACACTGATCTAGGAAGTCTGATGGGAATAAAGCCTCATCACATAGCCATCTTTGAATAATAAAAGGGTATTCCTGCACACAGATTAATTTCTGAATTTATTTTTAGAGTCACGCAAGTACATGGTGGAAATATTTGTGTGTATTGTGTGTATGCTACGATCGTTGGTGTATTACATTCATTACAAACTCAATGCAAAGTGACAGCTCGGTTGTCCTCCAGCAGAACTCAACACCATTTTCATGCCTGACATGGCGGGGGCCGTGGAAGGTAAATGGTGCCATGCAATATGTGATATAAACCTGTGGATTGTGAACAAAATATTGAATAACCTAGTATTTTACCATTTATTTCAAGGACCTGCTTACTAGTACTTACCGATGGTCTTGACAGCTATGAACATTGCGTTTTGATTTCTGCTAGGACAGGGCCCCCTGGTGGTCCGGTCTGTACTCTACAATCACAGATCATTTCAATTTATTTTTTTTATTTAACTAGGCAAGTCAGTTAACAAATTCTTATTTACAATGACGGACGACGCTGGGACAATTGTGCGCCACCCTATGGGCCTCACAATCACGGCCGGTTGTGATACAGTCTGGATTCGAACCAGGTTGTCTGTAGCCTCTAGCACTGAGATGCAGTGTCTTAGACCACTGCCCCACTTGGGAGCCACAAATTTAAAATGAAAACTGCAAACCAACAGCTACTCAGACATACAATCACCTCCTTCAGAGCTCCCTAAAATACCAGCACAGAACAATTGAATGTATTTTCTAGGCTAATAAAATATCTATTAGCTATTGTTCTACTCACCAATGACAAGGGGACTAGCCATGGAAATTAACATACAGCTGTAGTGGTGCCCTCAGGATTAACAGATGGCAGAAGGGCTCCAGGGTTAAGGTTAGGATAGGCAGATTGCACAGCTCCAGTCTCTCCATTGTCCTCTCCCTGTGCCCCCCCCATGCCTGACCTCTGACCCTGTCCCTTTATGGATGAGGGGTCATATTGTTCTTGAAGAGAGGGAGTCCATCTGTGCTGTTGGGCTACTGAAGGACTGGAGTTGGGAAAACTGCTCTACACAGATATTGTATCAGAGACAAGTAATAAGTGAAGCAGAAACGTCATCCCTTTTGTCACTCTCTGATTTGGCAAAGACACTGATAAACCCAACAGTATTGACAGGATGGGAATTTAATGAAATCACAATCACAGTCCTTAAATAATACTATATTTATTTAGTTTTTAAATAGTTTCCTTTTTGTTCTACAGACATATCATTTCAAATAAGTCCAGGACTTGCAAAACAACACAAATTTCTTGTTAATTCAAAATAATGACAGTCAAATAAATTAAAATAAACGGAACAAAAAGTGTTAAATTACTGAGTGGGTCAAAAATGGACAAAAATGTAACCAGAAATTGTACGTGCAACCATTCCTGAATGATTCTGGCCTCGTTTCTTACAGAAAGAATCCACTGAGCCTAAAGACATGAGCAATATCTTACTTTTCTGACATTAAACAATAATCACAACGAAGATACATGACAGGAATTGGCTTAGCGGTGTTGCAAGAGAACAGGTCTGGAATAAAAAGGTACATTTCAGTGCTGCACAGTGGAGAAAACTGGCCAGTTAGAAACACACAGTGGAGAAAACTGGCCAGTTAGAAACACACAGTGGAGAAAACTGGCCAGTTAGAAACACACAGTGGAGAAAACTGGCCAGTTAGAAACACACAGTGGAGAAAACTGGCCAGTTAGAAACACACAGTGGAGAAAACTGGCCAGTTAGAAACAGTCAAGGTGATACTGAAATTTCAAAAATAATCATGTCATCATGCAATTTACTAACTGTTTTTCTCTGGGAGGGTCACAACATATTCAAGTTTAAATCGACTCAACAGTTTATCAAGAATAAATTCATAGACCTCAAAATAATTTCATACGTGCAAAAGGAAAATAAGTTGTCAAAAGCCTAAATATCACAAGTCTAAGGTTTTGAAGTGTTTAGTTGACAAAAAATCCATTCGACTTTGGTTCAGTTCCTGGTGTCGAGGAGGACTTTTCCCTTCTGTGACCAGTAGGAGCGAATTAAATGCTTCAATATAACCCTCTAATGAGGGAAAGAGAGAGAGAGACCAAGAGGTTCATGCTGTTCAAATGGGTCTGATGGGTCATACCAGACCATTGGTAAAAACTAACCAGGCGTGGTTGCAAGAACGCCAGGGAGAGTCCTGAGGAATCAGGGTTCATTAAATAGGTATATCTATAAAGCTTGTTAAACTTGTTAATATCTACGTAGTAAATTCAAACCCATTATTAAAATATATTTTTTGTAGAAGTGGCAAAATCCACCGCACTTTAAGATAAAAGGATATACATGACAGAAGGAAAATAGTGCACATTCCAAGGCATTCAGGCCATCTTTGTTTTTTAATGTTCAATGGAAGATACATTTCCTCAATTGTCAGAAGGGGGTCTCAAAGTTAGGAGGAGGGATATTTCATTCACACCGATACACATAATCCATATAAGTGCACCCAGTCAGCACTGCAGGGTCATACATTCACTGACTACCAGAATGACACCTGGGACACTGACTGTTCTCCATAGCAACGGGCTGGCTTCACAGCCAGCAGACCTGTCTTACAGTATTAGTACTGTACATAACCCGCAATGCCAGAAGACTGTCTGACCACCAGCTACTGTGTGTCCGACCACCAGCTACTGTGTGTCCGACCACCAGCTACTGTGTGTCCGACCACCAGCTACTGTGTGTCCGACCACCAGCTACTGTGTGTCCGACCACCAGCTACTGTGTGTCCGACCACCAGCTACTGTGTGTCCGACCACCAGCTACTGTGTGTCCGACCACCAGCTACTGTGTGTCCGACCACCAGCTACTCAAAGAGAAAAAAGACGAGAACTGAACATAGACCAGTGTTTCTGTTTGTTTCCATGAATAGGAAAAAAATACTATCTAGCTAGCTTAGAACTTGATTTAGCTACGGTCTTAAACAAACACACTGAGTCATTAACCCCGAGTGGCGCAGCGGTCTAAGGCACTGCATCTCAGTGCTAGAGGCGTCACTACAGACCCTGGTTCGATACCGGGTTGTATCACAACCGGCCCTGATCAGAGTCCCATAGGGCAGCACACAATTTCCCCAGTGTCGTCTGGGTTGGGGAGGCCGGGGTACGCAGTCATTGTAAATAAGAATTTGTTCTTAACTGACTTGCCTAGTTGAATAAAGGTTGTATAATTAAAAATATATATTTTTCACAGCACCATTATCAATAGTATAATTCACTATATATTTTTGTGAGTGAAATGGGGTCAAATCAATATTATCAATGTAGTTTGACCAGTGAGTGTGGAGCCAGTGGTCAAATCTTAACATAAACCTAAAAAGTGACTCTTATCGAGATGTATGAATCAGGTCAAGTCACCAAAGCCCTGTCACAGGCCGGCGTACCGTGCTATAGAAGGTGTACCAGGTCACCAGTCTGTAGTGCAGCAGGTTCGAGACACTGATCCTGTCCCGCTCTCATACAGAAGCTTTATGTCTTGTTACAGCTAGCGGACAGAACACAGTGCCTACCTATGTACGGACAACAGTCTCAGGGATGAATGAGCTACAGGACAGGGAGAATATGGCTTTGTGTTTTACTGTAAAACGTCTCTATGGTTCCACCTGCACTAGTGTCTGTGTTTTACTGTAAAACGTCTCTATGGTTCCACCTGCACTAGTGTCTATATGTTCTACTGTAAAACGTCTCTATGGTTCCACCTGCACTAGTGTCTATGTGTTTTACTGTAAAACGTCTCTATGGTTCCACCTGCACTAGTGTCTATGTGTTTTACTGTAAAACGTCTCTATGGTTCCACCTGCACTAGTGTCTATGTGTTTTACTGTAAAACGTCTCTATGGTTCCACCTGCACTAGTGTCTATGTGTTTTACTGTAAAACGTCTATGGTTCCACCTGCACTAGTGTCTATGTGTTTTACTGTAAAACGTCTCTATGGTTCCACCTGCACTAGTGTCTATGTGTTTTACTGTAAAACGTCTCTATGGTTCCACCTGCACTAGTGTCTTGCCCACTTGATTATTATAATGTCTTAAAACCACGAACAGGGAAACACCTTGGTTAAAATGGCTTTGATACACAAGCTTCTACAGTAGGTTCAAAACAAGCAGCACTCAGGAAGAAGAGGAAGAGTCCATGTGTTGCATCTCAAATCACACCCTATTCAGCACACTTCTTTTGACCAAAGCACTATAAATTGCACTAAATAGGGTGTCATTTGAGACGCAGCACATGAGTCACAAGTGGTGGCTGTAACACTCAGGAAGGGCTTCCGCCATGGTGGGGGAGGAGGAGAGGGGTTTAAGGAAGTCTTCAGTGCACAAGTTGCTCAAAGTAGGAATTTGTGTCTGGTATCCTCATCCAGAGTGAGGTCCACTACCTCCGGAGGGGACATCCAGTTGGGCTGGGGGGACACGGTAGTCCAGAGCTGGGAGGATTGCCTTGTGCTGTTGTTGAAGTGCTCCACTGAGTTAGGCTTCCAGGGAGAGGACAGGCTCTGGATCACTCCGCCCCTGGGATGGGCACATCTGTTAAGAGAAAGGACATTAGAGCAATGTAAAACTATAATGCAATGTTTTGTTGCAGCAATAAAACAGTCGCATGACCATGATCCTCAAATTAACACGTTTCAGAGCAACACCATATAACAATTACAGTTTTATAGTGGTTGCATTGCAGGCAGATCTGACCTCGGTGTGTGTTGTAAGTTTCGCTTCTGAACTCACCTTGTGTTTTCAAGCACTCCTACTATTTCTACTTCACTGTCTGACGAGGGGATGTTGATGTGGCCTTTGTGCTGAGGGGGTTCCCTGTGGGCCAGCTCTGCCTCCATGTGACCTGCAACACAACAACGTAACACACTTTAGAATGCACAGGGACATGTAGAGCATTGCAAACCGGCAACACAAATACAGACACAACAAGATTAACTGTGAAGTTAGAGGAAATAGGAACACTGAAATTATACAATTCACACGCCTCTTCTGGAGGTCTGATGGACAAGAACATCTAGTTTACTCTATATTGCAATAGAGCCATGTCATTTTATACTGAACAAAAATATTTAAAAGCAACATGTAAAGTGTTGGTCCAATGTTTCATGAGCTGAAATAAAAGATCCAGAACAGAAATAATTTCCATATGCACAAAAAGTTTATTTCCCTTAAATTCTGTGCACAAACTTGCTTTGCATCACTGTTAGTGAGCATTTCTCCTCTGCCAAGATAATCCATCCACCTGACAGGTGGGGCATATCAAGAAGCTGATTAAACAGCATGATCATAACACAGGTGCACCTTGTGCGTGGGACAAAAGACCAGAAAAAAATGTGCAGTTTTGTTAGAACACAATGTCTCAAGTTGAGGGAGTGTGCAATTGGCATCCTGACTGCAGGAATGTCTGTCAGAACTGTTGCCAGATAATTGAATGTTCATTTCTCCACCATAAACTGCCACCAATGTCGTTTTAGAGAAATCGGGCAGGAAGTCCAACCTGCCTCACAACCACAGACCATGTGTAACCACGCCAGCACAGGACCTCCACATCCGGATTCTTTACCTGCAGGATTATCTGAGACCAGCCACCTGGACAGCTGATGTGAGGAAAAACTCATTCTGATTGGCTGGGACTGGCTCCCCAGTGGCTGGGCCTGGGAGCCCACACATGGCTGCGCCCTTTCCCAGTCACGTGAAATCCGTAGATTTGGGCCTAATGAATTCATTTCAATTGACTGATTTTCATATGAACTGTAACTCAGTAAAATCATTGAAATTGTTGCACGTTGTGTTTGCATTTTTGTTCAGTATACATCTATGTCAATTGACTAACTGAATTGCTATGAAATACGTGTACAGCAAGACGAAAAATAAAAGGCAACCCCCGAAATAAAAACAGCATTTGCAGACCCTAAAATGAAAACACAAGCAGATAGACGGTGTAATTTCTGCTTCTAACTCCAAAAGATCTATCTTTCCAACCTTCGAAGCACAGTACAAAACGTTCTATTGAACCGTATCTATGTCATGGGGCTTGAGATATAGCGGATTAACTGACCTGCTGAGAGTCTTACTGCCCCAGAGTTTCCTCCCATATCCAGGCGTGTTTTTAGCCTTTCATGTTTTATCACGGTGGTCCGGTGCAGACACACTCGCTCCACAGTCACACTTAAGCTCTCCTGGTTAGAATCAGTGTCAGAAATATCATAGTGGCCCACTATGGGAGGCCCGTCTGCAAAAACAGAAAACACTTCATTATTCAAATCCCGGCGTCTCTCAGGAGGTCTCACAGGTTAGATGACTTCAGTGCTCACGGTAGACGTAGCTACTTCCATGAGCACAATAAATGCATTCATTGCCATTTGCCCTGTGAAAAAGGTTACAACCCCACTGACAATATCATAAGTGTTACATCAAGTTGCTTGCAGCACCCCGTGATAGATTATGTAACGGAGCAGTTAAGCCATCTGACAGTGTTTGAAGCTCTAGATGTCAGACATGGTATCACAGAGTGGATCAGATACATAATAAATACCCACATTCCACAACTTTCAATATTGACTGATAAATGCCACCTGCCATGCATGGAAATTAATTAAAAATGTGTTCCAGTTGTAAATATTTTTGTTGCCAGACAATTAGCAAGCTAGTAATTATTTAACTATTCAACCTAACTAATTACCTGGTAATAAAGCATCAAAAATATATAGCAAATAGGCCTACATAATATTTGTTTGTTTTGCTCAGCTGTAAATGCAGGGGTCCACTTTTTTGTGTTTTAGAAGTGGGGGGGGGGGATAACCTGGCGGGGGTCCATCACCCTGCAGCACTCCAACCCAACACACCCCACTGAGCTTTACAATCTTAGTGAAACATTCATTATTGGATTCGGGTGTTAGGCCAAGGCCAGAGTGACAACCCCCAGAACAGCAGACCCCCAGGGCCAGGACTGAGCAGCCCAGCAGATAGGGATTGCCTAAATACAGTTGAAGTCGGACGTTTACATAACCCTTAGCCAAATACATTTAAACACAGTTTCAAAATTCCTGATATTTAATCCTAGTAAAAAGTCCCTCTTAGGTCAGTTAGGAACACCACTTTATTTTAAGAATGTGAAATGTCAGAATAATAGTAGAGAGAATGATTTATTTCAGCTTTTTATTCTTTCATCACATTCCCAGTGGGTCAGAAGTTTACATACACTCAATTAGTATTTGGTAGCATTGCCTTTAAATTGTTTAACTTGGGTCAAACATTTCGGGTAGCCTTCCACAAGCTTCCCACAATAAGTTGGGTGAATTTTGTCCCATTCCTCCTGACAGAACTGGTGTAACGGAGTCAGGTTTGTAGGCCTCCTTGCTCGCACACGCTATTTCAGTTCTGCCCACACATTATCTATAGGATTGAGGTCAGGGCTTTGTGATGGCCACTCCAATACCTTGACTTTGTTGTCCTTAAGCCATTTTGGAAGTATGCTTGGGGTCATTGTCCATTTTTCCTTCCTCATGATGCCATCTATTTTGTGAAGTGCACCAGTCCCTCCTGCAGTAAAGCACCCCCACAACATGATGCTGCCACCCCCGTGCTTCACGGTTGGAATGGTGTTCTTCAGCTTGCAAGCCTCTCCCTTTTTCCTCCAAACATAACGATGGTCATTATGGCCAAAAAGCCAGACCAGAGGATATTTTTCCAAAAAGTACAATCTTTGTCCCCATGTGCAGTTGCAAACCGTAGTCTGGCTATTTAATGGTGGTTTTGGAGCAGTGGCTTCTTCCTTGCTGAGCGGCCTTTCAGGTTATGTCAATATAGGACTCGTTTTACTGTGGATATAGATACTTTTGTACCTGTTTCCTCCAGCATCTTCACAAGGTCCTTTGCTGTTGTTCTGGTATTGATTTGCACTTTTTGCACCAAAGTACATTCATCTCTAGGAGACAGAACGTGTCTCCTTCCTGAGCGGTATGACGACTGCGTGGTCCCATGGTGTTTATACTTGCATCTGTTGTACAGATGAACGTGGTACCTTCAGGCATTTGGAAATTGCACGCAAGGATGAACCAGACCTGTGGAGGTCTACAATAATTTTTCTGAGATGTTGGCTGATTTCTTTTGATTTTCTCATGATGTCGAGCAAAGAGGCACTGAGTTTGAAGGTAGGCCTTGAAATACATCCACAGGTACACCTCCAATTATGTCAATTAGCCTATCAGAAGCTTCTAAAGCCATGACATCATTTTCTGGAATTTTCCAAGCTGTTTAAAGGCACAGTCAACTTAGTGTATGTAAACTTCTGACCCACTGGAATTGTGATATAGTGAATTATAAGTGAAATAATCTGTCTGTAAACAATTGTTGGAAGAATTACTTGTGTCATGAACAAAGTAGATGTCCTAACCGACTTGCCAAAATTATAGTTTGTTAACATGAAATCTGTGGAGTGGTTGAAAAATGAGTTTTAATGACTTCAACCTAAGTGTATGTAAACTTCCGACTTCAACTGTACATATATTCTTTATTAAAAACTTTGGGGGGGCCCAAAATAAAAATCACATGCGCCTGTTGTCGACCCCTGCAGTAATAGGAGTTTTGGAGTTACACATTGCTCAGGGAACATTCCGCAGGGCTGTCTAGGCTGCATACTTTGAGTGCAGACAGTGCCGTATGGTAGTCAAGTCAAGAGAAAAGGGCACTAGATTTACAGCAGATGCCAGGCACTCCAAAGTATATAAAGACCTAGAGTTTTATTGGCTGATCAGGAACAAGTCCTGGCCCACCCTTTAACTAGGCCTAATTAAGATAAAAAGGACTAATATCAACCAGAATTCTCACTTTGATAATCATACCGGTCCGCAATTGTAAATGTACAAAAATGTATTTGTATCATACAAAACATGATACAATTTTGTGGTAAACAAATAGAAGACCATTTACAGTACTGTGACAATAAGGCAAACTAAATATATCAAATTAACTGTGCGTCACTGAAACTGATGGCAGTAGACGGAAGCTGGACCAAGTCTTGTTAACATAAAATCAAAGGAAGGTCAAAAAAATGAATTAAAAAAAAAAAAAAAAAAAAAAAGACTTTCTTTGACACTGACATACAGTCGAAGATCACATTCAAAAGTACGAATTTTAAACAGTGTGGAATTGATCTTGTCTCATTGCTGCAACTCCCCAATGGGCGAAGGTGTAGTCATGTGTCCTCCGAAACATGACCGCCTAACCTCACTCCTTTACACCCCCCCCCCCAGCTTAACCCCGAAGCCAGCCGCACCAACGTGTCGGAGGAAACACCATTCAACTGGCGACCAGGGTCAGCATGCAGGCACCCGGCCCGCCACAAGGAGTCGCTAGAGCGCAATGAGCCAAGTAAAGCCCCAGCGGCCAAACCCTCCCCTAACCCGGACGACGCTGGGCCAATTGGTTGCCGCCCTATGGGACACCCAATCACGGCCGGATGTGATACAGCCTGTATTCGAACCAGGGACTGTAGTGTCCTGAGATGGAGTGCCTCTAGGGAGCCCACAATACAACTACTAGTCCAAAAAAGGCAGCATTCGCTTCAAGCAGGTTGGCAGACAAACACACAGCCAACAGCAGACCAGAGTAGGAACACATAACTACTAGCGCCGGGACTATACCAGTATTGCGTTAGTATCGTGGCAAGGAAACAAAAACAAAGCGGATTTAACTTATTTAGGAAAACAGTCCTAAGGGTCAGAAACAAACATTATGTTGTCATCCAACTGTATCACACAATATTTTATATACAGCAGGTTTTTAAAGGACAAAATAGTTTGAACTGCTTCGTGTTTTATTTTTTGCCATGGAATAAATATTGTGATGCTGGTATCGTCTTGGCCCTACGAACCACTATGTTCCAGAAATTTGAGGCTCATGAAATTTTAGCTCCTATTCAGCACAAAATATCACACATTTAAGGCCCACAATCTGCACATAAACTGCCAACAGTGTACAGTCGTGGCAAAAAGTTTTGAGAATGACAAGTATTGGTCTCCACAAAGTTTGCTGCCTCAGTGTTGATGATGGCAATTTGCATATACTCCAGAATGTTATGAAGAGGGATCAGATGAATTGCAATTAATTGCAAAGTCCCTCTTTGCCATGAAAATTAACTTAATCCCCCAAAAACATTTCCACTGCATTTCAGCCCTGCCACAAAAGGACCAGCTGCCATCATGCCAGTGATTGTCTCGTTAACACAGGTGAGAGTGTTGACGAGGACAAGGCTGGAGATCACTCTGTCATGCTGAGTGAGTCAGAATAACAGACTGGAAGCTTTAAAAGGAGGGTGGTGCTTGAAATCATTGTTCTTCCTCTGTCAACCATGGTTACCTGCAAGGAAACATGCCGTCATCATTGCTTTGCACAAAAAGGGCTTCACAGGCAAGGGTATTGCTGCTGGTAAGATTGCACCTAAATCAACCATTTATCGGATCATCAAGAACTTCAAGGAGAGAGGTTCAATTGTTGTGAAGAAGGCGACAGGGCGCCCAAGAAAGTCCAGCAAGCGCCAGGACAGTCTCCTAAAGTTGATTCAGCTGCGGGATCAGGGCACCACCAGTGCAGAGCTCAGGAATGGCAGCAGGCAGGTGTGAGTGCATCTGCACACACAGTGAGGCGAAGACTTTTGGAGGATGGCAAAATATAAGCATGTGACAAACTTGTTTATTTTCAGTCATTGAACAAACTGGCAAAATAGAGGTAAAACCTAATTGTAACATTCTCAGTAAATGAGGTCTTCATTCCCACAAACAACGACAGTCTCAGTTAAACATGAACACTGCCGACGTGTGGATTACGTGGTGAAGATATGACGTGTTGTATCCTTCAAAAGGCATGGCGAATGAAGGCTAATGAAACAGTGGAACAGTCATCAAAACATTCAGCACTCAGTGATGCCTGTTCTAGTATCCATTTCAGATGAGCAAACATGAATAACCAGAAGCGTCAGTCAGTGTTTGCCTTGGCCGGGACACTATTGTTACTTGATGTCTCTGGTGAATGTATGTGGAGTGTTTCATCTGAAATGTCTGTGGAAAATGTTTACGGTATAGCCTTATTCTAAAAATTATTAAATAAAAAATGTTCCTCAACCTACACACAATACCCCATAATGGCAAAGCAGAAACAGTTTGAAAATTTAGCAAATGTATTAAAATCAAAAAACAAATAACTTATTTAGATAAGTATTCAGTCCCTTTGCTATGACTTGTAATTCTGCTCAGGTGCTTCCTGTTTCCATTGATCACCCTTGAGATGTTTCTAAAACTTGATTGGAGTCCACCTGTGGTAAATTGATTTGATATACAAGGTCCCAGTGCATGTCAAAGCAAAAACCAAGCCATGAGGTCAAAGGAATTGTCCGTAGAGCTCAAAGACAGGATTGTGTCGAGGCACAGATCTCGGGAAGGGTACCAAGACATTTCTGCAGCATTGAAGGTCCCCAAGAACACAGTGGCTTCCATCATTCTTAAATGGAAGAAGTTTGGAACCAACAAGACTTCGTAGAGCTGGTCGTGCCAGCCTAACTGAGCAATCCGGGGAGAAGGGCCTTTGTCAGGGAGGTGAATGGTCACTCTGACAGAGCTCCAGAGTTCTTCTGTGGAGATGAGAGAAGAACAACCATCTCTGCAGCACTCAACCAATCAGGCCTTTATGGTAGAGTTGCCAGACAAAAGTCACTCCTCAGTAAAAGGCACATGACAGCCCACTTGGAGTTCGCCAAAATGCACCTAAAGACTCTCAGACCATGAGAAACAAGATTCTCTGGTCTGATGAAACCAAGATTGACCTCTTTGGTCTGAATGCCAAGCGTCACGTCTGGAGGAAACCTGGTACCATCCCTACGGTGAAACATGGTGGTGGCAGCATCATGCTGTAGGGATGTTTTTCAGCAGCAGGAACTGGGAGACTAGTCAGGATCCAGGGAAAGATGAACAGAGCAAAGTAGAGAGATCCTTGATGAAAACCTGCTCCAGAGCGCTCAGGACCTGACTGGTGTGAAGGTTCAGCTTCCAACAGGACAATGACCCTAAACACACAGCAAAGACAACGCAGGTGTGGCTTCGGGACAAGTCTCCGAATGTCCTTGAGTGGCCCTGCCAGAGCCCGGACTTAAACCTGATCGAACATCTCTGGAGAGACGTGAAAATAGGTGCGTAGCAACGCTCCCCATCCAACCTGACAGAGCTTGAGAGGATCTGCAGAGAAGAATGGGAGAAACTCCCCAAATACAGGTGTGCCAAGCGTGTAGCATAATACCCAAGAAGACTTGAGGCTGTAATCGCTGCCAAAGGTGTTTCAACAAAGTACTGAATACCTATGCAAATGTAATATTTCTGTTTTTATTTTTTTTAAATGATCAAACATTTATAAAAACCTGTTTTTGCCTTGTCATTATGGGGTATTGTGTGCACATTGATGAGGGGAAAAAAACATGGAATGTATTTTAGAATAAGGCTGTAACGTAACAAAATGTGGAAAAAGTCAAGGGGTCTGAATACTTTGAATGCACTGTACATTTTCTATTTTAGTCATTGAGCAGACGCTCTTATCCAGAGAGACTTACAGTTAGTTAGTGCATTCATGTTCATACTGGCCCCCCGGAATCGAACCCACAACTTACTTTATGGTGTGCTAAATGTGGGTTACTTGGAATGTCTGTAGTAAATGCATTTAACATGGGATATCCAGTACCAGTCAACAGTTTGGACACACCTACTGATTCCAGGGTTTTTCTTTATTTTTACTATTTTCTACATTGTATAATAATATTGAAGACATAAACTATGAAATAACCAGAAAGGTTCTTGTTATTTGTTACTCTAATAAAGCTGTCATCAAGGCAAAGAATGGATACTTTGAAGAATCTCAAATATATCATATATATTGATTTGTTTAACACTTTTTTGGTTACTACGTGATTCCATATGTGTTATTTCATAGTTTATGTCTTCACTATTATTCTACAATGTAAACAAATTGTCAAAATAAAGAAAAACCCTGGAATCAGTAGGTGTGTCCAAACTTTTGACTGGTACTGTACATGTGGCGAATATTATCCCTGGGTGGGTTGGGTTTAGGTAAATGTGTCTGGTGTTGATTGTTACCTGGGATGTCTGTGGCGATTGTCTTGCCGCCTGATGTCTCATCTTCAGAGGAGCTGGTACTGGAGTCACAGGTGAGGTCGCTGTCACTCGTACTGCTGTCCTGCAGCAGGTTGTACTTCTTCCTCGCCGCTACCTCGCGCTTCTGCCTCAGCAGCCGTATCCGCTCCTTGTGCTTCTGGCTCCGGTGACCTTTGACATTAGCCAGCCGGCCATTGGTCTGCTTCTCGCCGCCTACTCCCCCGGCCACAGCCGGCTGGCAGCGGTTCTTTTTGGCTGCCATTGTGTTGGTGGACATCTCGCTTTCAGAACGTGAACGCCGGGACTTTCGCCCGCTTGATGCTGACGTTTGGCCCTCTGCTGCCAGCCCGGTGTCTGCCCCGGCCACCGTGGTGCCCTCCTTCCCTGACGCGGCTCCCTCCTCACCAGAGGAGAGTGTGTCTGAGTCGGCCAGGTGGCCACTGGAGGAGGGCGAGAGCATGCAGGGGTTTGAGGAGTCACTCTCGTAGACGCGGCCCAAGGTAGGCTTGTCGCTGCCGGTGGAGGCATGCTGGGACTCTGGGGAGTCTCTCCTTAGCTCCTCCATGAGGCATGGCATGGAGAGCAGGCTGGGCTCACCCTCCATCTGCAGGGGGCTGTCCCAATTCTTTTCTCCTGGTGGAAAGCTTGTGGTGATCTCTGTTTTAAGGGGCTCCCCCGGCTCCCCCCTAAAAGCAGCTGCTGACTCCACCTGTGCAGGACACTCTGGGAGGGTCTCGCCATCCACAAACTCCTCTGTGTCTGCCATCTTAATGCTAGTTGATCGTAGGTCCCTGTGGTGTAACTGCCTTAGAAGGGTTGGCCTGGACAGGAACAACAAAAATATAGTCAGGTAGGACATCTACTTTGTGCATGACACAAGTAATTCTTCCAACAATTGTTTACTGACAGATTATTTCACTTATAATTCACTATATCACAACTCCAGTGGGTCAGAAGTGTACATACACTAAGTTGACTGTGCCTTTAAACAGCTTGGAAAAAAAATGTCAGTCAATTGGAGGTGTACCTGTGGATGTATTTAAAGGCCTACCTTCAAACTCTTTGCTCGACATTATGGGAAAATCAAAAGAAATCAGCCAAGACCTCAGACAAAAAATTCTAGACCTCCACAAGTCTGGTTCATCCTTGGGAGCAATTTCCAAATGCCTGAAGGTACCACGTTCATCTGTACAAACAATAGTACGCAAGTATAAACACCATGGGACCACGCAGTCGTCATACCGCTCAGGAAGGAGATGCGTTCTGTCTCCTAGAGATTAACGTACTTTGGTGCGAAAAGTGCAAATCAATAGCAGAACAACAGCAAAGGACCTTGTGAAGATGCTGGAGGAAACAGGTACAAAAGTATTTACATCCACAGTAAAACGAGTCCTATATCGACATAACCTGAAAGGCCGCTCAGCAAGGAAGAAGCCACTGCTCCAAAACCACCATTAAAAAGCCAGACTACGGTTTGCAACTGCACATGGGGACAAAGATTGTATTTTTTGGAAAAATATCCTCTGGTCTGGCTTTTTGGCCATAATGACCATCGTTATGTTTGGAGGAAAAAGGGAGAGGCTTGCAAGCTGAAGAACACCATCCCAACCGTGAAGCACGGGGGTGGCAGCATCATGTTGTGGGGGTGCTTTGCTGCAGGAGGGACTGGTGCACTTCACAAAATAGATGGCATCATGAGGAAGGAAAATGATGTAGATATATTGAAGCAACATCTCAAGACCTAATTAGTCCTGGGATATAAACATTGGGTTGTTATTTTACCTGAAATGCACAAGGTCCTCGACTCCGACAAGTAATCCACAGATAAAACGGTCAACAGAATCGTTTGCAGTCATCGCTCCTCCTTCCTTTAGGATTATTTTTCTTCTTTGGGACTTTATATGACGATTGGCAACTAACTTTCATAATAACATTCATTACCACAACCGACCAGTTCAACTTTCAATCACCCACGTGGGTAAATGTCCTAAACACCAATGAGGTGGCACGTGGGTATATGCTCCTAAAAGCCAATGAGGAGATGGCATGTGGGTATATGCTCCTAAAAGCCAATGAGGAGATGGGAGAGGCAGGACTTGTAGCGCGATACGGGTCACAAATAGAACAAACTTCTATTTTAGCGCCTGGCAACGCAGACGCTCGTTGGCGCGCCAGCAGTGTGGGTGCAATAATTGAATAACATGTATGTGTACAATTATTTTGCGACGCAAGCGGTGTGGGCAGCGTGTTAGCCAAATACACCCATAGACAAGTGTCCTTCGCCCCCGCCAGTCTGGCACCGCTTAACCCGCAGTTGTTAACAACGGTGAGGGCAGGTGTTCGGCAGGCGGGAGTGAAGGTCACCGTGTGCTAGCTAGGACACCGGTAGCTAGTTAGGACATTGTCCTTTGCTCCAGAAAAACACAAATACTTGCATTTCCCTTTTAACACATTTTAATCGCATTGACAATCTGGGGAAATCCTTAATATCAAAACTGTCACACAAGCATGAAGATGGCTGGTGAGGGGGTGGGGACTTTTATACAGTAACCAATGGGGGGGCATGCAGGAACGCCCACATGCAGGAACGCCCACAGATAGGAACGCCCCGAATTGCGGGCCGATACTGAACAAGGCTGCAAGTTTCCCCATACATCGACTGTTTTTGACGAATGGATTCAGTTCAAGTTTCGTGGAAGGACGGGGATTTTAACATAGTCCACTAACTTTATCCATGCATGAATGTGTTATACTAGCACGAACCCGCTGGGCAGCTTTCTACGTAACTAGCCAACTACATAAAATGGAAGAGACGTAACATTAGCTATGCTAGTGACGATTCCATTTAAAACGCAGTCATTTAGCTAGCCATGGTATGCTAGCCAGTTAGCAGTGACGGTGTATCTAGCTATGCAGGCTAAGTTGTTAGCTAGCAGCTTACCTTGGACCGGGTGTTACACGCTTGTTTCTTCAGTGTCCGACTTCTGTGACATCTTTGTTATTTTTTTTTAACGTATGACATATACAAATTATAAACTTGTAACGTCAACCTTAATCCACTAACATATACGAATACCAGCTAGCTATATTTTCAAAATGTCCCCACCGGCCGATGTTCACATAAAAAGTCGTCACTTCCGTGGTTGTAAATGACTTTGTAAAAACGAGCACCTCGGTGCGTCTGGGAGTAGGTAGTGTAGCTACATAATCACTTCAGGTTGTTGTAGGGGCACACTGTGGCTGTGGTCCAAACACTTAAAAGACACACCCTCGTCCACTTACCCTCGCCTTATGCCCTTGGGGGAACCCCTGTCGCCATCTTGGAGGGCGGTCCAAATGATTAGCCAAGCAAGGGAAGTTTGCAAAGTAAGCCCCTCAGCCCTCGTTTTTAGTTGAGTTTTAGAGTGTACAATTATGTTCACTCCGGGGCCTGAAACTCCCCATAATTCAATTTGCGACGATTGTATATCCACTAAGAAAAGTCAGCGAGAACTTAAACAACATCAATGGAGGAGTCAACATACAAGTGTAAGTAAAAACTAATGCAAATAAGTTATAAATTGTGCTACTAATGCACATGCCGGTAAAAACATGTCTCATAAAAGTAATGATGGTATGGGCAGGTATGGTATGGTATTGGCAGGTATAAGCGAACACAATTGCATTTTATCAATGGCAATTTGAATGTACAGAGATACCATGACGAGATCCTGAGGCCCATTGTCGTGCCATTCATCCGCCGCCATCACCTCATGTTTCAGCTTGATAATGCACGGACCCATGTTGCAAGGATCTGTACACAATTCCTGGAAGCTGAAAATGTCCCAGTTCTTCCACGGCCTGCATACGCACCAGGCATGTCACCCATTAAGCATGTTTGGGATGCTCTGGATCGACGTGTACGACGGTGTGTTCCTGTTCCCGTCAATATCCAGCAACTTCACACAGCCATTGAAGAGGAGTGGGACAACATTCCACAGGCCACAATCAACAGCCTGATCAACTATATGCAAAGGAAAATGACTGGTTTTCTGATCCACTCCCATACCTTTTCTATTTATAAGGTATCTGTGACCAACTGTGAATTTATTTAAATTGACTGATTTCCTGATATGAACTGATATGAAAATCAGTTCAAGTTTATTATTTTTGTTCAGTGTATTTCACATTTTTCTCTAATATGGATTTGATTATTCTTATTCAGAATTATAGTTCATGGCCACTGCTGCACATTGTAATCAAATCAAACACAAAAACTTTAGTTAAAATTCAGGTATTTTCATTTATTTAACATGCTTTCTTTGTCCATTTGTCAATTTAGAATAATACATTAACATCTGGTATAAGTTAAAAGCACACATATATACAAACATTTCAAATGATTCAGTTGAACATTTGACAAAGGAATCTCTTAGAGACAGTTATAACTATGTTTGTACGTAAGTACAGTCTTGTACACAAGTACATATTTGTTATTGTAATAAATCAATGTAAAAGTGCAGTCATATGAACACCATACAACTGGTAGAATAATTTTGCCACGTGACAATCAACTACCTCAGGTTTCTCTAATGAGTTGAATGGCTCTATTGGCATTCCAAGTTCCTGGTATAGGCAACACAGTAAGAATACCTCTACACGTTTTCATTCACGAGAAAGGCTAGTCAGTCAGTCAGAAAACGTACCCAGACACTCAGGAGTCCATTTGCCAGTTAAACTGTAAACATTTCCCCTTGTGGCATTGTAGATGTGAAATATGTCTATGACTAGTGCCTATAATCAAGAAAGTATAGATTTTTTAAAAGATTCCATTCCTGCCATTGTCTCTAAACCAAGCACAGGGAGAAGCTGTGCTGTATTGTCATAGCACCTGGCAAGGCTGTGATTGTATTGACTAGCTGTGGTGGTCATTAGCACGATAGCATGTTAGCACCCAGTGAGGCTGTGTTTGATGATCTCTTTGGACTGGGGAGGGATCCTGTCAGGGAAGGCCACCTGGAACTCCACCACCAGGTCACCACGTGTGGAGGGGGTCTTGGCGTGGGGCAGCCCCTCGCCCCTCAGCCGCCGGATGGCGCCGGGCTTAATGACGTCACTGCACGGTAGCGGCATCGTCCTGTTGTCAAGGGTGGGGATGTTGACTGTGCATCCACATAGAGCCTGGAGAGACAGAGGGAGGCAGACAGGATTGGTTAGTGTTCCTCCTTTTATGTTGAGAGTCTTTGGTTACATAATACAGTACAAGAAGTCAACCCCATAACATAATTAGCTGCAGTTGGTACTTCTGAAGGAATGTATGAAACTAACAAGGGCAATTTTGTTAAGTTAGTGTTATATCAGACTCTAATGTGGAGCATTACCCCCCCCCCCCCAAAGACGATGCTTTGCTCTGTTATGCAACGATAAGTGTTACAAATCCTATACCAGTAATCTCCTCTCTATTCTGGCTGTGTGTGTGGGTGTCGGTACTCAACAGAGTGACTGAGTGGGGCCAGAGGAAGCTGGAGAGGAGCTTGTTGAAGAGCCTGCCATGTCTGTGAACACTAGCATGCTAATCTGAGGAGCGTGGGAGTGAGTGATTGTAAGTCAGAGAGAGAGGAAGCTAAAGGCTGGCACAGAGCAGAGGAGTCAGCGGGGGAGCAGCTGACACAGAGGCTATATTTAGCTACTGCTGATATTGCTCTCTGCAGGGACCAACGAGGTAAGTGAGGGGAGGCGTTGGCGGGCACTGCATGTTATTTGGGGTTTGTTAGCTAGGCTAAGGACAAGGTTGGAGCAGTGGGGGTTGGCTGAGAGGGGCTCTGAATAGAACAAAGTGTTCTATCTACAGCCACCAATTTGAGCCATTATCCAAAGTTTGGAAGTGGCATACATCAGCTATGCCTTGAAGCATTGTGTAATCCTGCTGAAAGTATGGCAGTGCTGTATTTCTGCTATGACGTATTATATAACCATATCAATGTTAAGTTGACACAAGTTCACATGAACACTAACGTACTTCTTTGAGGGTGATCTTTGCCATATAGACTATGTTGGACCCGTCCCTCTTGTAGTGGGGGTGTTTCTTGTCCTTGAGGACGAAGGCCACATCGGCGGGTATGTTGTTGGCCGTCTCGTCGCCCTCTCTGGGGAAGGTGATCTTGGTACCCTCCTTCCATCCCTTCTTCACCACCACGTTCAGGACCTTGTCCTCAGTGCGAAGGCTGCGGCCGTCCGGGTTGAGGCGGCGCCGCGTGATCTTCATGTGCTTGGTGCAGCCGTGGAACACCTCTTCCAGGGTCACCAGGAGGTCGTGCACCACTGCCACGCCCTGTAGACGCCGACGCCCGCGCCGAAGCTTCTCGCCGTTGGGGCCGTAGTTACCATGGTAACCATCAACTTTGCTGAAGGTAAAGCGGTTAAAGGGGTTGAAGAGCTCCTCGTCGCCATCGGGACCAAAGAAGATGTCGAAGTGGTCGGAGCCCTGGAAGAATGTTGAGAAGGTGGCGTGGGCGTCGCCGTGGTAACTATAGTGATGGGGGTTGTTCTCTTTGCCTGCCATGGAAACCCCGCCTCCGTTCTTAAGACCTGAGACACAAAAGAAAAAAGACAACTTCAGTTAGTACTTGTCTAATCTTGTATTATTTTCCCTCTCTGAGACAACGTTCTTACTTATAATGTATATTTAGCTCAACACTTCTGGAGGGCTTACTAAATTTGTATTTGGCACGTTGAAGTTTGAGAAACACTTTCTCTGTAGCTTCTGACTAATTTATCAGCCTGTAGTTGTCTACACTGCATATGTTGGGCTGGCTGTCAGGGGGACCAGGTACTGTAGATGTTTTGCTAGATGCAACAGCACTTGCCGGTCAAATGACAAAGGGAAAGAAGGAAAGCCTCTCACCTTCTTCTCCGAACTGATCGTAGATGACCCTTTTCTTGGAGTCGGTCAGAATCTCATAAGCTTCTGCAATCTCCTTGAACTTGTCCGCGGCGTCCGCAGCGCTGTTCTTGTCGGGGTGAAACTTCAGGGCCATCTTCCTGTACGCCTTCTTGATGTCATCTTCGTTGGAGCCAGACTCGACGCCCAGGACCTTGTAGAAATCCTTCCCCATAGGCTTTGACAGAACGGGAACCTCTTGGTCCTTTTGGAGAAACAGGGTGGGAGAAGGAACACGTTAGATCTCTACTGCACACAGAATAGCCAAGTTTTAATAGAACAAATGCCTTTGCCTCAATGAAGCCATCGAAAGCCAGAGCTGGATAAGATGTGGTAGGAAGAGAACTAACTCCCTGGGCTGTGGGCTATAAACTTAAACCACTCCTTATAGCACCCTCTCACTGCCATGCCCATGATAATGCATTGCCAAGCACCCGCCAGCTTTATGACACCCAGCAGGTGTGACATTCAACAGTTGATTGAAAATGACCCAGACAAGTAGTGCTGAGTCACCTATGATTATCAGCAAGCATTCTGTGCTAGTACCAATTTCAGAAGACGCATACTTGCAATTGTCACTTGTCATTCCTTTGAATACAAATGACCACAACTTATTCTTTATTATTGCATTCAGCCTGTGAAAAAAGTATTGTATGAACTAGCCCATGGCAAATGCAATTCAGGCCAGTTAGACTGTAATGCAGATATGTCTGTGCATCTAAATGCAGGCAACGTGACTAGAAGGGGAACTGGTGTGCATGAGCATCTTGAGGCAGACTGCACCTCCCACCACAGATGCCGACTGAGCCACGATTGGCTCAACTAGGCTACACTGTCTGCATTAGAATTAGGGGTATAATGCATATACAGTAGGTTAGTGGAGAACCCGTTGACATTATACAAACTGCTCACACAGGGTGTAAGCTTTTAAAAAACACATTATTGCTTATTTTACCAGGCTAGTTGACTGAATACATTCTCGTTTACAACAAAAGGAACATTCAATATTTGAATGTTCCTTTAATCCAAAAATATTCTCCTCAATTAAACCACTAGTCTTAAAACTCAATGTCAGCTTTTTAATGGCACAACCATTAGGCCCAATGTATGACAAAATACATGAGTTTAACTGACATGGGCTTCTTGCATTTGATATAATACATACACATCTATAAATTACTGAAATTAGACACATTTAAAAAATATAACTTACCCCTGATGAAGAGCCCGAGCTGCACTTTGCATTTTTGGTTTTCACTCCAAACTGTGTCCAAATCAGAACCATAGTGTTCTCTTATTGAGGAGCTGTCCGCTGTTCTGTGGTGCTGAAAAGCTCTTAGCTGTTTTAGCTGTGGTTGGGCTGTTGGTTGACTGAGCGGTTGACTGCAGACTGTGCTAAATACTGCTGCGGCAGCCCTTTACTATACACTCACCACCCACGCAGCGGGACTGAGCTTTCCCCAAACCCACCCATTTTCCTACGCACAAGAGGGAATACCGTGCCTACCGATTCCTCCGCGAGACCATTGGCGTTCGCAGCATGATCATGCGGATGTAACAGCCTCCTTCTCCTTGTTGAGACTCGTTTCCGGAATTCTTAGCAGAAAGCTCACGAGCAGTAAGTTGAATCCTCAAAGTTGAATCTGACAGCGATTCGATAAAGTCGGAGGTGCAGTCCTTACACACTCACTCGTCATCACTCAACTCCATTGTACTTGTAAATCGAATCGCTGTCAGTTGATACTTGTAAAATGTCCATTGTTTTATGCTTTCCATGTACCTATATTTGTCCTGTGTTAATGCAAGCTTTCCTTTGGGAGCTGAAATCCGTAGTATTTGCAACCTTTGCCAAGGGAGCCATTTGTTTGTTAATGGAACTAGAACAGCACAACATTTCTCAGCAGATGTTGTTGTTTCGGCAGGTGATTTATAGATGCAATTTTTATGAGAAACTATAGCTTCCAAATCCAACTGACAACTCTATAAAAATCAGGAGAAGCACAGGTACAGTTTAAAACACTACGGATTGCATGTGATCCATTCATCAGAGATGAATCCATCTTCAATGCTTTTTAATCAATTACTCATATATATTAGTCCTCTGAAGTTCAGTTGGTAGAGCATGGCGCTTGCAATGGCAGGATAGTGGGTTCGATTCCCAGGACCATCTGTCCGAAAAATATTTGGTGGAAAAAGTACTAAATTCTCATACTTGAGTAAAATAGAAAATGACTCAAGTAAAAGTGACCCAGTAAAATACTAATTGAGTAAAAGTCTAAAAGTATTTGGTTTTAATATACTTAAGTATCAAAAGTAAAAGGATGAATAGTTTAAAATCCTTATATTAAGCAAACCAGATGGCACACACTTTTTTTTTCTTCGGATAGCCAGGGGAACACTCCAATACTCAGACATCATTTACAAACTAAGTATTTGTGTTTAGTGAATCCACCAGATCAGAGGCAGTAGGGTTGACCAGGGATGTTCTCTTGATAAGTGCGTGAATTGGACCATATTCCTGTCCTGCTAAGCATTCAAAATGTAACGAGTACTTTTGGGTGTCAGGGGAAAAATGTATGGAGTAAAAAGTACAGTATTTTCTTTAGGAATGTAGTGAAGTAAAAGTTGTCAAAAATATCAATAGTAAATTCAAGAACAGATACTTATAGTACTTTAAAGTATTTTTACTAAAGTACTTTACACCACTGCCTAAAATGTATGCTCTACTTTACTGACTATTGTCCGTGTGGGGATATTTTGTTGCAGTATCATGTACAGGCAATACTGTAAGTCGCTTTGAATAAAAGTGTCTGCTTAATGGCAAATGTTTTTATTTTTTTATTATTATATTTGTTAGGGGAGCAGATGAGGAGAGCTCATCAGTATGGTGCCGTCATGCATTCTCAATCTATTTCATAATAGTGTTTATTTGTGGTTCTGTAGGATGCTATTCTGGTTGTTAGATATCTGGTTAGATGTGAACAAAGTATGAAATAGAAATGAACTGACGATAGATTCAAGAGAACCTTTGTGAGTGAGTTTCCTGCAGTGTGGATTGCATAGCGTGGACATCCACTACAGTGGAAGTGAGGACCTGCGTTGTGTACACCAGTATATCGTTATGGAACAAAAAGCAGACGTACATGGCAATGCTTCCTCTTCTATGATGCTCACCACAGCCAATGGGAGAGATGGATTCTCCATCTTCCAGTGGATTCTCCTTGTCACTCCAACAGGAAATGGGAGACAAATTTGGTCTGAACATGGAGAGTCAGGAGCGTCACTGGCTCTGGCTGGAGTAGAGCTCCCCTACAGCAGAGAGAGATGGTTCTAGAATAGAGCGAATCAGAAGATTCTGTTCTATTCACAGTATTCTCAGCCTTCTCACTCTCCCATCCGCCCACGGGAACATTGGAACTGGTGGAACTTTGAGCTGGCTATTTCTCTCACCTTTCTTTCTCTCCACACAGAGGAAATCACAGTTATTAACGTGTGTCCTGTCACACTGAGACTATGGCTGGAGGGGGATGGCAGGGGGGACAGCTAACGTGCCAAAGTGTACCAACAATACACACAGACAAACGTACAGAATTCACACTCTCACATGCAGTCACACTTCAGTACTTTATTTAGATCCAATTAAACATAGTCATTATCGCATGCTAGGGGCTGTATTGTCACTGGTCTACTTATGGGCTATGGATCCGACATGAGTTCATGATACAAAGACTATCATGCACACCTTTTATTCTAGTCTGTGAGGGCTGATGTGTCCTGTTGATGTTCAATTATTATCGAGGCACCTGTATAAAGTTTCAAATAATCATCATTTTCAGATTTATTCCTTATCATCTACAACAAGATTTCTTGCATAGTTGGTTTTGTTTTGGTATGTTGCATTGAAAGTGGCTAACATTGCGTTGATTCATTCACTATTGCCACAGTAAACAGTGAAGTTCAATCTCGTGCTTCTCTCCATGGGCTGATATGTCTTCTGCGCTCTTCCCGACAGTCTAGGACTGTTGTGTGCAGCTTGAAGGAACGTTTGTCATAACCATGTCATAATGTCATAACAGTTAACACAATACCCCATAATAACAAAGCGAAAACAGGTTTTAGACATTTTTGCAAATGTTTTAAAAATAACATTAGTATTCAGACCCTTTGCTATGAGACTCGAAATTGTTTCCATTGAATTGATCATCCTTGGGATGTTTGAGAGAGAGAGAGAGAGAGAGAGAGAGAGAGCGAGAGAGAGAGAGAGAGACGCAGATGGTTAGGGATGAAAGCAGCAGGTCTACAATGAAGATCCCTCCGGTCCAGGTGCAGTCACAGCCATACACTTGACCCACGCCAACTGGCATTGCCACCAAGAGCTGCACCAGGACCTAGTCACCAACAAGCAGGATTTCACCGATCATGGGTAAGCTCTATTTTCCTTCACCCCTATGGGTAAAGGTTAGGATTGGGAATAGGATAATGTGATCCTAGATCTGTGGTTACTGTTAACTTCTACTTCCTGGTGATCCCTAGCCCGGATGGCAGATCTACTTTCAACTCCAGCCAATTAATCTGTGGTGAGTTTGTTGTCATGCCAAACATGGCCACGTTGTTGGTTAAAACAGAACCAGGTCTGGCTGCCAGGCTAGATCATCATCACTAGCTATCATAATCCTACATCCATTCAATAAGCTCTAATTAGAAGTCTAATTTTAACTGAAAATCTTTGGACCGTAAGGATCATGTTTGACCTCTATTTGTTGTTGAAGTGTGAGAATCGTCTAGAATATGTTGGAGAGGTTCAATTTAGATGGTGCCGTCTTACCTGCGTTATGCTTGATTCTGCCAGTGTGGGGTTTAGATGAAGTATTTTGGCTGGATTAGCGTTTTATGGAAGAGTCAAATCAACCCCCCAAATTGTACAATTTTATATATATTTTTTCAAACAATCCAAAACAAAACTGTATGGAGTGGTTTATCTAAAAGACATGGTTTTCCAACAGGTACAGCAGTATTGTCTATAACAAACAATTCATCTGGGAACCAGACCTAGTCGTTGTTGTCTGAATAGTTTTCTCTCCTTCAGAAACTAATAGAGATTGAGGGCAACTCTATAGCAATGTAACTTGAAGTAAGTGAATGCAACGCTAACGTTTAAGCAAACCTTCCATTGACATTAACTAGTTGCGGTTAACAGAGTGGTGCTGAGTAGACTACCCTGTTACCCTCTCATACCCCTGTCAACGATATAAATGGCTTAATGCTGAATAGACTACCCTGTTACCCTCTCATACCCCTGTCAACGATATAAATGGCTTAATGCTGAATAGACTACCCTGTTACCCTCTCATACCCCTGTCAACGATATAAATGGCTTAATGCTGAATAGACTACCCTGTTACCCTCTCATACCCCTGTCAACGATATAAATGGCTTAATGCTGAGTAGACTACCCTGTTACCCTCTCATACCCCTGTCAACGATATAAATGGCTTAATGCTGAATAGACTACCCTGTTACCCTCTCATACCCCTGTCAACGATATAAATGGCTTAATGCTGAGTAGACTACCCTGTTACCCTCTCATACCCCTGTCAACGATATAAATGGCTTATATCTGGAACCCTTAGTAGCTACATACATTTTTGGAGTCATACATTAATTATATACTGTATACCCAATGATTCTTGAAGAATATAACTTATAAATGCCTCATGAGCTCAGTTTGCAAACAATGTCAAAAAATATATACAGTATATAGGTACATTTGTCTCTTTATGTTGGCCTTCAGGCCTCCTTCAGCATGTGTTTGATTCCCCAGCTCAGTGAAGCATTGGCGCTTACGAGGCCCATCATCAAAATGTGATGTTGCTATGGTAACAAGCGGCAGTGGAAAATGTTGTTTTGAGCAAGTGGTGATCTCGGGGAGATGCAAATAAAACGATATCTCTGTCTCACTGGAATGAACACGTCTAGACGCCGTTACTCATACACACAAATCAATATTCGATAATAAAACCAACTCTTCACAACATTGATTTGATATTGATCGTGTCGCTCACATTCAATTCATTTTTACTGGTTAATCGCCCCCTGTTGCCATGGTGAGGACAGGACCATGTAAGGGGAGCATTACCACACATAAAGATATATCATTTCAAGATGGAGCAATAATAAGACCAGTAGCCTGAAGTGGCGTATTGGCCAAATGATGTAATGTTCTATGCAGCACAGACAGTATGTCTGAACATTTCAGCTCATTTCTGGGTCAGGACACATGCTTCTCAACAGCTTTTATCCCCAAGTCATAAGACTCCTGAACAGCTAATCAAATGGCTACCCGGACTATTTACACTGTCCCACCTCTTTCACACTGCTTCTACTCTCTGTTTATTATCTATGCATAGTCACTTTAACTATACATTCATGTACATATTACCTAAATTAGCCCGACTAACCGGTGCCCCTGCACATTGACTCTGTACTGGTACCACCTGTATATACCACCTGTATATATGTATTTTTTTACTGTCATTTACTGTCATTCAAAAATATATATTTTTTCTTTATTTATCTATTGTTTACATTATACTTTTTTTTTTTACTTAAACTGCACTGTTGGTAAGGGCTTGTAAATAAGCATTTCACTGTAATGTCTACAACTGTTGTATTAGGTGCACGTGACAAATAAACTTTGATTTGATTTGAATGTGAGGACAGTGGTTATGATTAAACTCCAATCAAAATCTTTCCATGTCTGACCTTCTGTGCTGAGTTCATATCAACAGGTCCTTCTGTGCTGAGTTCATATCAACAGGTCCTTCTGTGCTGAGTTCATATCAACAGGTCCTTCTGTGCTGAGTTCATATCAATAGTCCCTTCTGTGCTGAGTTCATATCAATAGGCCCTACTGTGCTGAGTTCATATCAACAGGTCCTTCTGTACTGAGTTCATATCAATAGGCCCTTCTGTGCTGAGTTCATATCAACAGGTCCTTCTGTACTGAGTTCATATCAACAGGTCCTTCTGTGCTGAGTTCATATCAATAGGCCCTTCTGTGCTGAGTTCATATCAACAGGTCCTTCTGTACTGAGTTCATATCAACAGGTCCTTCTGTGCTGAGTTCATATCAATAGGCCCTTCTGTGCTGAGTTCATATCAACAGGTCCTTCTGTACTGAGTTCATATCAACAGGTCCTTCTGTGCTGAGTTCATATCAATAGGCCCTTCTGTGCTGAGTTCATATCAACAGGCCCTTCTGTACTGAGTTCATATCAACAGGCCCTTCTGTGCTGAGTTCATATCAACAGGCCCTTCTGTGCTGAGTTCATATCAACAGGTCCTTCTGTGCTGAGTTCATATCAACAGGTCCTTCTGTGCTGAGTTCATATCAACAGGTCCTTCTGTGCTGAGTTCATATCAACAGGTCCTTCTGTGCTGAGTTCATATCAACAGGTCCCTCTGTGCTGAGTTCATATCAACAGGTCCTTCTGTACTGAGTTCATATCAACAGGTCCTTCTGTGCTGAGTTCATATCAACAGGTCCTTCTGTGCTGAGTTCATATCAACAGGTCCTTCTGTGCTGAGTTCATATCAACAGGTCCTTCTGTGCTGAGTTCATATCAACAGGTCCTTCTGTGCTGAGTTCATATCAACAGGTCCTTCTGTGCTGAGTTCATATCAACAGGTCCTTCTGTGCTGAGTTCATATCAACAGGTCCTTCTGTTCGGACAGCCCTTGAACTACTACCACAAGGTAATTGTAGCATCATGGCCAGGAGTCCCACAGAGGATTTAGAGCTACAGAATTAATTGTCTACACACATGACCAAAAACCATAATGACCACCAGCATGACATCATTGTGGCAGCACTGAGCTGGATTAATTTGTGTGCAAACGCAATGCAAAAATCATTCATAAAAAAACTGGGCCAGATACATTTAACAGGATCAGGAAAAAAAGGTGTATTGCGACAGTCAATATTAAAACATGCAGAGAGGCAGACAAGCTTGGGGCCTTACTGAGACTTCAGCAGAGGCAAGAGGACAGGGAGAGAGATGCCTACTGCAGACCGCCACACAGAGCCAGAGAGAGATGCCTACTGCAGACCGCCACACAGAGCCAGAGAGAGATGCCTACTGCAGACCGCCACACAGAGCCAGAGAGAGATGCCTACTGCAGACCGCCACACAGAGCCAGAGTGAAATGCCTACTGCAGACCGCCACACAGAGCCAGAGAGAGATGCCTACTGCAGACCGCCACACAGAGCCAGAGAGAGATGCCTACTGCAGACCGCCACACAGAGCCAGAGAGAGATGCCTACTGCAGACCACCACACAGAGCCAGAGAGAGATGCCTACTGCAGACCGCCACACAGAGCCAGAGAGAGATGCCTACTGCAGACCGCCACACGGAGCCAGAGTGAAATGCCTACTGCAGACCGCCACACAGAGCCAGAGAGAGATGCCTACTGCAGACCGCCACACAGAGCCAGAGAGAGATGCCTACTGCAGACCGCCACACGGAGCCAGAGTGAAATGCCTACTGCAGACCGCCACACAGAGCCAGAGAGAGATGCCTACTGCAGACCGCCACACAGAGCCAGAGAGAGATGCCTACTGCAGACCGCCACACAGAGCCAGAGAGAGATGCCTACTGCAGACCGCCACACAGAGCCAGAGAGAGATGCCTACTGTTATTATTACATTGTTATTTTCCCCTGCACAGCTACCCGTTGATTTGTGTAGAAAACCTAGTTATTTTCTTTGTCTTCTGCATGCTTTGCCCCCCTTCTGGGTTCCTGCTCTTTGAGTGATCAGCTGATGAAGAGGCTAGCAGCTGATGAAGAGGCTAGCAGCTGATGAAGAGGCTAGCAGCTGATGAAGAGGCTAGCAGCTGATGAAGAGGCTAGCAGCTTGCCGCTAGGCTGGCTTGCTAATTCTCTCCCCTCTAGCTGCAGCAGATCCAGATCCACAGAGCCAGACTGCAGACTGCCGCCAGGTCAATATTTATTCCTTCTTTCACTCTCTTTCTTCACTCTCCCTATCTTTATTCTCAGGATAGGATTCAGCCAGGCTGCATCACACAGATCAGGCATAGAGGGAGACGAGAGAGAGAGAGAGTGTGTGTTTGTCCATCTGTGTAGGTGTGCACGGTGTCTGTGTGAGAGATAGAGGGTATGGGTGTGTGGGTGTGAGCTGTAACGGATGAGTGGGTATCGTTTGCCAGTCGAGGAAGGAAAGAAGGAGGCAGGCTTGTTTGGTGATGATGGTACAGGCTTGTTTGGTGATGATGGTACAGGCTTGTTTGGTGATGATGGTACAGGCTTGTTTGGTGATGATGGTACAGGCTTGTTTGGTGATGATGGTACAGGCTTGTTTGGTGATGATGGTACAGGCTTGTTTGGTGATGATGGTACAGGCTTGGAGCAAACAAATACTGTACACACACTTACATACAAAGGCAGTGTTTAGCTGTTGTACCTGTCTTTCAGGATGACTGTAGCCTGGTAGAGAAATGTTTACAGGTCTTAATAAAGATGACCAATTATCAGCATGATGTCTTTTGTTGTCCTTTGTACTGTTCTTGACACGCTCAATCATGTTCTGTTTTATGCTTTTCTCTTTTACTGTGTATGTGTATTCCACTGTCGGAATGTCATGCAGGTTCTTCAGCATTGATAATGGTTATTAGGCCACTTTCGACGTGTGTGTGTGTCTGTGCCTGTTGATTAATTACAACGTGTGTGTGTGTGTGTCTGTGCCTGTTGACTAATTACAACATGTGTGTGTGTGTGTGTGTGTGTGTGTGTCTGTGCCTGTTGACTAATTACAACGTGTGTGTGTGTGTGTGTGTCTGTGCCTGTTGACTAATTACAACATGTGTGTGTGTGTGTGTGTGTCTGTGCCTGTTGACTAATTACAACGTGTGTGTGTGTGTGTGTGTGTGTGTCTGTGCCTGTTGACTAATTACAACATTGTGTGTGTGTGTGTGTCTGTGCCTGTTGACTAATTACAATGTGTGTGTGTGTGTGTCTGTGCCTGTTGACTAATTACAACATGTGTGTGTGTGTGTGTGTGTGTGTGTGTGTGTGTGTCTGTGCCTGTTGACTAATTACGACATGTGTATTCATGAGCACAGATGACATATCTTCATGAATATACACTTACACACACTTATCTTTGTGTCGTTGTAGATATTCAATAAAGTATATTACAGTATTATACAGTCTAATACAGTATATTACAGTCTAATACAGTATATTACAGTCTAATACAGTATATTACAGTCTAATACAGTATATTACAGTCTAATACAGTTGTGTGCTATGTCTATGTGCCTACATGCATGCGTTTCTGTATGACTCATTTCGTACATCAATTTCTTGGTCAGATTGGCCAGCCTACATCAATGGCTGAGTGTATAAAACATTAAGGACACCGACCTAATATTGAGTTGCACCCCCTTTTGCCCTCAGAACAGACTCAATTCGTCGGGGCATGGACTCTACAAGGTGTTGAAAGTGTTCCACTGGGATGCTGGCCCATGTTGACTCCAATGCTTCCCACAGTTTGGTCAAGTTGGCTGGATGTCCTTTGGGTGGTGGAACATTCTTTATACACATGGGAAACAGTTGACATGAAAAACCCAGCAGCGTTGCAGTTCTTGATACAAACCGATGTGCCTGGCACCTACTAACATACATTTAAATATTTTGTCTTGCCCATTCACCTTCTAAATGACACAAATACACAATCCATGTCTCAATTGTCTCAAGGCTTTAACATCATTCTTTAACCTGACTCCTCCCCTTCATCTGCACCCATCAATAAGGGATGAGAAGATTCATCTGGTCAGTCTATGACATGGAAAGAGAACAATGTCTTGTACACTCACGTGATACCATTCATTCCTATGTGAAGATTCAATAGCGCATTTGAAGCCAAGGAAATCTGTTAAGATGGCGTCTCATGGATACTCTCATTGATACATAACATGTGCAGTTTGAACTAGCGCAGGAAGTTATGTGGCAGGCTAGCTCAGTGCTGCCCTCTCTCATTAAGTATCTCAAGTTGAAGGCCGACCTTGGGTACTGCTGGCTGCCATTAGCAACTCAATTGTCCTTATAACTTATTCTGTGTGAGATTTTAAAGTAATTTGATTCAGGGATATACATACATCTATTGTACATGTACAGTATTTATTTTACATGAAGATTGACCACGAAGCTATCCATTTTTGGGGCGGCAGGTAGCCGAGTGGTTCGGGTGTTGGGCCCATAATTGAAAGGTTGCTGGATCGAATCCCTGAGGTCACAAGGTAAAAATCTGTCGTTCTGCCCCTGAACAAGGCAGTTAACCCACTGTTCCTAGGCTGTCATTGTAAATAAGAATTTGTTCTTAACTGACTGTTACGTGAACTGCGCTCTTGTTGTAATATGATGAAACTATTCCTTTAATAAAAATAAATGTTTTAACAATTTAACTTTTTTTGTGAAGCTTGCAGTCAATTACCACTCCCTGGTGCACACAACAAGCTTTCATTCCCCCTGTCACAAGGGGATGTATGCCTTATATAAGATTAAATAGTCAACCCAGTTATGGTTAACCCCGTTACTGTATTTGGCACTTAATAGGCACTTTTAAAAATGTAACCTCTTGAGATGGGAACATGTTTTTAAAGTTTAAATCTTTATGACAGCATATGACAACAAAAAAAGTTTCACCAAAAGGGACTCATTTCATGGAACGCTCAATCTCCTCAAAATGTGTTGGTATAATAATAGAGACATCTATAGTAAGAATTTAAAATTGTATTATTTACCTTTTAGCACAATGTTACCATAACGTTATTAGTTTAGTTTAAATTGAGCTGCATAAATAATTTAACTGTGAATACAATTCTTGCAGGAGGCTGACCATTCACCTTAATGATTGAATAGTAAAATCAATAATCTATGCACATTTAGTTAATTCTTTGAAGTAGTTTTTGGAGTGGACTTTGTCTGACTGTCTAAAATGTTGTCTTCTAACTGCTTGTGTTTTCTCAGAGATGACAACCATTTAAGAACCACAGAGAAGTGTAGCTGACAGGAGTAACAGAGGTCAAATCACTGTCAAGAGCACAGAGGTGGTTATTATCCCATCCCTTTTAGGTCCCATCTTCTTATTCTTGAAAGAATCTGTGTAATGAACCAACACTAACATTTTCCTGCATCTGTAACAGCTAATTAAGATCCAGATGAACTCTTCTTCTTCTTCCTCTTCTTCTTCAGGTGGAGGAGAACGGGGTCTTGGAGGACATGGAAGAGTACATCAGCCTAAAGAAACGGAAATGTGATCACCATGGCGACAAAGACTCAGAGTACCGAGACTCCGGCCAGGAGGGTGAAGGTGAAAAGGTCAAGAAGCGCCGGGGCCGACCTCCGGCGGAGAAACTTCCCCCCAACCCCCCCGAGCTCAGCAAGCAGCTGAACACACTGGTGGATATGGTCATCAACTACAAAGATGGGTGAGATTAGCAGGGAGAATTGGGGATGAGCAGTGTTAATTATGTAATTATGATGCAATTATGTCCACACGTATTAATTAACTACTAATTAGCAATGCGTGGATAAGAAGGGCACTGATGTTTGATGTTAGACCATGCAGGGACTGGTTCAACATGAATGACTTATTTAGTTTCCCTCCATCTCACAGTGTGAGCAGTGTGTTGCAGAAATGATCAGACAGAGGACTTAGATATAAATACTGTATCTGTCCCATTATGGCATCTGTGAGAGCATGGGCAGCAGGTAGCCTAGCAGTTAAGCGCTTTGGGCCAATAATCGAAAAGGTTGCTGGTTGAATCTCCGACATCACTAGGTGAAAAATCTGTCGATGTGCTCTTCAGCAAGGCACTTAACCCTAATTGCTCCTCTAAGACCCTCTACTGAATGACTTAAATGTAAATCTACGACTTTGGCAAACAAAGTGAAAGGGTGCACACTGCCACCTTGTGTTGTTTGAACAGGTATAAAGCCAAGGTTGCCGATTTACTGCCACCTTCAGTTATGGAATGTTTCCTCACAAGTATAATTCATTGGCTTGATCCCTCCTGGTGACCTGGATGGAATTGTGTGATCCTTCCTTAACCCAAAGGAAGTCCCACCCAGTTGACTAATTTAAAATGGTGAAAGTCCTCAATGGAGCTGCCAATGCTAATGGGCACTAGAGACCTCCTTCTCTCTCTATGATCGGACCTGACTTCAAATGGCATGATTTCTTTCAAATACTTCAGCTGCACTTGATTGGCCTTGGCTGGTACAATGGAACTCACTCTGGCAAATCTGGCACTCCAGGCAAGCTCAATCAAACGCTTAAAGTATTTATAACAAAACACATACTATTGTCTGGAGAGGTCTGTGTCTTGTTGGTCCATAACAGAGCCTGTGCTAAATGCTTCCAGGTTGGGCCGTCAGATCAGCAAAGGCTTCATCCAACTGCCTTCTAGGAAGGAGGTGCCAGAGTACTACCAGTTGATCCGAAAGCCTGTGGACTTCAGGAGGATCAGGGTAGGCTCAGTGGACCCGCTACACCAGGGATTCCCAACCCTTTCCCATATTTTACATTTGATAAAATTAGACATGAATACAAATATAACCGTTCATAGTTCATAACAGCATCACAATGAATTAGATTCCACAAAAACAGTAGGCTATTAATGTAGACATCTTTAAAAAGCATTTCAATTAAATGCAGGGATTTGGGAACACACCATTTTCTGTTCAAATTGCATTTTATATAACCTATATCAGAATCACAATTCATTATTATTTATTATTATCCACCTGTATTTATATTTGTACATACAGTGCCAGTCAAAGGTTTGGACACACCTACTCATTCCAGGGTTTTTCTTTATTTTTTACTATTTTCTACATTGTAGAATAATATTGAAGACATCAAAACTATGAAATAACACATATGGAATCGTGTAGTAACCAGAAAAGTGTTAAACAAATCAAAATACATTTTATATTTGAGCTTCTTTAAAGTAACCACCATTTAACTTGATGACAGCTTTGCACACTCTTGGCATTCTCTCAACCAGCTTCATGAGGTAGTCACCTGGAATGCATTTCAATTAACAGGTGTGCCTTGTTAAAAGTTCATTTGTGGAATTTCTTTCCTTCTTAATGTGTTTGAGCTAATCAGTTGTGTTGTGACAAGGTAGGGTTGGTATACAGAAGATAGCCCTAGATAGTCTATATTATGGCAAAAACAGCTCAAATTAGCAATGAGAAATGACAGTCCATCATTACTTTAAGACATGAAGGCTAGTCAATCAGGAACTTGTGGAGTCGCAAAAACCTCCATGATGAAACTGTCTCTCATGAGAACCGCCACAGGAAAGGAAGACCCAGAGTTACCTCTGCTGCAGAGGATACGTTCATTAGAGTTACCAGCCTCAGATTGCAGCCCAAATAATGCTTCAGAGTTCAAGTAACAGACACATCTCAACATCAACTGTTCAGAGGAAACTGCATGAATCAGGCCTTCATGGTGGAATTGTTGCAAAGAAACCACTACTAAAGGACACCAATAAGAAGAAGAGACTTGCTTGGGCCAAGAAACACGAACAATGGACATTAGACCGGTGGAAATCTGTCCTTTGGTCTGGTGAGTCCAAATTTGAGATTTTTGGTTCCAACCGCTGTGTCTTTGTGAGACGCAGAGTAGGTGAATGGATGATCTCCGCATGTGTGGTTCCCACCATGAAGCATGGAGGAGGAGGTGTGATGGTGTGGGGGTGCTTTGCTGGTGACACTGTCAGTGATTTATTTAGAATTCAAGGCACACTTAACCAGTATGGCTTCCAAAGCATTCTGCAGCAATACATCTTCAAGACTGATGGAAAAGCATTCTAGGTGAAGCTGGTTGAGAGAATGCCAAGAGTGTTAGTAAACCCGCTACAATCATGCAGTAATGTTACACCGTACAGTCAGTAAGCAGTTACACAGGCGGGCCCCGGTGGCAATAAATTAGCTCTGATGGGCTGGAGGACGTCCTCAGGAGGTTGTCATAATCACTGTGTAAGTTTATGGAAGGGGTGAGAACCATGAGCCTCCTAGGTTTTGTATTGAAGTCAATGTACTCAGAGGAGGACGGAGCTAGCTGTCCTCTGGCTACACCATGGTGCTACCCTACAGAGTGCTGTTGAGGCTACTGTAGACCTTCTTTGCATAAAAGTGTTTTAATCAATTATTTGGTGACGTGATTATATTTAGTATAGTTTTATCCAAAAAGGATAACTTTTTCAATGTTTTACCATTTTAATTTTTATGAAATTCACTGAGGAGGATGGTCCTCCCCTTCCTCCTCTGAGGAGCCTCAACTGGTACACAACGAGCGCAGCCTCGCCTTGAAAAGGGTCTCTTTTGTGTGTTCGCTGTCATTCTATAAATGTTGTATTTACTGTATATATCAAGAGTGCACACTCAAAATACACCTCAGTGGTGTCACGATTCGCGAGGCGTAAAAAGGAGGAGGTGAAACAAAAGGAATATAGAATATGAATACTTTAATAACGACAACATGCGACGAACAACAAACAATAATCCACAGGAAGAGAGACGTAAATAGGGAGTGTAACGGGGCTGAATGGAAACCGGTGTGTGTGTGTGTGTGGGCGGGAGGAGTTAGACGAACGAGAAACAGGTGATGGGTGATTGGATCAGGCTGCCATCATCCTCATGCCGGTGGTTAGTACACCGGGGAGCCGGAGCGCAGGGGCGGTGTGAGGGCTGGGTAGTGGTGAAGCCGCTACTCCCATCAGGGGGAGTGGATTGAGCCACAACCCAGTCCTCACTTCACTGAGGGAGGATTAATGATCCCCAATCAGAGACAGCTGTCCTCCAAATCCACCTGTGTGTGGATCATTGTTTCTGCCTGTCTGCCTTGTTTTAAGCAGCACGTAAGTCACCTTGCTTTTCTCTCCTTGTTTATTTTTGGGAACTTATACAGTGGGGAGAACAAGTATTTGATACACTGCCAATTTTGTAGTTTTCCTACTTACAAAGCATGTAGAGGTCTGTAATTTTTATCATAGGTACACTTCAACTGTGAGAGACGGAATCTAAAACAAAAATCCAGAAAATCACATTGTATGATTTTTAAGTAATTAATTTGCATTTTATTGCATGACATAAGTATTTGATCACCTACCAACCAGTAAGAATTCCGGCTCTCACAGACCTGTTAGTTTTTCTTTAAGAAGCCCTCCTGTTCTCCACTCATTACCTGTATTAACTGCACCTGTATGAACTCGTTACCTGTATAAACGACACCTGTCCACACACTCAATCAAACAGACTCCAACCTCTCCACAATGGCCAAGACCAGAGAGCTGTGTAAGGACATCAGGGATAAAATTGTAGCCCTGCACAAGGCTGGGATGGGCTACAGGACAATAGGCAAGCAGCTTGGTGAGAAGGCAACAACTGTTGGCGCAATTATTAGAAAATGGAAGAAGTTCAAGATGATGGTCAATCTCCCTCGGTCTGGGGCACCATGCAAGATCTCACCTCGTGGGGCATCAATGATCATGAGGAAGGTGAGGGATCAGCCCAGAACTACACGGCAGGACCTGGTCAATGACCTGAAGAGAGCTGGGACCACAGTCTCAAAGAAAACAATTAGTAACACACTACGCCGTCATGGATTAAAATCCTGCAGCGCACGCAAGGTCCCCCTGCTCAAGCCAGCGCATGTCCAGGCCCGTCTCAAGTTTGCCAATGACCATCTGGATGATCCAGAGGAGGAATGGGAGAAGGTCATGTGGTCTGATGAGACAAAAATAGAGCTTTCTGGTCTAAACTCCACTCGCCGTGTTTGGAGGAAGAAGAAGGATGAGTACAACCCCAAGAACACCATCCCAACCGTGAAGCATGGAGGTAGAAACATCATTCTTTGGGGATGCTTTTCTGCAAAGGGGACAGGACGACTGCACCGTATTGAGGAGAGGATGGATGGGGCCATGTATAGCGAGATCTTGGCCCACAACCTCCTTCCCTCAGTAAGAGCATTGAAGATGGGTCGTGGCTGGGTCTTCCAGCATGACAACGACCCGAAACACACAGCCATGGCAACTAAGGAGTGGCTCCGTAAGAAGCATCTCAAGGTCCTGGAGTGGCCTAGCCAGTCTCCAGACCTGAACCCAATAGAAAATCTTTGGAGGGAGCTGAAAGTCCGTATTGCCGAAACCTGAAGGATCTGGAGAAGGTCTGTATGGAGGAGTGGGCCAAAATCCCTGCTGCAGTGTGTGCAAACCTGGTCAAGAACTACAGGAAACGTATGATCTCTGTAATTGCAAACAAAGGTTTCTGTACCAAATATTAAGTTCTGCTTTTCTGATGTATCAAATACTTATGTCATGCAATAAAATGCAAATTAATTACTTAAAAATCATTCAATGTGATTTTCTGGATTTTTGTTTTAGATTCCGTCTCTCACAGTTGAAGTGTACCTATGATAAAAATTACAGACCTCTACATGCTTTGTAAGTGGGAAAACCTGCAAAATCGGCAGTGTATCAAATACTTGTTCTTCCCACTGTATGTTGATAAGTTTTAAATAAAAAGGATGTCACTCCACGAACGCTCCGTATATCGTCCCTTCTATACGCACCGTGACAGAATGATCCACCAACCAGGGACGCAGCGGGGACTGACATTGGGAGATATCCTCCTCGGAATGGGAAAAATTACAGAGGAGGAATACTCCCATTATCGTGATGTGGAGGAGGGCTGGAGCCCGGAGCCGCGGCGCCGTCGTCAGAGGAGACGTCGGCGGGCCAAAGAGGCGAAGGACCAGCCTGGAGCCCAGAAAACCCCCCAAACTGATTTTTGGGGGGTGGTCGGGGATCGACGGAGAATAACCCCGACCACTGCACTCGTGGGGGTTCCCGGAGGAGCCCCTACAGCCGTGGGAGCAGGAGTACAGAGGAGAGTCTGAGGAAGAAGACTACGATGTGCTTCTGTTCCCTCACTCGTGGGGGTTCCCGGAGGAACCCTCACAGGATGGGGATTGGCGCTGGAGAGACAACGACATCAGTGAGGGAGGATTAATGATCCCCAATCAGAGACAGCTGTCCTCCAAATCCACCTGTGTGTGGATCATTGTTTGTGCCTGTCTGCCTTGTTTTAAGCAGCACGTAAGTCACCTTGCTTTTCTCTCCTTGTTTATTTTTGGGAACTTATATGTTGATAAGTTTAAATAAAAAGGATGTCACTCCACGAACGCTCCGTATATCGTCCCTTCTATACGCACCGTGACAGGCGGGAGGAGTACAGTCGACGTAGTTGGCCTGGACGTGACAAGTGATCATCTGTGGGTCGCTTCCAGCCCTAGCAAAAGCATCCCTAATGTGCTTAGGCCTGTTTGTAATCGCAAGTGCTTTCTTTCTGAGTAAAAATCCCTGGTTTTACCCACCATCTCAGGGTGTTTGGTATCCTGGTGTCTTCAGTTTGCAAGGATTCATACGGTAACAAATGACACAATCTGGTTGGATCTTGTCCATTGCTTCAATGAAGCCAAAGTCAATATAACTGTCCAGGTAAGTCTCAACTCTCTTTTTGACAGATACAGAGCTGTCATCTCCTTCTCCCTTGCTCTTAGCCATCGCTTATTTTATGAGTTTGTCATTTTTGGGGGGGTTTGATTTTTCACACAACTAGTTAGCTGGCTTGCTAGCAATTTACAATGGTCATTTAGTTGTGTTGATAGCTACGGTGTCCGAGTGAGATTGTATTTGGCACGTTTGCATTGAAGGTGAGATATTCCTAATAATTATCCTTAATTTTTTATAAATAAACACATTAAAAAAATTACTTATTAACCCCCTTTTTCAAATAGATAGAGAATATTAAATACATTTTTTAAAGTGTGTATATATATATATGAAGTCACGCCCTAACAGGAAACATTGGCGCGGGGGTGCACCACCTAGATTGGGAACACCTGTTCTACACTGCAATCTATAGACTCTGCACAGTACCAACCCACCCAAATCTTCCCACACACCAATTCAGCACAGAACCAACCCAGCCTTCTGGTGGCTCACCACCAAATCTCAACACAAATCCATCAAATCTCAGCACTAACCCACCAGATCGACCCACAAATCTTCCCACATACCAACTGGACCTAGGCCTGTTAACAAAGTCACAGATAGCAGTGCTAGCCTTTCATGTGTCCAACGGTCCCTCCACTACCCTGTGGTTGTCGTAAACAAATAAATCATTCAGCAATATTCCATCATCCGAGCAAACTTTTCTATGATGTTGGATTCAGGTACTAATGTATTTATGTGAGCGTACATGTTTTCTGATCATGTGTTGTTTTTTGTAGGAGCGTGTGAGCAATCACAAGTACAGGAGTGTGGGAGGTCTGGAGAAAGACATCATACTGCTGTGTCACAATGCCCAGACCTTCAACCTGGAGGGATCTCAGGTGTGCCTCAGGGATGTGATCTAGAGCCACTAGAATTCATACCACTGCTTACGGTTCTACATGAAATCCACATACCATGATGCCCCCAGCTCATGGTTGTGAGAGGCTAATTTGGTTTATGTTATGTGTGTGTTTGCCATAGATATTTGAGGACTCGATTGTTCTCAAGTCTGTGTTTGAGAGTGCACGACAGAGGATTGTCATTGATGAGGTGACACAGGACAGCGCTGCCATCCGTGATGATGACGGAGGTCGGGACAATCCGTTGGTTTCATCAGCAGGTGAGAGCCAGCCGTTGTGATCTTAAACTCTGTGAAGGATTCTTTTAAAAACACAACAGGGAGATCAAGACGACGCAGTTCAGTTGACAATGAGAAGCTCATTTTCATTTTCACCCAAAAGCATTATTATTTAGATTTTGAATAGCTTAAAATGATTTATTTTCTCAAAGATCAATGACAGGATAAACTAATATCTGGTTGACATTATAAAAAGTAAATGGCAAACTAGTGCCTTCAACTCTCTTTTGTTCCTTTCTGAATCCTCTCTCCTCAGTGAAAACGGCAACAAAGAGGATGAAGGAGGAAGCTGAAAAACGAAGGTCAAGAAGACAGTCTACAGTGATGTAGATGAGGGTTGACATAGAGGACCAACGCTAGTTCAATACAGCTGAAGGTGAGGGTTGACATAGAGGACCAACGCTAGTTCAATACAGCTGAAGGTGAGGGTTGACATAGAGGAGGACCATTTATACTCCTTGTTCTGCTGTCACTGGTTTTGCGTTGCAGCTTATTCATTTGCTCACCTTGCAAAAAGTTTGTCTCGTCTCAAGTCAAGAAAGCTCCTCGAAGGAATGTACGTACTAATGATGTTGGTCCTCAAGTAATTCATGCAGCCTTAAATGTTCATGTCTCTCTGCTCTCTCCACTCTTTTTCCATGAGTTGTTTTTTTATTTGAAAGTGTTAATGTGTGTGTGAAACGATTATGTATTTCTGTTGAGATGGAGACCGCCATCAGATAATGGTGCCTGTTGATGACATCACTATATGTTGTGTACAGCTATTGGAGATATGGTTGGTCAGTTCTTCAATATGACCAGGGTGGAACCTACTGGATTGTTTCTAATCTCAAAATTTGTGGATTTAAAATGAAATATGATTCTGTAATAAAACGCCAAATGACATTGATTTCATACTTAAAGTTGAAGTCGGAAGTTTACATACACTGAGGTTGAAGTCATTAAAACTCATGTTTCAAACACTCCACAGATTTCATGTTAACAAACTATAGTTTTGTTAAGTCGGTTAGGACATCTACTTTGTGCATGACACAAGTAATTATTCTAACAATTGTTTACAGACAGATTATTTGATTTATAATTCACTATATCACAATTCCAGTGGGTCAGAAGTTTACATACATTAAGTTGACTGTAGCTTGGAAAATTCCAGAAAATGATGAACCTCAATCTTATAGAAAATGTGTGGGCAGAACTGAAAAAGTGTGTGCGAGCAAGGAGGCCTACAAACCTGACTCAGTTACACCAGTTCTGTCAGGAGGAATAGGCCAAAATTCACCCACATTTTTGTGGGAAGCTTGTGGAAGGCTACCCAAATGCTACCAAATACTAATTGAGTGGATGTACATTTCTGACCCACTGGGAATGTGATGAAAGAAATAAAAGCTGAAATAAATAAATCACTACTATTATTCTGACATTTCACATTCTTAAAATAAAGTGGTGATCCTAACTGACCTAAGAGGGACTTTTTACTAGGATTAAATGTCAGGAATTGTGAAAAACTGAGTTTAAATGTATTTGGCTAAAGTGTATGTAAACTTCCCACTTCAACTGTAATTAGCAGTTATAAATGGATCAAGTTGTATCGTTTCAGGTGTAAGTTTTATACTGTCTACTCATGGGCTTTTTGTGTTAGTTTGCAACTTTTTGAGTTTGGTTTAGAGGCAACTAGAAAGTCCCAGGTAACAAACAGGAAGGAGAAATAAGTGATCTTCCAGCAGGTGACAGTAGGGATTTGTGTTGACTGCTTTGTGTATTCTGGTAAGAAGAAGTTTGTGTATAAACACAGCATAAGTCAAGGTAAGAATATGGTGTAGACACACCTCCGGCAGACCTCCATTTCTTTGACGGCAACCCCAAAAGCGGGCTTTTCCCCATGTGTAAGTTCAAGGATAGAACAGACCGACACAGAGAAATTAGGACATTGTTTTCTCTCCAATATATCTATGATATGCTGGACAAATATAAGTAGTTGTATTAGGTTGTATCTGAACATCGGGCTGTGGTTGTATCTGAACATCGGGCTGTGGTTGTATCTGAACATCGGGCTGAGGTTGTATCTGAACATCGGGCTGAGGTTGTATCTGAACATCGGGCTGAGGTTGTATCTGAACATCGGGCTGAGGTTAGTAGAAGTTAGAACCCCCACTACTTGGGCCAATAAAACATGAGCTTAGCCTAGTGACCATCCTTGTCTATACTGCCACTCAGTGGTCATGCCAGGGACTGGAGGCTCCAAGCCCTCCTGGTGCGTTTACACAGGCAGCCAAATTCTGATATTTTTTACCCTTGGTCTTTTGACCAATCACATCAGATCTTTTAATCTCAGACATTTTTTGAGTTTATCCGATTGGGCAAAAAGTATATTTATATTTTTGGACAACTCTTACTTTACTACAAAATAATGTAATTTTTACTACATACATTTTACCTGAAAATACATTTTTACACCCAAAAGTACTTGTTACATTTTGAATGGTTAGCAGGACAGGAAAATGATCAAATTCACACACTTATCAAGACAACATCCCTGGTCATCCCTACTGATCTGGACTCACTAAACACAAATGCATTTTTTGTAAATGATGTCTGAGTGTTGGAGTGTTCCCCTGGCTATGTGTAAATGATGTCTGAGTGTTGGAGTGTTCCCCTGGCTATGTGTAAATGATGTCTGAGTGTTGGAGTGTTCCCCTGGCTATGTGTAAATGATGTCTGAGTGTTGGAGTGTTCCCCTGGCTATCTGTAAATGATGTCTGAGTGTTGGAGTGTTCCCCTGGCTATCTGTAAATGATGTCTGAGTGTTGGAGTGTTCCCCTGGCTATCTGTAAATGATGTCTGAGTGTTGGAGTGTTCCCCTGGCTATGTGTAAATGATGTCTGAGTGTTGGAGCGTTCCCCTGGCTATGTGTAAATGATGTCTGAGTGTTGGAGTGTTCCCCTGGCTATCTGTAAATGATGTCTGAGTGTTGGAGTGTTCCCCTGGCTATGTGTAAATGATGTCTGAGTGTTGGAGCGTTCCCCTGGCTATGTGTAAATGATGTCTGAGTGTTGGAGTGTTCCCCTGGCTATGTGTAAATGATGTCTGAGTGTTGGAGCGTTCCCCTGGCTATGTGTAAATGATGTCTGAGTGTTGGAGTGTTCCCCTGGCTATGTGTAAATGATGTCTGAGTGTTGGAGTGTTCCTCCTGACGATCCATCAATTAAAATAAACAAGACAATGGTGCTGTCTGTTTTGCTTTATATAAGGTGATTTATACTTTTATTCTTAAGTATATTTTAGCAATTGCATTTACTTTAGATACTTAAGTATATTTTAAACCAAATACATTTAGACTTTTACTCCAGTAGTATTTTACTGGGTGACTCTCACTTTTACTTGGGTAACTTTCTATTAAGGTATCTTTACTTTTACTGTATCTTTACTAGTATGACAATTGGGTACTTTTTCAACCACTGCTAGGGAGTAACATGTTCTTTCATCCTACCCATGTTTTGTCATTGCATCTCGTAGCGTGCTATTGGCCCTATCACTTTCAGAGCATCATCCTTCATCCTCCGCAAAACAGACACCTGTAATCTCAAATCAGGCTTGTGGATGCCTGAAATACGTGGGAACACGCTATGGAAACCGCTATGGGCGACTGTGTGATCACCCTCTCTCCGTAGCCGACGTGAGTAAGAGCTTTAAACAGGTCAACATTCACAAGCCGCTGGGCCAGACGGATTACCAGGACTTGAACTCTGAGCATGCGCTGACCAACTGGCAAGTGTCTTCACTGACATTTTCAATGAGTCCCTGACTGAGTCTGTAATACCAACATGTTTAAAGCAGACCACCATAGTCCCTGTGCCCAAGAACACTAAGGTAATCTGCCTAAATGACTACAGACCCGTAGCACTCACGTCTGTAGCCATGAAGTGCTTTGAAAGGCTGGTCATGGTTCACATCAACACCATTATCCCAGAAACCCTAGACCCACTCCAATATGCATACCGCTCAGATCCACAGATGATGCAATCTCTATTGAACTCCACACTGCCCTTTCCCACCTGGACAAAAGGAACACCTATGTGAGAATGCTGTTCATTGACTACAGCTCAGTGTTCAACACCATAATGCCCTCAAAGCTCATCACCAAGCTAAGGAACCTGGGACTTAGCACCTCCCTCTGCAACTGGATCCTGCACTTCCTGATGTGCCGCCCCCAGGTGGTAAGGGTAGGACACAACACATCTGGCATGCTGATCCTCAACACGGGGTCCCCTCAGGGGTGAGTGTTTAGGCCCCTCCTGTACTCCCTGTTCACCCATGTCAGCATGGCCAAGCGCAACTCCAACACCATCATTAAGTTTGCTGACGACACAACAATCGTAGGCCTGATCACCGACAACGATGAGACAGCCTATAGGGAGGAGGTCAGAGACCTGCCAGTGTGGTGCCAGGGCAACAACCTCTCCCTCAACGTGATCAAGACAAAGGAGATGATTGTGGACTACAGGAAAAGGAGGACCGAGCACGCCCCCATTCTCATTGACGGGGCTGCAGTGGAGCAGGTTGAGAGCTTCAAGTTCCTTGGTGTCCACATCACCAACAAACTAGAATGGTCCAAACACACCAAGACAGTTGTGAAGAGGGCACGACAAAGCCTATTCCCCCTCAGGAGACTGAAAAGATTTGGCATGGGTCCCCAGATCCTCAAAAGATTCTACAGCTGCAACATCGAGAGCATCCTGACTGGCTGCATCACTGCCTGGTTCGGCAACTGCTCGGCCTCCGACCGCAAGGCACTACAGAGGGTAGTGCGTACGGCCCAGTACATCACTGGGGCCAAGCTTCCTGCCATCCAGGAACTCTATACCAGGCGGAGGAAGGAAGGCCCTAAAAATTGTCAGACTCCAGCCACCCCAGTCATAGACTGTTCTCTCTGCTATCGCATGGCAAGCGGTACCGGAGTGCCAAGTCTAGGACCAAAAGGCTTCTCAACAGCTTTTACCCCCAAGCCATAAGACTCCTGAACAGCTAATCAAATGGCTACCTGGACTATTTACACTGTGAACCCCCCCCTCTCTTCTTCACACTGCTGCTACTCTCTGTTAGCTACCCGGACTATGAGCAAGGCAATTAACCCCATTTTTCTCCAGGGGCGCCGTACTACTATGGCTGTCCCTGTAAAACAACACTTTTCCCTGTACCTGTATGTGACAATAAAACATATTGTTTTTATGTTATGTGGCCCTCCAGATCAAAGTAACGGGTAACCTCAATTGATCATATTTTCCCCTGGCAACCATGACAATAGTGTCCGGTACACCATACAAGATAGTTACAGATTTGAGCTCATTATGCTTTCATTCCGTTCCCATGATTCTGTTCGCTATGGCAATGGAAACTATGCAGCAGCCATCACTAGTGGTTATCTTTGCTGTTAGACTCGATGCTGTGACAGGTCATTTTGATAATGCTTGAGGAAAAGTCTTTATGTTGGCCTATTAGGTGAACACAAAACACAGCTTACCCACCTACGACATGTGTGGACAGAGACCTTGTGTGCCCTGCTCTAGGCTTTTCTGTTGGACAGGAGATTGAGCTAGGCCTAATGGTCTTTAAGTAGCTCACTTTGATGTCATCAGCTCACATTTCTTCAGGGTATGTTTCTCATCCTAATTAGATCCCTATAGAGTGCTCTGGCTCATTCAACTACAACATATTATGACGTCTATAGTAGCGGAGAACATCATCCAATTACAGCGTCTGCCGGCAGTCTTTACCGGATAAGGTAGTCAATCTAACAGAAGTTATTTTGCAAAGAGAATGGCAGTTCAGAAGACATTTCTTATGAAGGTTTTGTAAACCTGAATGTTTGGCATGGTTATATTAGATCAAATATTATTTTTTACATGGACAGACTAACACAGAATCATTTTCAAAGTGAGTTTATTGCTGTCAATATACGTCATTTGAAAAATGTATCAATCATTTTATAAGTAACATACTCATTCATGTTAGTCTATACAGATGAAGGAAATACCATACGTTTTACAAGTAGGTTTAATTGATTGTAATTATAATTTTATTGCTTGAATCTTTAGTTTTTCCACGTTTTACATTTAACTGCTTGAAACCTGTATCTAAGTGCTTATTGAATATGAACCATGTTTGCAGATATTGTATCAAATGTATCAACAATATTAAAAACATGTTTTTAATTAAATTAACCCACTGAATCAACACATTTTACAGCAAAACATGGACTAATCCTAAAATTAGCAACCCAGAAAAATATATACTGTCAAGATGTACAGACAATTAACATTTGTCCCAAGACTGATCAAGATGGGATGCTGGTATATTTAGTGTAGAAAACATGACATCGATATAGTGACCATGGTTAAGAGTAGACCATCATGTCAACATCCACCACAGTCCTCTCATACTTCAGATACACCTACAATACAATCTTGTTTGATTATACCACTCAAGGTTACAACAAATATTTTCTTGGTATGTTACCGCTGCAGTATCTTTAATCGTTTATAAACCCAGTAATCACTAAGACCACAAAATCAAGTCCAGGGAATTTTGCCGAAGTGAATAATTTAAGCCTCAAGTTCCATTTATAAAGGTGCTGCAATGTATCCGTTGATCAGTAAATTAGCAGCTCTGAAATGTTGAATAACCTCGACCCCAGGCTCCGAGCGAGTCGGCTCGTGGACAAGATTAAATAAATGGTTTTTAATTAATATTTGCTCTTCGCAGCATTAGTTTTTGCAGAAATGAAATTGCAAGACACAAGTAACTTCAACATTGCATTGTCTCACAGTGATTATTCAATGATTAATTCATTCATAATCAGTTTAATATTATAAAAAAACAACACTAAATCATCACTTCTTTAAAAAAGGAAATAATAAAAATGTTACTCCACAGACAACTGTAAAAACGCTGTCATCTCATTAACGGCTTAATAGTTAATACACTTAATTATTATTTTTACTTATTCACTCAGCGATATAATATACGTCACTGTTATTGCGTTTTCATTTCAATATCATACAAATAAAAATATATTTTAATGAATTAGTTACAGAGCAAAATGAACCCAGAAAGTGATTAAATAGAGATCCTATGCTGTGCCCTTTCATAAAAATAATTCAGTATGATGGCAGATCATTGCGTAATAATAACACGTTCATCATATTGTACTTATAATACCTGGCACCTACATTAATTAAGTCAAAGAGGTAGAGCTACAAATACAAGTATATACATGTATTTCAATCCCTACTACAGATAACCATAGTTGGAGTCCTCCTGTCTCTTATGAAGCTGATAGAAACAGACATTTTGAAAACAGTTAAATCAGAAAAGTTGGTCAGTTTCACACACAATGGGAAGGAAAATAGCCAAACCAACATTTTGAACCAACATTTTGAATCATTTTTGCATAGATATACAGTACATGAAATAAATATGATAATACATATGTGAAGGGAGAAATTACGGAAGAATATTAATATACATGAACAACAAGACTATAATATAACTTTGCTGGACAGTAGGACATTAAAACAATTATGGGATTGTAAAGTTTGATCTGTTCTGGACGTCATAAAACAGGACAGTCCAGTTTAACGTCACAGCTCCATAAGATTTGTATATGAAAGTATGTTGTACTTAATGAGCTAACAGGTATGTATTATGAATACCTAAAGCATTGCATTCGTTTTTTGAATGCTTTATAAGAACTTCAGTTTTCCTTGGTACAGAGCATTAGGGTGAGTCACATCTCCCCTTCCACAAAGGTCCCTCCTATACTTCTCACTCTCAAAACAAAGATTTCTGTACGTTTTCTTAAATACAAAACATGTACTTCAGCAGGACGTTAAAAAGAGTCCTATAAAACAGTGCTAGTTTTAGAAGCTGCTGTCGGAGTCTGTGGTTACATCGACATCGACACCCAGACCTGGTTTCAAATACATTATTTTAGTATTTGTTATTTAAATACTTTTTAAAAAATGGGCACTAGAGTATTTTCAAATACTCAGCCCCAAACAAGTACTTTTATTTGAGTATTCAAATGGTTATTTGCAACAACAAAAAAACAAATAGTTCACCAAATTGTATTTGAAAGTATTTTCAAATACTTACAGTATTTCAAATAATATTTTCATATAGCTGTGTTAAATGCATGGAAGTGTATTTGAGTCTGTGTATTTGATTATTTTCAAATACTTACCAAGTGTATTTCCAAATACATTGCAATATTCAACTGCTTGTTTTTTCAAATAAAGGTTATCTGAATGCGTTTGGAAATGTATTGAAAAGTAATTGAAATACCTGGAATAGTATTTGAACTCAGATCTGTTCCCTATATAGTGCACTGCTTTTGACCAGGGCTCTACGGGATTTCAGATGCACCCTGTGTTGTGTTGAGTAGTGGTGTACAGGTAATGCTGCTGGTTCTGTTGGGTTGTTTAGACAGTAGGGGGTTAGACTAGAGGGACGTTTCAGAACCCGGAGCCTGGTTTTTCCAGAATAAGCTTTTGTCTTCTTGCTCCAAGTCTATCCTAATCTGAGGCACTGCTTTTTTAAACGGATTCAGACTGAAAGAGAGAGAAAGAGAGGGGAGGGGGAGACAGAGAGGGTGAACAACCAGGGACAGCAAAGGTACAACATTAATATGACAAGCTGTACTCTACAATAGATTGTCAAAGCATGTGATATTGGTGTGAGTGTCTGTGGGTATAAAATAAGGCATGCAGTCAGGCACGCTCACAGTTACCTTGCAACAGTAGCGGACATTAAGTAGTCCTCAACATGGTGAGTGTGAGTCAAGGAAAGACGGCGGGGGTCCTACGGGAGAAGACCAAATACACACAACATTAACATCATGTTTGAGCCACTGAAATATTCCCTCAAAATATTCTCCCCATTAAGGACAGGCAAGAGAGAAAAGTTAGAGCAAGATTTGCAAAGCAGTGATGTTTCGCATTAGAAGCAGCTGTTAAAGGCCGAGCACAGTCAAAAACGGGATTTTCCTGTTTCACACTATGACATTCAAATAATACTGTGAAATTGTGAAAATTATGATAATGCCCTTTCAGTGTAAGAGCTGTTTGAAAAGATGGCCTGAAATCTCTGCCTGTTTTGGCCTTCCATGGTGACATCACCAGGTGGTACATTAGTTAATAGACCAATAAGAAAGAGAGTTCCAAACCTTTCTTGTTGACCTTTTTAATTGAAAACAATCCCATTAAAGGTGCTTAATTGTTACCCCAAAAAAGATTTGATTTTGAGATAAAAACGGCTGCATTGGACCTTTAATTAAGCATTCGAAAGCAGCTAAAAATAAAATAACAGTAAGAAAGGATTAGAAAAGTTAAGGTCATCTGCATTAGTTTCTAAAAATAAAGCTGGATGTCTGCAAAGTCAGAGAAAAGCATGAGATCTGATGAAGACCCAAAGAGGAGGTTAGTGCTTCGTAGAGAGGGAGGGAGAGATTGGTTCTCAATTGGGCAAAAGTCTGTCCTCTCCTCTCCTCCATCTTCCTGGAGGAGAGTGGAGAGTGTCAATCCATTAGTAGGCTGACCGGAGGCGTACTCTCCATTACTCGATCACCTACCTGTTGTTTTCTCAAAGGAGAAAAGCATGCACACATTTAAAAACTATACACTACTTATCGTTTTATCTATAAAATGTCTTGCACAACTAGCTAAATTTGTTTTTAGCACTTTACACATTTATTGTGGGATTTGTTTTGTTTCCATGTTTCCTCTCCTTTCCTCCCTACATGGACGAGAGGACGCGAGGAGTCGAGCGAAACCCAGAGGCAAAGAAGGGGACGGGGACAAGAAGGTAAGAGAGAAACCATTCCAAGAAGGCATTAGCAGCACTTAGTAAGTCAGTAAGCACAGTGCGGTTGTGGGTAGGAGACCCCATGCAATCCTGCTGTACTCACTGTCTGAGGTCTTATCCTCATCCCCCAACATGGGCTCCTTCTCCATTATATCCATGGAGATTTTAATACTGGGGATATTGTCATTGTAGGGGAACTCAGAGGGCTGGAAGGAGAGACAATGACAATGGCTATATTTTCATCTACTTACTTAAACTCATTCAACAGATTGGCAACTAATTACTTATGTCGTATTCATTAGTGCACACAGTAGCAAATGTGTGTTTCTCATTGGACAACTTCAGGTAGTCCTTTCATTGCGTTTTACTTCTGTTTGGTACCTAATGAATACGACCCATGTATTTACTGTAATGGTGGTGCTGGTCTGAAAGTATCCCAAAGAAACAAACAAGTTAGTCATACAGTCATTCATGCTGTGTTATAAACCATGTAGTTTCTACACAAATACCTGGACGTTTCTTTACCGTAAGACTGTTGAAAAGACAGTGTTCCGACAAAGAGACAGTGTTCATTTCAGTACCGTAACATAAAGTGTAAGACAGTTCTCACTTGGGGAACAGTGTTCACTGAAGGGATAGTTTCGGAGAGAGAGACAGTTTTGGACGGAGAGTCAACACAGGTGACAGAATTGAAGATTGGAACTTTTAGGAGGGACGACAGGTCATGAGTTACATACTACTACTAACTACTAACTACTAACACTACTACTACTAACACTACTACTAACTACTAACTACTAACACTACTACTACTAACTACTAACACTACTACTACTACTTCTAACTACTAACTACTAACACTACTACTACTACTACTATTACTATAAGGGAACAACACATGAAATTAAGCAGACTGATCCGCTTCCAATAAAGCTTAAAAGTTCCGTACAAAATCGATTTCGCTGTCGATGCTTCCTTTCTTCTGTTTCTTCTTCCTCTTCTCATCCTCCTTCTTCTTCTTGTCTTTCTCCGGGATGACGTCGTCCAGGTAGCTGAGGTCGTGCTGGGAGAAGATGTAGTCCATGGCCTTTCTGACCGCTACCAGGGCCAAGATCTGGAGAGACGGACACAGACACACACCAATGGAGATAGATAATGGTTCTACTATATACTGTGTTACTGGGTATGTGGCTGGATTCATTGTACAGTATGTGTGTTTGTGTCGGCTAGTAACGGTTTCCACACTGTGAGTGGATGTGTCACAACTGTATTTTACCCATCTGTATGTGTAGGAATGGTTTATTATTGGTTAATTGGTACATTTCATCTTGTAGGTGTACTTAATTGCATGTTTGTGTGTGTATGTCTGACTGTTGCACACATACCTGTGAGTGTGTGTCTGTGCATGCATTTGTATGTGTGTGTGTGTGTGTGTGCACGTGTGTGTTGCATGCGTTTGGCTCACCATGACGGGGAAGATGATGGCAGCGACGGTGGACTTGAGGACCCAGAGAAGGGCAAGACAGAGGGCCTGTATGAAGGTAAACAGGTGGATGCGACGCTGGGGAACATGGCGTAGGTATATCAGGTCTGGCTGGTGCTTGGCTGGCATCAGAAGAAGCTGCAGGCGATCCATGAACTGATGGACAGACAGTCGCACAGTAGTAAGGCCACGATACATGGGTTGGGGACGCGACTGGCATCACAGACACTATTATAACTAACAGGGACAGAGTTTCAGACTCCATTTTCTCTGACTGACAGTTGTACAGCAATAAGGCCCAGATACATGGAAGTGACTGGTTTAGCAGGCTGGTTATAGGTACTATTTTGGGTCAGAACCACTCACCTGGACACCGTTGAGAGATGCCACGCCCATGTAGAGGAACACACCATAGAGCACGGGCATAGGGATGAACTGGGGAGACAGAACAGGAGTGGATGAAGGAGACAAAGGAAGTAATAGAAGCTGTTTTTCACAGAAAAAGAACCATAAATGAAACATATTCCTTCCTGTTAGGGCTGATATGAGGGTTAGAGTTAACTCTGTTTTCAATTACAACACTGATGACTTGATTACGTTGTTTTGTTAGCTCTCAAATAAATCAGTAACTAGTTTATCGTCCGTTAGTCTACACCTCGTTAACCTTTTTCTCCCCAATTGGTAGTTTCAGTCTTGTCCCATCGCTGCCAACTTCCGTACGGAGAGGAGAGGCGACCCCACCCACACACACTACATGGCTCGGGAAGACTACAGTAGACTACACTGTAAAAGACACCATCTCAGAGATAGAGGTCACTACTACAAACAGTCCACAAGGGGGAGGACCATTCCCACTCACAGCACTGCAAGGTCATTTGATGGTCTGATTAACGAGAGAGCAGGAAACCAGAGAAGTCATAGGACACTAAGCTGCAACCTGACTCTAAGCCCCCATGATGAACATGCTTATTTCACATCACCTCAACTAGGCCCCTCACTAATTGGATGACCACAATAATTCACATTATGAGTGATGGGATTTCCCACTGAAAAGGGAGGACAGTAATCCAGTAAATTGAGAATAGAAAAGTTAGATTAAAAGGAATGACAGGTAGATTTGTGGTCCTGCGTGGCTCAGCTAGTGGCAAGAGCAAAACCAGGATTTTACACTTGATTCCAGCTAAGGCCACTCATATGAAAATGAATGCAGGCACTACTGTAAATCGCCTTGGATAAAAGGGGAATGAACATGTGTATGAAGGGCTACCTTGAGGATGGGAGCCATGAAGACAGACAGTCCAGTCAGAACGAAGACAACGACACCAGTCACTCTCTGCTCCCTGCGGTAAGAAGGCATAGTTCATCACATCACACAAACACACACTGCACAGACACCACATCAACCACAGTACATTTTCTAACTTTTCTGTTGACTTTTGACCACTGTTCTAATGTGACAATCAAATAAATCAATCATGTTCATGTCCTACTACGAGATTGTGAAACGCCTTCTATTCAATCTAAAACAAAACATGACTGTGTGGGAATGGCAGCAAAGTGAAACTCAAGGCCATTGTACTGTAGACTACATGTAAAGCAGCCAGGAGTCTTTCTGCTCTGATAGCTCTCTTCGCTTCACTGCCCTCCCTTCCCATCTCCCTCCCTCCCCTCCCTGCTCACCCACCTGACACCCAGGAACTTGGGCTGCTCCCCAGGGGCCGAGCACTGGGTCTCCATCTTCAGAGAGTCGATGTGGGCGATGGAGATGACAGTGGCAGCCACGTACCAGGGCAGGCCCATGAAGGAACAAACAATGAGTAGTATTGCTACCCAGAACAGGTCCAAGTGGTAGCCTGCCCCTTTCTGTGAAGAGAAGGAAATGGAGAGGTTTGTGTCAGTAACCACTACCCACAAGGAATCAAACGGAATCTCTCCCTCTCTGGCGCTCCTCCTCGCCGGCATACTAACCTGCGGCAGGAGTACGATGGCAGCCCTCACGGGTTATTGTATTCATGTATGGAAACCGTGAGGTGCTGTTCCTCCGTTGGCTCGTGTGATTAAACTACCTAAAAATAACATTGCTTTTGTTCGTTTTAAGTTTTCCTTTCTGCCTCACTCGCAAACCTCACAGTAACCATTGACAGCAAAGTGTTGCCGCCCCTCTGTTCTTTCACATTATCTTTATCTTAAGATACACTATATCACCAAAAGTATGTGGACACCCCTTCAAATTAATGGATTCGGCCATTTCAGCCACACCCGTTGCTGACAGGTGTATAAAATCGAGCACACCGTCATGCAATCTCCATAGACAAACATTGGCAGTAGAATGGACATACTGAAGAGCTCAGTGACTTTTAACGTGGCACCATCATTTCCAACAAGTCAGTTCATCAGATTTCTGCCCTTCTAGAGCTGTCCCGGTCAACTGTAAGTGCTGTTACTGTAAAGTGGAAACATCTAGGAGCAACAAGTGCTGAAGCACGATGGGCGTACAAATCATCTGTCCTCTGTTGCAACACTCACTACAGAGTTCCAAACTGCCTCTGGAAGCAACGTCAGCACAATAACTGTTCATCAGGAGCTTCATGAAATGGGTTTCCAAGGCCGAGCAGCCGCACACAAGCCTAAGATCACCATGCGCAATGTCAAGCGTCGGCTGGAGTGGTGTGAAGCTAGCCACCATTGGACTCTGGAGCCGTGGAAACATGTTCTCTTGAGTGATAAACACTCTTCACCGTCCGGCAGTTCGACTGAAAAATCGGGGTTTGGCGGATGCCTGGAGAATGCTACCTGCCCGAATGCATAGTGCCAACTGTAAACCTTGGTGGCTGAATGGTTGTCCCCACAGCAATGTTCCAACATCTAGTGGAAAGCCTTCCCAGAATAGTGGAGGCTGTTATAGCAGCAAAGGGGGGACCAACTCCATATTAATGCCCATGATTTTGGAATGAGATGTTCGATGAGCAGTTGTCCACATACTTTAGGCCATGTAGTGTATTAAGTCATTATCTTATCTAATCTCTTTACCCTCCATCCCCAGTGACTCTCCATCCCCAGTGACTCTCCATCCCCAGTGACTCTCCATCCCCAGTGCCCCTCCATGCCTCCACTCCTCACCTTGAGTTTGTGTTCCTTTCTGTTAACGATGACAGCGGTGATCTGCTGGTCCATGAACACCAGGATGGTGACCAGGAGAGCAGGGAGGGCTGCAGCCAGATACACCCACCACGGGTTCCCTCCGAACGGGGGCACAAACCAGCCACGGTTGGGGCTGGTGGGCTGGGGACCAGGAGCAGAGAGACACAGCCAGTCAGATAAATATTGATATAAAACACACAGGACAGCAGACTCTCACAAACGTCATACTTACCAAGCAAACATGGTCATAGTTTCAGGGTGTTCTTAGAAATGTAATTTTGTTGTTATGAGTATGAGTGTCATGACTCGATGTAAAATGTGATATGGTTGCCCCGACAATAACCTAAAACATTTAAAACTCATGGAAACAAAACATCCTTATTCTGCTGCACTTTGAATAAGATTTAAAAAGTCCTGGAGATGTACATCATTACACAACAACAAAAAAACACTACAAAATGAGTCTGCAGCCGCACAAAGCCGTGTCTGTACCTGCAACTATAAGGCCCTCAGTGTTCCCCCATGTCATATAATCACCATGTTATTTGATGCACACACCCTCCCCACACCCCCTCTTACCCTTCCTCACCCCTCCCCACACCCCCTCTTACCCTTCCTCACCCCTCCCCACATTTCCTCTCTAATCCTCCACCCCCATATCACCCTTGCCCCATTCAACCTCACCCCTCCCCAACCCTCACGCTCGATACTTCACCCCTCCTCACCCTACTCCCTCTACAGGTAAACTAAGGTAAACTAATAATCTCAGTCACAGGCTCTGTATCAGAGTTTCAGGTTTATATGCTCCCCCTCCTTGGCAGTAGTACACAGCCAGGTAATGATTATACTTTAAGACAAGGATTACAAAGACTTTATGTCTGCCTAAGAAAATGCAGCATTGTTCAGGTGGAGATCTGATTGATATACCTGTCACTCTTGTGTAACTCTAGAAAACAATATCATTTCAATCTGGACCAGAGTGTACTACATACACCTTTGTTTGTACTAAAGTGAATAAAGGTGTGAACCAGAACATGGGATGTAGTGAACAGCCTTTCTCAGTACCACGGACATCCACCCTGGTACTCACCTTGAATTCAGTTGGCACGATGAGTTTGGGTGTGTCCACTCCGATCATGGCATCCACACCACAGAAGATGACAATAGCCAGGATGATGGCAAAATCACTGATCAGTTTCCTCACCTGTGGTACAATAGGGAGGTAAAACCATGCTGAGTTTGGTAAGACCTACCCTTCTGTGGAGTAGAATGCTTTCCAGTTAAGCCATCATGACCACTGTAGTTTCACTGAGTGGTATTTAACCAAAGCTTTGTTGGGTTATAATAAGGATAACCAAAATGTTCCAATTATCTCAGATTTTACATGAATCTCACTGTACATATTGTATATTTAGATTACTGTTACCGTATTGCTTCATATATTTGAGCCATGTTTCCAAACATTGAAACCCCTTGCTGTACTGGACTCATGTTGTGCACTAACCATGGTTCAGGCCCATTCCTATGCATGGCCTACAGTATGAAATGGAGGGAAGCTTCAGTACATGGCCTCCTGGGAAAGATCAACCCACGCGCCCCTCCCTCCCTCCGGTCCCTCCCAAAGTGCAGTAAATTAGTGTAATTTTAACATCTACGGCAGTGCTTGACTTAGTCTAAAATAAGTGCTGTTACTCATTTTGGGTGCCGGTACAGTTTATATTGACTTTTGAGCTAATATTTTACGAGAGGTGCAGGAACTCAAGCAGTAGAAAATGTGGTGCCGGTACTCAGTACTGCTGAGCTCCTCTCAAGTCAGGCACTGATCTTCGGTACTGCCATGCTATAGGGTCCGAGCCAGCAATGCAAGACAATGAGACAGATAAGGCAGTTGGCAGAGAGAAGCGAGGAGCTGGGTAAAGTCAGCCTTACTCTGGGCCTGTATTCAGAAAGAGTGCTGATTTAGGATCATGTCGCCCCCTCTTAATCATTATTATACACCTACTGTATAAAAACACTCCTACTCTAAAGCCCCGGAGTATGGATAGGTCTATTGGCTGGCTTAACACACACTACTAATGCAATGACCGTGTGTGAATGAGTACCAGAGGATGGGGCCGTCCTCCAATAGAGAGATGAGTACTGCCCATACTGTATACCAGGCGGTTCATCCACTGGTGTTTTCTTTATATTTAAGGATACAGACACACTGAAGTGTAAGCATAGTTTATACCCACACTAACACATAGACTTACACTTCAGTACATCCCATTCCTTACAGCAAAGCACCTTGCACAGTGTCAGTGGTCGACATCTGACCTTCCTGCTAAGACTCTCATTGACATCTGAGCCTATCGACTAACTTGAGAATGTCAGAGCAAGGCGGGTTAGAACGATGGGCTGTACATCATGACCCGAGTATGTGAGCGGAGCGGAGCGCAGAGCGAGATTCCCAAAGGCTGGAGCGCAGAGCGAGATTCCCAAAGGCAGGAGCGCAGAGCGAGATTCCGAAAGGCTGGAGCGCAGAGAGAGATTCCCAAAGGCAGGAGTGCAGAGCGAGATTCCCAAAGGCTGGAGCGTCAGCCTTCTCGCCCGCTCCAGTAGCTCAGGGCATGCCTGGCCCAGCATGCATTTGTAGTCTACTTGTTTGCTAAATATTTTCATAAAGAAACTGATCAAACACAAAATCAAGGTGACTTACAAAGATCACAAAAGGGAGTATAGTGATGTATAGTGATGTATAGTGATGTATAGAGATGTATAGAGATGTATAGTGATGTATAGAGATGTATAGTGATGTATAGTGATGTATAGAGATGTATAGAGATGTATAGTGATGTATAGAGATGTATAGAGATGTATAGTGATGTATAGAGATGTATAGAGATGTATAGTGATGTATAGTGATGTATAGTGATGTAGTGTCCACAACTAAAGATCCATTGTGGAATCTGAAAAGATGTATCCAGAAAGCGTGATGGTTTACTTACTACGTGCAGATGCTAAAAGAAAGGAACGAGGTGGATAGATAAAAATCTGATCTCTTAAAAGTTTTGTTCATTTTCGTTCTATTATTATACAATAGGCCATAGCTTCTGGCCCAATAGGCCATTAATTCTGTCCCAATAGGCCATAGATTCTGTCCCAATAGGCCATAGATTCTGTCCCAATAGGCCATAGATTCTGTCCCAATAGGCCATAGATTCTGGCCCAATAGGCCATAGATTCTGTCCCAATAGGCCATAGATTCTGTCCCAATAGGCCATAGATTCTGTCCCAATAGGCCATAGATTCTGGCCCAATAGGCCATTCATTCTGTCCCAATAGGCCATAGCTTCTGGCCCAATAGGCCATAGCTTCTGGCCCAATAGGCCATAGATTCTGGCCCAATAGGCCATAGCTTCTGGCCCAATAGGCCATTGATTCTGGCCCAATAGGCCATAGCTTCTGGCCCAATAGGCCTGGCATATTCACACTTTCAAGGAGCTTTCCGTTTAGATTGGGTTATTTTGCCTAAAAACCTTTAGGCTCATCTATATAAAAATAAACAACAACAGCATGTCTGCCCAGCCTGGCATGAGTGTCCCGGAGGATGTTTAACATCTCCAGCGGCTCTGCAAGCACTGAGAGGGTATTCTCCGCTCCTGACTGGCTCTCCAGGCACCATCGCATGAGCCTGAAGCCAAGTGTTTCTGAAAATGAATTCAAAGGCACTGGAGACTAATAAGGCATTTTTCATTGAATTTGTATTTAATTCTAAGTAAGTCAAAGCCATTATGAGCAATTTATAGACTATAATGATTTAATACAACAACATGTTGTTTAAATGCTGAGTGGTTTATGTCCCTGCCAGCCTAGTGTCGCACTCACAAATGCTTCACAATGTATTTCTTTGTAGGCTATAGCCTTGAAATAATTGAAATAATATGCACTAAATAATTCATTTTCGTTCCTTCTTAGTCTCCCTGTCTGGCTCCCTGTCTGGCTCCCTGTCTGGCTCCCTGTCTGGCTCCCTGTCTGGCTCCCTGTCTGGCTCCCTGTCTGGCTCCCTGTCTGGCTCCCTGTCTCCTGTCTGGCTCCCTGTCTCCTGTCTGGCTCCCTGTCTGGCTCCCTGTCTGGCTCCCTGTCTGGCTCCCTGTCTGGCTCCCTGTCTGGCTCCCTGTCTGGCTCCCTGTCTGGCTCCCTGTCTCCTGTCTGGCTCCCTGTCTGGCTCCCTGTCTGGCTCCCTGTCTGGCTCCCTGTCTGACTCCCTGTCTGACTCCCTGTCTGGCTCCTGACCTATTTACAGTGTTTATATGTCTTTTAATACGACATAAGCCTATTTGAAATGATGTTCACTTCTTACATTCACCTTTTCATGTTTATTAAAATACTTTTAATTCAAATCATATGGTTTGGTTTGAATACCTCAAAAACAAGTGGTAGGTTGAGCTAGTTCTAAAAACAGATGGGAGGTCAGAGCGGTTTATAGCAGAGCAGTTGGGCGATGAGTGGGATTTCTGAGCGCTCAACTACGCTCACATACTCTGATCATGACACATTGTTATGTACTCAAACCTGGAATAACAGAAACTCAGTGGATACCAACTGGGTCAAAAGCGTCAGGGCTGTCAGGGGTTTGATTTGTTCATCTGATGTAACCGAAGATTTCACTCCACTGAACCCAGACATGGATCATGGAGATTTTCCAAGAAAACATAGAAGGTGATGAAATCCTAGGAAAGTCATAGGGTAGATATACAGTATGGGCCTAACTATCATATGACTGCTGTAGAATCATCTCTATCTGTAGATATATAGAAGGTAAGCTGATTGTATTGCCACTGCCTGTTCCCACACCTTCCCTGCTCAATACAATGTTTTGTATTGGTCCCTTTCCCTTTCTACAACTTTGATCCTGAAACGTGATTGGCCGGGAGGGCAATGAAACTAAGACCCTGAAACATGATTGGCCGACGGGGCGGTCAGGGATGTCAGTCACTCACAGTGGTGGGGAAGAAGCGGCTGAACTTGAACTTCTTGAGACACATGGAGCAGGTGTAGGTCCCCAGGAAAAGGATGAATGACATCAGAGTGACGTCAGGGACGAAGCCGCAGGCTGGACCAATCAGCTCACCACCATACTTCACACACTGTGTCTTGTCGAGAGACGCCCAGGTGGCGTTTACCGCCTATGGGAGAAACACAGACACACAAACATTTCCTTCAGACCATGTGACTGAAGATGATATGGCTCTCAGAGAAGAAACAGTGACTTTGCTACTTACCAGATCAGTATCGTTTATCCAGGAAGAGGCATCATTATAAAGACCCGTCATATTTCCTGGATGGAAACACACCACAATAAAAACAATGCCAGTGAGGTCTCCACAAAAACACTTCACAAAGTACTTGTCAAACTATAACATGCATTTCCCTTTGACTTTTAAGCACCAGCCTTTTGTCTGAATTGTCAAAGGAGAGAGGTGACAGTTGACAGGCTCAGGCATATTACTCCGAGCCCCTGAGGATGAATCTTAACGCAAGTTTGGCTCAGTCACAACATATCTCCCGCCAACCATATAGTGCTGAGCGATTAGTTATTTTGAGGTCGGTTTGGAATCGGTTAGAATATACTCCAGACGTCTTGTATTTTTATACTTTTTCATCCTGCCGCACTATGTATCATGTATCGTGTATCTGTCTTTTGTGTATTTTCGTTCTGGCATTCTGCCCCTGCCCTGTGTTTTTCATAGCTGCTTGACAAATACATTTCCGCTCGGGGATCAATAAAGTATCTATCTATCTATCTATCTATAAAAATTATCACGGTTTTCTCCCCCAACATTTTTTTTTAAATGCATGTGTTGAATCATGTAACAATACAGAATAAATGTCCCATGGCCATTACTGCTTACCACTTATTAACCATAATTTAATCACATTACTTTCATAAAATATTTCAATTGTTTTGTAATATTACATTTGTTTTATTTGATGACTATTATTTCATTCCAAGTCATCATCTCATCTCTATAGAGCTGCTGTCTATGCTGTCTGACTAAATCACTATTTTACTAGTTCTTCAAAGTAAATAAGGCATACTTTTATGACTGCTGAATACAAACTATCAATCACTTAGATCATGTATTTTCAGGTGGAGATACCTTGTGAAGCAACTACTCTCCATCTCTCTCTATCGAACGCCTTCTGTCTCTTCAGTCCCTCTCTGTATCTGCCCCACACAGACCGAACAAATAGGCTCGCAATGGATTATGGTCATTGTAGTTAATTAACACGTTTTCTGTGCTAAACTATGTTGAATATTGGCCTGTTAGAAACTATAATTCCCTACTACATAGTACAGTTTGGGATTGATCTGATTCATCTCTAGAGAAACTGTGCATTGAGCTCACAGAAAAAAACAATGTCGGTCAATTAGTTGTTAAAAGAAACGAAAAAAAGAACAAATGTTGGTTAATTGCTTGGCTCTACAACCATAGAAACCTGCCAAGTCACTCACTAAACAGGACCTGGTAAAACTGTTGAGAGAGTACATAGTGATATCTCTTAAGTGAACACATAATTGGACCATCTAATTATCCCCTGTTTAAATATTGCGGAAAATTATGTAACGCTTGTTTTCTGGGCTATAGTGATGGCACTGGGACGTGAGGTCATCGACTCAAAGCAAGAGCAGCACTGGCCAAACCACAGAACCAGAAAGAGATTATACATAAATGGGCTAAACCCCCTTCAGCCCCGTTGTCAACTGGACCATCATTATTAGCACCTTCTGATATGATTGGTTTAAACTGCACAACAGCCAATGAGCTGTGAGCACAGTGCTGATCAGCGTACCGTCGTCCGGTAGGGGCATGCAGCGGCAGTCGTACGTCGTGACGTAGTTGGGGTCGTAGTCAGCGTTGATGGGGTTATAGTGGGCCAGCTTCAGCATCTTCTTGAAGGCATCGTAGATGAAGATGAAGGAGATGAGGGATGAAAAGCCCTCCTCCGTGAAGCGTGTGAAGTACTGGACCAGGAAGCTGGCGTCTGTGGCAACCAGAACCAGGCAAAAGAAAGCTGACCACAGGCCGATCCACAGCCGGAACTCCAGGTAGTCAAAGTCATTGTCTCTGGAGGGAGAGAGAGAGTGATGGTACAACCATGGTTAGTTAATGTAAGAGTAGGCCGATCCACGACCAGAACTCCAGGTAGTCAAAGTCATTGTCTCTGTAGAGGGACAGGTGGGAGGGATGGTAGCACCATGGTTAGCTATTCATTTATTAACCTTTATCTAAAAAGGAAGTCTCTTCTAAGACACTTGGACGTTCCTATCCCAAATCGATGCTTGCACAGCATGTATGTGTGTTTTGTGTTTATCAGAGACAGACAGATAGATACAGAGGCTGTAAGGCCTGCAAACAACACCACTGACTCAGCAGTCAGTGAACCCAGTCGTGAAAACAGTGGAGGGCATAGCGGCTTCAACTCAGACCAGAGCCATGGAAACATGGCGCCGTCAGCTCAGATTTGGCAGGCTCCATTCACGTTATGACATTGAATGAATGTGAATTATTCATAACGGAACATAACCACTCCAGTGTTCTCTGTAATGTAATGCTAGAAGAAGGCCTTATCTCTGGTATGTAATGTGATGTAATGTAATGTAATGTGATGTAATGTGATGTAATGTAATGTAATGTAATGTAATGTGATGTGATGTGATGTAATGTAATGTAATGTGATGTGATGTGATGTAATGTGATATAATGTAATGTGATATAATGTAATGTGATGTAATGTAATGTAATGTGATGTAATGTAATGTGATGTAATGTGATGTAATGTAATGTAATGTGATGTGATGTAATGTAATGTGATGTAATGTAATGTAATGTAATGTGATGTAATGTAATGTAATGTGATGTGATGTAATGTGATGTAATGTAATGCTAGAAGAAGGCCTTATCTCTGGTATGTAATGTGATGTGATGTGATGTGATATAATGTAATGTGATGTAATGTAATGCGATGTGATGTAATGTGATGTAATGTAATGTAATGTAATGTAATGTAATGTGATGTAATGTAATGTAATGTGATGTGATGTAATGTGATGTAATGTAATGCTAGAAGAAGGCCTTATCTCTGGTATGTAATGTGATGTGATGTGATGTGATATAATGTAATGTGATGTAATGTAATGCGATGTGATGTAATGTGATGTAATGTAATGTAATGTAATGTAATGTGATGTGATGTAATGTAATGTGATGTAATGTAATGTAATGTAATGTGATGTAATGTAATGTAATGTGATGTGATGTAATGTGATGTAATGTAATGCTAGAAGAAGGCCTTATCTCTGGTATGTAATGTGATGTGATGTGATGTGATATAATGTAATGTGATGTAATGTAATGCGATGTGATGTAATGTGATGTAATGTAATGTAATGTAATGTAATGTAATGTAATGTGATGTGATGTAATGTGATGTAATGTAATGCTAGAAGAAGGCCTTATCTCTGGCATGTAATGTGATGTAATGTAATGTAATGCGATGTGATGTAATGTAATGTAATGTGATGCGATGTAATGTAATGTAATGTGATGTAATGCAATGTAATGCGATGTGATGTAATGTAATGTAATGTGATGCGATGTAATGTAATGTAATGTAATGTAATGCAATGTGATGTAATGTAATGTAATGCTAGAAGATGGCCTTCACTCTGGCATGTAATGTGATGTAATGTAATGTGATGTGATGTAATGTAATGTAATGCAATGTGATGTAATGTAATGTAATGTAATGTAATGCTAGAAGATGGCCTTCACTCTGGCATGTAATGTAATGTAATTTAATTTCATGTAATACTAGAAGATGGCCTTCTCTCTGGCATGGCAAGGAGGAAGAAAAAAGAGAGGGAAGAAACACAAGAGAATTCTGGTCTGGTCTGGTCTGGTCTGGCCTGGCCTGTGTGGGAGCAGGTCTAGACCGGCGTCACATGACCCACTTCAGTGGAGGAAATAGGAAGTAGAGAGCAGGACGCAGGCGGAAATGAAAGGACAATCGGCCTGGCAACGGAACCGTGGGTAGTTTGTTAGTGTGAATAAATGGAAGGACTATTTGTTCCAGGGAATTAGATAGAATGTGGCCAACCTCTGACTGCAGATGGCGTTCATACTGTTTATGTCTATCCTGAGTGTATTTGTATTTTACTTTCACTTGGTTTATATTGAAGGAAACACAGAACCTGTGTAAATACAAAAGCAATATGTAGCTTTTGCCAGAAGGAAAACTAAACACATTCACATGCTGAGTTCGGGTTGGGGTTTGGCTTTTTAGTGGGCTCCATGGTACCCTTGAGCCAGTACCACATACCACTGGTAATCCTCACAACAACAGTCCAACTCTAAAAACAAATACTGGAGCAAAGCAAAAATCCCTAGGGCCATTATTGTTGCTAATTTGTTTTACTTCTATTGAATTCTCTCAGACATATTTCCCCAGTCATAGGTCATTTAAATATACAGAGGGTGAAATAAGTATTGAACACGTCACCATTTTTCTCAGTAAATATATTTCCAAAGGTGCTATTGACATGAAATTTTCACCAGATGTTGGCATGAAATTTTCACCAGATGTTGGTAACAACCCAAGTAATACAAAGAACCAAAACCAATAAGTTCAGAAATTAAGTTATGTGTAATAATGTGAAATGACACAGGGAAAAAGTATTGAACACACTTACTGATATTTATTTAATACTTTGTACAAAAGCCTTTGTTGGTAATGACAGCTTCAAGACGCCTCCTGTATGGAGACAGTAGTCGCATGCATTGCTCTGGTGTGATTTTGGCCCATTCTTCCACACAAACAGTCTTCAAATCTTGAAGGTTCCGTGGGCCTCTTCTATGAATCTTGATCTTCAGTTCTTTCCATAGATTTTCAATGGGATTTAAGTCAGGTGATTGGCTGAGCCATTCTAGCTTTCTTTGAAACCAATTGAGACTTTCCTTGGCTGTGTGTTTGGGATCATTGTCTTGCTGAAATGTCCACCCTCGTTTCATCTTCATCATCCTGGTAGATGGCAGCAGATTTTTGTCAAGAATGTCTCGGTAAATTTGCCCATTCATCCTTCCTTCAATTATTTGAAGTTTGCCAGAACCATTTGCTGAAAAGCAGCCCACACACCATGATGTTCCCACCTCCAAACTTCACTGTTGGTATGGTGTTTTTAAGGTGATGTGCAGTGCCATTTCTCCTCCAAACATGCTGTGTATTATGACATCCAAACAGTTCAATTTTGCTCTCATCTGACCACACTATATTCTCCCAGTATTTCACTGGCTTTTCCAAATGTTGTGCGGCAAACTTTAAACGAGCTTCAACATGCTTTTTTTTCAGCAATGGAGTCGTGCGTGGTGAGACTGCATACAGGCCATGGCGGTGGAGTGCATTACTTACTGTTTTCTTTGAGACAACAGTACCTGCTAATTGCAGGTCTTTTTGAAGCTCTCCACAAGTGGTCCTTGGCTCTTCTGATTATTCTTTTCACTCCTCTGTCAGAAATCTTGGGAGGAGTACCTGGTCGAGGCAAATTTATGGTGAAATGATTGTCTTTCCACTTCCGTATTATGGCCCCAACAGTGCTCACTGGAACATTCAGAAGCTTAGAAATGCGCCTATAACCAATGCCATCATTATGTTTTGCATCAATTAGGTTGCGAAGGTCTTGAGACAACTCTTTGCTTTTACCCATCATGAGATGTGTCTTGTGCTACACCTTGGCAATGAGACCTTTTTGTAGGCCATCAGTTGGGACTGAACCAGCTGATATTAATTTGCACTGACAGGGGGCTGGATTGCTTTTTAATTACTGATAGTTTTCAGCTGTTGTCTTGGCTTTCCATGCCTTTTTGCACCTCCCTTTCTTCATGTGTTCAATACTTTTTCCCTGTGTCATTTCACATTATTACACATAACTTAATTTCTGAACTTATTTGTTTTGGTATGCATGGATTACTTGGGTTGTTACCAACATCTGGTGAAAATTTCATGTCAATAGCACCTTTGGAAATATATTTACTGAGATAAATGGTGACGTGTTCAATACTTATTTCACCCGCTGTATATATATATAAATCAGAGAGAGAGAGAGAGAGAGAGAGAGAGAGAAATATATTTCCATTGTTGTCCTCTTTCATGACAGCATATAGATAGAGAGATAGAGAGATAGATAGATAGATAGATAGATAGATAGATAGATAGATAGATAGATAGATAGATAGATAGATAGATAGATAGATAGATAGATAGATAGATAGATAGATATAATATGTGCATGGTTACATTAACTGTACAGGTAAATGACAGGAAGAGATACTTAAATAGCTAAATGTGCGTACAATGTAATAACTGCAGCCCTCATCCTCCACATACAACACCCGTTCTACCAGTCACATTTGCCAGTCACTGCTTTTCAGTTTGCTGCACCTAGCGACTGGAACGAGCTGCAACCAACACTCAAACTGGACAGTTTTATCTCAATATCTAATAAGGAACACTATTTGGTTACTATAAATATAAAAACACAACATATACACTATACACAATACTATGCGTGGTCTGTGTGACCCTTGACTCAATGGGCAGCCAGTTGAGCTCCTTAAACTGGCTCCTACCAATATGAGTACGTGGGCTCAGATTCAACCCCACTTGTTCTGGGCTATCGGAAGCTTGCTTTTTAGTAGATTAGCTAAGCCTTCAAACCAGGAGGTGCTAGCATAGTCAAAATGACAAAGGATGAGTGCATTCGCTAGGACTTTCTTTGAATCTTTGTCTAACAGCTTAAACTTAGCTAGAACTTTACTTTCAAAGGAGAAAGAGTTTGATTAGATCCCTAGCTTGGTTGGACCCCTAGCTTTGGTTAGACCCCTAGCTTTGGGTGGACCCCTAGCTTGGTTAGACCCCTAGTTTGGTTAGACCCCTAGCTTGGTTAGACCCCTAGCTTGGTTAGACCCCTAGCTTGGTTAGACCCCTAGCTTTGGTTGGACCCCTAGCTTTGGTTAGACCCCTAGCTTTGGTTAGACCCCTAGCTTGGTTAGACCCCTAGTTTGGTTAGACCCCTAGCTTGGTTAGACCCCTAGCTTGGTTAGACCCCTAGCTTGGTTAGACCCCTAGCTTGGTTAGACCCCTAGCTTGGTTAGACCTCTAGCTTGGTTAGACCCCTAGCTTGGTTAGACCCCTAGTTTGGTTAGACCCCTAGCTTGGTGTAGTAGCTCTTGACTTGGTCATTCCAAACAAATGACTGGTGGTGGGTAAGTTGCCAACCTACTTACTGAAGTAAAATATGAGTTGAATTCATTAGCCACCACTGTTTTGTTGAAAACCACCTCACCCATAACATCTAGTGGATTTGTTTTTGGCAGAGTTACTACATCCTAATTCCTTTAATGATTTCCATAGATTTTTGGGGTTGTTTTTGTTCTCTGCAATTTTGTCAGTATAGTAAACCCTCTTGGCTTCCACAATCTTCTGAACCTCATTCCTGAGCACTTTATATAAAAGGAAGGCCTTGTTCCTTGATTCAATGGCTTCAAGGATTTCATGATTAAACAAGGGGTTGGCTCTCTGGTTTACTCTAACTTTCCTAAGGCAGCCACAGTGTTAACAACCCAGAGAAACCTACTCTTGGAAGCCTCCCTGATGGAGCACCAATATCTGTGGTGCTCATAATGCAATAAAAAGAGAGAGGGTGACACATACTTGCTGAAGTTGAAGAGGAGCCTTTCAAACACCAGTACAGGACCTGTGCTGCTGAGGATGGTGAGAGGCTGGCCAGCCAGCAGACAGAATATGGCCCCTGTCACTGCTGTGCCCAGGAAACTCTCCAACACACCCTGGAGGACAGGAGATGAGAGGGACACAGAGGGACTGGTGAGTAAAAGAAACACACACACAAAAAAAAAGAGACAGGCAGACGGAGGCTTTGTCCCAAATCCAAGGAAAAAATGAGTCTCCTGGTGGAGTTAAAGTTCATAGGTCAAGGACACGGAGTAAAGAAACCAAATGGGTTGGACCAGAGAATCTTGTTTTTCATCGACTGAGAGTCTTTAGGTGCCTTTTGGCAAACTGAGTAGTGGCTTCTATCTGGTGAAGTGCTGCAGAGATGGTTGTCCTTCTGGAAGAGGAACTCTGGAGCTCTGTCAGAGTGACAATTCGGTTCTTGGTTACCTCCCTGACCAAGGCCCTTCTCCCTTGATTGCTCAGTTTGGCGGCCAGCTCTAGGAAGAGTCTTGGTGGTTCCAAACTTCTTCCATGCAGAAATGTTTTGGTACCCTTCCCCAGATCTGTGCCTACGGACAATTCCTTCGACCTCATGGCTTGGTTTTTGCTCTGACATGCACTGTCAACTGTTGGACCTTATATAGACAGGTGTGTGCCTTTCCAAATCATGTCCAATCAATAGAATTTACCACAGGTGGACTCCAATCAAGTTGTAGAAACATCAAGGATGATCAATGGAAACAGGATGCACCTGAGCTAAATGTTTAGTCTCATAGCAAAGGGTCTGAATATTTATGCAAATAAGGTATCTGTTTTTATGTTTTAATAAATTAGCAAAAAAAAAATATCTAAAAACCTGTTTTCACTATTGTGTGTAGATTGCTGATTTTTTTTTATTTTAGAATAAGGCTGTAACGTAACAAAATGTGGAATAGTCAAGGGGTCTGAATACTTTCCGAAGGCGCTGTATATACAGTACATGGATCTAAATCGGCTCGGTACTGGTACCCCATGTGTATCGCTAAGTTATCGTTACACATTGTGTTTTTATTCCTTGTGGTATTCTTTTTGTATTTTTTTATATTTTTTTTTCTCTCTGCATTTCACTGTTAGTCTTCACCTGTTCTTTTACGAAGCATGTGACAAATACAATTTCATTTGGTTTTAAGATTTCCACATCATGATATCAAATCTGTCTATTCAGCGAGTGTTCTATTTCCCCCATCACATATCTCCAGTTATACTGGCCAATCAAGACAGACAGCCCTGTTCAAGTTCACATTGTACCAACATGTGTTTATACTAGCTGTCTTTTACACCATCACCAGGCCTGGGTCGGAGACAGTGGACAGCTGGGATGCAGGATCAGAGCTACGCTGCCTGGAACGCATTGCACTGAGGCTTGGATAGCTATGGCTTCTGGGAAAGGTCAGAGGTCAGGAGAGGGATTCCCTTCCCCTCCTCCCACACAGTGGAGTGAGGCTGGGGGAGGACGGAGGAGACGGGGCAGTGACGAGGCTAGCTGAGTAATCTGGATCTGTGGTTATTTCTAGTGGAGCCAAATCCCCTGAGGCCAGCTCTCCTCGGCTCACGCATGCCTGCCTCGACTGACGTAGCTGAATAAACTCAATCCTGTATACATCTCAATAGAGTTGAGTTGCGATGAGTTTAGGCAGAGTGTATCTTGGACTACATCGAGTCGGCATCAGTTGATACTTGTAAAAATGTCCATTATTTAATGTGGATCTATGTTTGTACTGTATAACTGTTCTATTTATGGGGTTCTCCAATCCATAGTAGTATGTTAATAACTTTAATAACTGTTTTCCAATGGAGTATATATATATATATATATATATATATATATATATATATATATATCCCAACTTCCATCGTATCGTATTGGAAAACACATTGCCCTGCCTTACTTGTGCAGTTGCCACTAGCTGTGTGTTAAGGTCATATGCCAAGACAGGTGTGTGTGTATTGACAAATACCGACTTGATGTAGGGGGTGCACTTTGCCAAAACTCAACTCCATTGAGATTTTCAGTATATGGAGTTGAGTTTCATAGCTCCGACTGACGCAGCTTGCTTTGTGTGTGATGGGGGGGGTTGTGTGTGATGGGGGGGGGGGGGGTTGTGTGTGATGGGGGGGGGTTTAGATGTACTCTCCCCAACTCTCCCACTTCATACTCTAACACTCAACAAGCCGCCTGCGTCCCTACAGTAAACCAGATCCTTGCCAGCAATACACACACACCTGTCTTGGCATATGACCTTAACACACAGCTAGTGGCAACTGCACAAGTAAGGCAGGCAATGTGTCCCAGGTCAGGTTAATTATACTATAGCCTAAATTACAAGATGAGCTATAAGGAGATGTAAAGCTATTTAAATGAAGAAGTTGAGCCTTTGCCATGATGGTACTATGACAAGGAGTTTTCCTGACCACGTGGCCTGACCACGAAAAACTCTGGGTCCCAGTTATATGCTACCACTAGGGTCCTGTTGAGGTCACACTCCTGTCCCTCATATTGAATTATTAATACAGTATTTACCATTGCTCAAATCCAGTTATGCTTATACAAAACAAAAACAAATGTATATTTTTAATAATAATATTTCAACTAATTCTGTTTCACAAAGATATATAAACAGGTGGACTCACCTGCATGTTTTCCGTAGCGTCTCCTAGCAACCCTCCGAAGGTGATTGCATTGGTCACGGTGCCTAGGTAGATGAACAAGATGGCGGACAGCGACTGGATGTGAATGGCGTCATAGAAATCACTGGCGAAGAACGGCAGCTTCCGCTTGATGTCGAGAATGAGGCCGCCGCAAAACCTTAACAATGAAAATGTGAAATTATACATTTACGCCACTAAGTCTTTATTTTTGGCAAATTATTTAAAGACGTAGCCTCGTAAAGGAGACGGATCGCTACGATCACCATTCATGTTATGGTCAGTGTAGCTACTGTATCTGTCTGGTTTACAAGATTACTAGAGTGCTGTCCCATCACAACCCAGTGTCTGGCACACAGCATAACTAAAAGGAGTGTCTTGAGGCCCTGCTGAGTGACACACTATCAATGTACTACATGTTGGTATTGGCAACAGTTGAAGACGGCTCTGTTATTCAAGACTAGGCTAGAAGTAATGAGCAGTGTCATCCTTACTTTCCAGTGTTCATAAGCTCTTCTCCGACATGTCCATGTCCCCCTCCTCCTCCCGGACCCCCGTCATGTCCCGGTGTGTCCCCGTTCATCTGGGGCCCATCCCCTCCACCCCCAGCATTATACTGGTTCTTCCTATACAGAGACACACACAGTAGGTTAGCCCGCAGACATCACTCTCCAACACACATCTGATTGCTTATGGTACCATGAGTAACCAGTTTGGAGGAAAGAGGGAATACTCCTGGTAACTAAAAAAAATAAAAAACATGCGCTGGAACTAGGAACGTTTACAGAATTTTGTAACCATACTAGGACCAGGTGTGTGTCTGGCAGTGCTGTACCTCTTGTCAGAAGAGGGCAGGGACTTGGGGGGTTCTATCCTGATGTCAGGGTCCCACTCCCCAGGGGGTAGGACGATGACCTCATCCAAGAACTCCTCGATACCCGCCAGCAGGTCCTGTCTGTCCTTGGCCTTGTAAGCAATGTCATGGAACACCTGACCACAACCAAACCAATGAGAAACCATATTAACATCAACAGCAGCACACAACCATTTCTCGTTTCACACTTGTCTCCTCCTGATATTGTTATCAGAGTAATTGGATCCTAATAATTATAATCCATCACAGTATCCCATCTATATAAGTTTTCATCACATTCCCAGTGGGTCAGAACTTTACATACACTCAATTAGTATTTGGTAGCATTGCCATTAAATTGTTTAACTTGGGTCAAACGTTTCAGGTAGCCTTCCACAAGCTTCCCAGGTTTGTAGGCCTCCTTGCTCGTACACACTTTTTCAGTTCTGCCCACACATTTTCTATAGGATTGAGGTCAGGGCTTTGTGACGGCCACTCCAATACCTTGACTTTGTTGTCCTTAAGCCATTTTGCCACAACTTTGGAAGTATGTTTGGGGTTATTGTCCTGCAGCAAAGCACCCCCACAACATGATGCTGCCACCCCCGTGCTTCACGGTTGGAATGGTGTTCTTCGGCTTGCAAGCCTCCCCCTTTTTCCTCCTCCAAATTAAGTCTGGCTTTTTTATGGCGGTTTTGGAGCAGTGGCTTCTTCTTTGGTGAGTGGCCTTTCAGGTTATGTTGATATAGTACTTGTTTTACTGTGGATATAGATACTTTTGTACCTGTTTCCTCCAGCATCTTCACAAGGACCTTTGCTATTGTTCTGGGATTGATTTGCACTTTTCGCACCAAAGTACGTTCATCTCTAGGAGACAGAACGCGTCTCCTTCCTGAGCGGTATGACGGCTGCGTGGTCCCATGGTGTTTATAGCTGGAATTTTCCAAGCCGTTTAAAGGCACAATCAACTTAGTGTAGGTAAACTTCTGACTGGAATTGTGATATAGTGAATTATAAGTAATCTTATAAATAATCTGCCTGTAAACAACTGTTGGAAGTAGATGTCCTAACCTACTTGCCAAAACTATAGTTTGTTAACATGAAATCTGTGGAGTGGTTGAAAAATGAGTTTTAATGACTTCAACTGTATATATATACACCATTTAGCAGACGCTTTTATCCAAAGCGACTTACAGTCATACATTTTACGTACAGGTGGTACCAGGTTGCAAACCCACTACACTGGCATTGCAAGCACCATGCTCTACCACCTGAGCTGCAGAGGACCACCAGTTGTATCTCTGTAAATCTCAGGCACAGAGTATTGGGCCACTCAGGCCAGGCCAAGGCAGATAACTCATACAGGATTTACCCAGGTGTTTTACCAAAAGCCCTTTCTGTTTCCATCTACATGGGCCGGCACCTGTGTCTCACTGGGCCATGGCTCCGGTGGACCTGCTCTCACTTGGGGCCAAAGCCACTGGTACTTTCAGCTTTAGCACCTTCTCACAAAGCAACTGTTTTGATGATGCAGTGGTTGTTGATTCTGCTCTTCACATGTCCTCACTGTCAGCCCTAGTTACAGTGGTTGCTGGTTTAAAAGTTGCATCATACTGCAGCATGGCTTGCAAGATGCTGCGGTATGGAACAGCATAGTATTTTACTGTCGGCCATTTTTGCTGTTAATGCTGTTAATGCTCATTGAAACCACCAGAGGGCATCTTTGAGAGCGTCTTTATGAAGCTTGTTGGAGGTTGCTTTCTTTCCCAAATAATCCTCAAGTACAGATGTCCACGCAGGCCAGATGTTTTAATTGCTATGCACTATCTGAAAGAGCATAACAAGTGAATACATTTTGTTGACATGAAGCAAATAAAGGTTAAATAAAACCATATCCTCAGCTACTAGAGCAGAGAAATACATCTTAAAACATGCTTTCTGTTATTATGAAAGAAAATTCCTAAACAAAAATAACAAAATATTTATGGATGTCTTTTTATTAAATTTTTTTTTTTTTTCTTTCAGTTTCGTCCTAAAATCAGATTGTAGTGGTCAAATAAAAAGGGATACATGTTCTTGTGCTGCGGGGAACGTGCGGTATCAGGTTGCCGGAAAGGGCCAGTAGCCAATCAGATGCCAGAAAATTACTCATAACTCAGCTAACTTGCTAAATAGCGATTTTCGTAAATTACAATATGCACAATTGTTTTAACTAACATATTCCTTTCAATTGTATATTTTTTGCTTGACTCGTTATGATGTTATAATTACTTACATTTGCTTCCACCGTAATGTTTTTAAAAAACCTTGGGACCCAAATGCAGGTCTGGAGCAATGAAGCCGTGACGCTGGGTACCTCGAAATCCCACGGCAAAAGCTTGCAACTTTTTAAGGAGGAACCACTGTATGAAAACACAACTTCCCTAGTATAACATAAGGCTGTACAGTATACACTAGGGTAACACTGGTGTTACAGTCAAAAAGACGCATCAGAGCCACAGTCAGATAAAGATCTCTATGGGACTGAGCGTTAACAGGGAAGCTGAGGGTTTAATTCAACTGTAACTTGAGGAAATCCTGGAAAAAAGTGTGTGGGAATGTGAGAGTCAGGTGCAATATGGGTAATGGGAGGGAGAGGAGTGTTTGTAAACATTACGTGGGTCAGTATGAGCAGTGGAGGACAGTCGAATAAGAACTCAGAAACTCTAAAGAAGGGAAAGTGCTGGTCTTTATAACACTTTACATCCTACTATGAGTCTGGGAGACAATAGTCTGAGAATATGGCATTGTCCTGCAATGACACTAAAACAATACAGCTGTCATACAGTATACGGCTGCTCCTTTTTACGACTGGCGAGACATTATGACACGACAATAGGCCTAAGGGTTAATGAACCACACTCATCTCACAAGCGTACATATATGATTCGCTACACGGATATGAAATCATAAACAGTCAGGACCGTAATTACTGCCATCCTTGATAAAAACGATAAAAACATTTACAAAACAATGAGCATACAGTACAGCTCAGCGTCTGTATGATTTATTTATACAGTCTTTCTGGCTCATCTTTATCAAGGGTGCCAATAATTATGGACCTGACTGTATGTAATCTCGCAAGATCAATGTGGAAGTACGAAGCTAAAATCAACTCTAACCTTACCATGACTTCAATCCCAGATCAACCTTACAACTGTAGGATCCAGAAAGCCTTGTGTAAGACAAGACATCTTAGTTTCCTAGACTACACTGTGTTGAGCCATATGCCTCCTGGGTGCTATATGTGGTCTGGAGTCTTCTTTCTGACTATGTTAATCTTTTAATACTACAGACTTAATTTACTAAACATAGAGAAAACACTGCAGTGCACCAATAGACTCACTCAGATTAACAAACAAAAAATACATTCACATGGACCAAGTCCCTAGAACTCCAGGAAGACTGGACAATATCATCAACTCCTTGCACATACCCTTGGTAAATATACAGTATAAGCGGGCTGGAAACAGTGGTCACGTACCTCATCAGACATGAGGGTGGCGATAGCCCGTCCGATCTCATGGTAGGAATTGGCTTTTCCTTTGGGCCCCAGCAGCACGAATAGGAACCTGAAAGGAAATGGTTAGAAAAGCAGAATGATATTCAGAAATAGACAGTTTACCAAAAAAACTAACACATTTGATGAAACAGTGGTCACTCTATAAATACAGTACCAATCAGCCTCTACAGGTTATGAGATATGTGGTATATTTGGTGGGTTTTGTTTAGTTCTGGTGTGGTTGTGATTGTGGTGGTGGTTGTAGTTGGTGTCAGCGGTCATTAGGCTACCTGGTAGGGACGGGGACCTCTGTCAGACCTCCCAACATGACAGCCTGCTGCAGACGGACGAACGCAACGAAGGGCGTGTCCAGGAAGTCCACCTCTCCGACCAGGACGTTCGATGCCTCGGCATCACGGGGAAGCTTCTTCATAAACTTATTCTTCAGCTACAGATGGTGAGGGGGGAGGAGAGAGCGAGCGAGAGCGAGAGAAAAAACAACAACACTATTTCGAAGTGGTTTTATCACTGCAGCTCGTAGCGTCTTTAGAAACATATTAAAGTGTGTTTATCACTCTGTGACTCACTAACTCACAAGCATTATGATAAAGGACACATAATAAAGTCATTTCTGTTCATTGCTCTTATACACTTGAACCACAAGTCTATTAAATTATATTTAATGAGAATGTAACACGGTAGCAACAACAAAAAGATTGGCCTCTGTGGAACTGTATACAAAAGAACAGGCCAGGTGAATGCATACCGGCCCTTCATTTAGGTTAAAACGCTGCTAGATTGAAATGAAGGCCTAAGTGGGACACTGACGTACTACTTAGTCCCAGCGAAATGCAAAACAGTCAGAGACCTCGGGTGAGGAGATGATCAACTAAGCAAGGCCTTGGTGTTTTATCAAAGGCCAGAGCAATTTGACAAATTAGCTACTGTTGTCAGTGTAATTCCGGGAGTTAGTTACTGTGTCTGTGTACTGGTTTCAGCAGGCTTCAGGAGGAGTGGTAACATTGGTACCAAACACTTGAGAGAGAGAGAGTGTCAGCACTCTTATCTTTGTGTGTTAGGGTTATAGGCTTTATCAGTTGAGCAAGGCCACACACCCCTAGGAAAACACTCCATCACACACAAACACACACTCTGTGCCCACTCCTTGACCCTGCATAGTGTTAGAGTAGGAGTTGAAATTTAGAGTGCCCAAACACAGACACATACACACACACACAATAATATCCTCACCTGGTCTCTATCTGGTTGGTCAGAGAAGTCGGTGAGGCTGTTGGAGGTCAGGTTCCGATGGGTCGTGGCTGGGCTACCTGTGGGGTCAGAGGTCAGAGCTCAAAGACCAGGACAGTGAGGGTTCCCTGTGTTAGGGTACATTAGGGCACAAAACAGGTGTGAATGTTTCTTATTGGACCCTGTTTCAGGTGGTTTTCTTCCGTTTGTTGCCTAATGAACGCGACCCCAGGGTCCAACGAAGTCACTGAGATGTAAGATAAAGTCCCAGGAAAGACAAAGGTCCAGATTAGACTGATCTCAGAGAAGGAGATGAAGAGAAACAGAGGGAAGAGAAACAGACATTTCAGAAGGCCTAAGATAAATGTGGAAGGCAGCCAGGGCTTAGTTAAGCTTTAGGGCCGATGCCAGCTGCAGTACATCAGATCTTCTGACTGAAATCTCCCACTGTCCGTCTCTGATCTGATGCCAACTGGTCACTCATTGACGCGGCAAAGCAGAGAGAGGGCACGGCCACTCAGTCTTATTTGTAGTCTACGGTGGGGTTGGTGGGAGAGAGAGCCATCTTTCCTTAAATCTTTTATCCAGCAGTATCAGACTCAGTGACAAGGCTAGCTTTGCATTACAATTTTGTTAAACTGACAAAGTTGTCAATAGTTGAGTAGGGTCTACATCAGCTAGTGGTCAATAGTTGAGTAGGGTCTACATCAGCTAGTGGTCAATAGTTGAGTAGGGTCTACATCAGCTAGTGGTCAATAGTTGAGTAGGGTCTACATCAGCTAGTGGTCAATAGTTGAGTAGGGTCTACATCAGCTAGTGGTCAATAGTTGAGTAGGGTCTACATCAGCTAGTGGTCAATAGTTGAGTAGGGTCTACATCAGCTAGTGGTCAATAGTTGAGTAGGGTCTACATCAGCTAGTGGTCAATAGTTGAGTAGGGTCTACATCAGCTAGTGGTCAATAGTTGAGTAGGGTCTACATCAGCTAGCGGTCAATAGTTGAGTAGGGTCTACATCAGCTAGTGGTCAATAGTTGAGTAGGGTCTACATCAGCTAGCGGTCAATAGTTGAGTAGGGTCTACATCAGCTAGTGGTCAATAGTTGAGTAGGGTCTACATCAGCTAGCGGTCAATAGTTGAGTAGGGTCTACATCAGCTAGTGGTCAATAGTTGAGTAGGGTCTACATCAGCTAGTGGTCAATAGTTGAGTAGGGTCTACATCAGCTAGTGGTCAATAGTTGAGTAGGGTCTACATCAGCTAGTGGTCAATAGTTGAGTAGGGTCTACATCAGCTAGTTGTCAATAGTTGAGTAGGGTCTACATCAGCTAGTGGTCAATAGTTGAGTAGGGTCTACATCAGCTAGTGGTCAATAGTTGAGTAGGGTCTACATCAGCTAGTGGTCAATAGTTGAGTAGGGTCTACATCAGCTAGTGGTCAATAGTTGAGTAGGGTCTACATCAGCTAGTGGTCAATAGTTGAGTAGGGTCTACATCAGCTAGTGGTCAATAGTTGAGTAGGGTCTACATCAGCTAGTGGTCAATAGTTGAGTAGGGTCTACATCAGCTAGTGGTCAATAGTTGAGTAGGGTCTACATCAGCTAGTGGTCAATAGTTGAGTAGGGTCTACATCAGCTAGTGGTCAATAGTTGAGTAGGGTCTACATCAGCTAGTGGTCAATAGTTGAGTAGGGTCTACATCAGCTAGTGGTCAATAGTTGAGTAGGGTCTACATCAGCTAGTGGTCAATAGTTGAGTAGGGTCTACATCAGCTAGTGGTCAATAGTTGAGTAGGGTCTACATCAGCTAGTGGTCAATAGTTGAGTAGGGTCTACATCAGCTAGTGGTCAATAGTTGAGTAGGGTCTACATCAGCTAGTGGTCAATAGTTGAGTAGGGTCTACATCAGCTAGTGGTCAATAGTTGAGTAGGGTCTACATCAGCTAGTGGTCAATAGTTGAGTAGGGTCTACATCAGCTAGTGGTCAATAGTTGAGTAGGGTCTACATCAGCTAGTGGTCAATAGTTGAGTAGGGTCTACATCAGCTAGTGGTCAATAGTTGAGTAGGGTCTACATCAGCTAGTGGTCAATAGTTGAGTAGGGTCTACATCAGCTAGTGGTCAATAGTTGAGTAGGGTCTACATCAGCTAGTGGTCAATAGTTGAGTAGGGTCTACATCAGCTAGTGGTCAATAGTTGAGTAGGGTCTACATCAGCTAGTGGTCAATAGTTGAGTAGGGTCTACATCAGCTAGTGGTCAATAGTTGAGTAGGGTCTACATCAGCTAGTGGTCAATAGTTGAGTAGGGTCTACATCAGCTAGTGGTCAATAGTTGAGTAGGGTCTACATCAGCTAGTGGTCAATAGTTGAGTAGGGTCTACATCAGCTAGTGGTCAATAGTTGAGTAGGGTCTACATCAGCTAGTGGTCAATAGTTGAGTAGGGTCTACATCAGCTAGTGGTCAATAGTTGAGTAGGGTCTACATCAGCTAGTGGTCAATAGTTGAGTAGGGTCTACATCAGCTAGTGGTCAATAGTTGAGTAGGGTCTACATCAGCTAGTGGTCAATAGTTGAGTAGGGTCTACATCAGCTAGTGGTCAATAGTTGAGTAGGGTCTACATCAGCTAGTGGTCAATAGTTGAGTAGGGTCTACATCAGCTAGTGGTCAATAGTTGAGTAGGGTCTACATCAGCTAGTGGTCAATAGTTGAGTAGGGTCTACATCAGCTAGTGGTCAATAGTTGAGTAGGGTCTACATCAGCTAGTGGTCAATAGTTGAGTAGGGTCTACATCAGCTAGTGGTCAATAGTTGAGTAGGGTCTACATCAGCTAGTGGTCAATAGTTGAGTAGGGTCTACATCAGCTAGTGGTCAATAGTTGAGTAGGGTCTACATCAGCTAGTGGTCAATAGTTGAGTAGGGTCTACATCAGCTAGTGGTCAATAGTTGAGTAGGGTCTACATCAGCTAGTGGTCAATAGTTGAGTAGGGTCTACATCAGCTAGTGGTCAATAGTTGAGTAGGGTCTACATCAGCTAGTGGTCAATAGTTGAGTAGGGTCTACATCAGCTAGTGGTCAATAGTTGAGTAGGGTCTACATCAGCTAGTGGTCAATAGTTGAGTAGGGTCTACATCAGCTAGTGGTCAATAGTTGAGTAGGGTCTACATCAGCTAGTGGTCAATAGTTGAGTAGGGTCTACATCAGCTAGTGGTCAATAGTTGAGTAGGGTCTACATCAGCTAGTGGTCAATAGTTGAGTAGGGTCTACATCAGCTAGTGGTCAATAGTTGAGTAGGGTCTACATCAGCTAGTGGTCAATAGTTGAGTAGGGTCTACATCAGCTAGTGGTCAATAGTTGAGTAGGGTCTACATCAGCTAGTTGTCAATAGTTGAGTAGGGTCTACATCAGCTAGTTGTCAATAGTTGAGTAGGGTCTACATCAGCTAGTTGGTTCTTTATTATTTCTATGGGCATCATGCTGTTTAATTCAGTCGTATGAAAAATCCTGATGGTGATATCTGATAGTGATATCTGATAGTGATATCTGATAGTGATATCTGATGGTGATATCTGATGCTGATATCTGATGGTGATATCTGATGGTGATATCTGATGCTGATATCTGATGGTTATATCTGATGCTGATATCTGATGGTGATATCTGATGCTGATATCTGATGGTGATATCTGATGGTGATATCTGATGGTGATATCTGATGGTGATATCTGATGGTTATATCTGATGCTGATATCTGATGGTGATATCTGATGGTGATATCTGATGGTGATATCTGATGCTGATATCTGATGGTGATATCTGATGGTGATATCTGATGGTGATATCTGATGGTGATATCTGATGGTGATATCTGATAGTGATATCTGATGGTGATATCTGATGCTGATATCTGATGGTGATATCTGATGGTGATATCTGATGCTGATATCTGATGGTTATATCTGATGCTGATATCTGATGGTGATATCTGATGGTGATATCTGATGGTGATATCTGATGGTGATATCTGATGGTGATATCTGATGATGATGATATCTGATGGTGATATCTGATGGTGATATCTGATGGTGATATCTGATGCTGATATCTGATGGTGATATCTGATGGTGATATCTGATGGTGATATCTGATGGTGATATCTGATGGTGATATCTGATGGTGATATCTGATAGTGATATCTGATAGTGATATCTGATGGTGATATCTGATAGTGATATCTGATAGTGATATCTGATGGTGATATCTGATAGTGATATCTGATGGTGATATCTGATAGTGATATCTGATAGTGATATACCATGTGAGTATTGTTTTTCAGTTTGGATCGCAAATTAGCATTGTCAAGGTATGTGTTATGACCTGTTATAGACTATGTTATATGACTATTATAACCTGACTTACACAGGTATCCCACACTAGGGTGTTGTATTGTTTTATAACATGACATACAAAAGTATCCCACACAAGGGTTGTTATAATGCATTATAATGTTATAATTAGGGGTTGAACCGGTTCAGGGTATGTTATAATGCATTATAATGTTATAATTAGGGGTTGGAACCGGTTCAGGGAACAGAATCGAAAACCGGTAAATAATGACATTTTCAAGAGCATGGCTACTGTACTGACATTACAAGCTTGATTTAGAAGATTTAGAATTAGCTAGAGAAGGTAGGTACTATAGGCCTAGTTGTTACATCAGACTTAAGGTAAGACGTGTTTTTAATTCTGGTGCAGCTCTGCACACACAAGCTTGTTAGTTAGCGACATTGTTAGTTAGCTACCTAACAAGCTGCCCAGCGCTTCAAGCCTCCTCAACCCTCTCTCGCTATTTCCCCACCCGCAAAATTTCAGTTGCATCTTGGGCCATCGGCTACCAGCTTGCCTGCTCGGTCCTCACTGATTGGTGGAGTCATTTAATGAGCTAAATGTAAAAACTTGATTTCACAGGTTACAAAAGGAACAGAAAGATATAAACCGGTTTGAACCGGTTCAGAACTTTATTTTGTCAGAACAGTGGAACGAAACAAACAAAATCGTGGTTCTGTTCAGAACAAAACAATAGGAAAATAATAATGCATTGTAACCTGACTTACACAGGCACCCCTTGTGCCATATGTGTTATAACCTGACTTACTAAGGTATCCCATGTGTTTTAAATGCATTATAACCTGACTTACTCAGGTATTGCATGCTGGAGCTCCTTCGGACCTCCTCTATCGGTTCT